>JANZYN010000025.1:89701-231653 GCA_025583755.1 Cordyceps tenuipes
CCCCCCCCCCCGCCCCCCCCCCCCCCCCCCCCCCCCCCCCGCCCCCCCCCCCCCCCCCCCCCGTAGGGACAGAGGCGTAGACGACGGCCCAGGCCAGGGGTGGTCCGGTGTTGGTCCGGCTACACTTGCATGCTTGCGGTTTAGTTTTTCTCTTCTTGTGGGTTTGGGGGCGCCGAACCAGCGCCAGGAGGGGAAGAGTTCAAGGGAGTCACGATTTGAGTCTGAGACCAAGGGTTCTCCAGTGACCCAATCAACAAAGCATTCAACCACTAGGTACGAGGTGTGCGGCCTGTTGAGAATGAGAATTCGCAAGTGATGATTATCTCTGTACATGAAATCACTAATAGGCTTTTTGTTTTGGATGTAGTAATGGTTAGTACTTCACAGTAGATCCAGACAGACACCAGTCCAGACTCGAGGGCTAGTGACTCGACAACCAAGACCATCCGAGGGTGAAAGAACCAGGACTGCATGGCCCGGTTGACCATTCATCGTATGCGCTGCACAATGACGTCCTGCAACTCCTTCATCTCGAATGAAAATTTTCTTCACAAATTTAAAAATGCGCCGAGGACCAGGCGTCACGCCCCGTATGACCACTTTTTTCACCGGTCTGAGCTCGTCGCGCAGCCAGCCAGGGGCGGGCTGTGAGCGGGATATCAATGATGAAATCAGTGATGAATCAGAACAAGCACAGAACATGCTGATTCCTGGGAGCCAGCTTTCTTTCCGTGCACAGCGGAGATGGCGTGCATAATCGACTACTTATTTGCCCGAGGAGACATTGCCATCAACGGGGTCTCATTTCGCCGTCCCGACTTATTAGCCTGAGGCTGTTTGGCCCAATGCCTTATTCATCTTTAGTGGCATAATGCTAGACGGCTAGATGCCTTGGCTCGAGATCCCATGTACCGTTGATGTACATACACACTGGTGTTCTTGCTCCGTGTCGACGAACCGGTCATGCCTATTAACTAGGCTATTATGCCGTCTAGGTATTGTTGATAAGCCACCAGTCCTGATGATCAAAGGTAATTTCTTGACCTGCCGTGGTACCGTCGTCGCTTGAAGTTGCGAGCAGAGTGGGAGAACCACTGAGTCGCTTGAAACCCAGTAACCTCCCCTTCCCAGGCGCGCCAAGTTCCAGTATTCCCATCAAAGGATCCCTGTAATTTTCTCATCTCTCGGTCTGGTCTCCCAGGCAGGCAAATAGGCAATGCAGTTTACTAGCGCAATGCAACGGTGAACGCAAGCACAAATAAGACAACCAAGAAAAATCCGGGTTTGCTTTCGGCCGATGAGCGGACTGGGCACAAGCTTACGAATTACCTTGCATGTCCACCTTGCATGTCTACCTTCCGTGTCTACCTTCGAAAATCCAGCCAACCCATTAGAGTGTATACATGGTCTCTCCTTGGGTGCTCACCAGCTTCAGCTGAACATGATGCGGCCTAACAGGGAACGGGGGCGACCGGCTGATGTCTCGGACATTATCTGCAAAGTCTGAGAATAGCGACTATGAGTAATTCGTACTCTCCATCAACTTATTAAGCGAGTTCCCCCCAAAAGACCCCTAACAGCATTCCCTGTCAGTCACGATTGCAACTCGATGAACAGGCAGTGGTGATTTTCTCAGGGGTGCCCAAACGCCCTCTTTCTCTTTCCACTAATCTGTACGGAGTAGATAATGCAGGGCTGCGCATGCAGGCATGCATATGAATGTACATGGGCAGCCCGCTGGCCAGCACACTTGGCTTGAGTTGTTGCATATATTCCCTGCCCAGCCCTAACTGTCTCAGTTCTTCGTTGACCAACTATTTTTCTTTCTTTTTTCAATTTTTCTTTTTCTCATACTTCGTGTTCCCCTCTTGCCACACTTTTGCGCATCTGCAATGTTCTCTATCAGACTACTCAGCAGGAGCTTCACCGACTTTTCAGAAACAGTCACATTAGTGGAGTGAACTATGCGCCTCCAAGTAGACAGTTCCAAGAATTGAAATCAATTAAAACAGACAGCTCTCGTTACCCAGCGTGGTCTGGCGCCCGCTGTCTTCTCACAGTGGAGTGCACAGCACAGCCAACAGTTGACAAGTTCCGGTTTCTCAGCAGTCCGCCGTTATCTTCGTACATGACTTGCGGCGATGTGCATTCCTCCAGCATCGATCAAACTGTACTACCTGCAGATATTAAGCATTCTTCTCTGTTGCTCGCCGCCAAGAGTCTCAATGTCCACCTCCAACTTATATTCCTCCACCCTCTTCTCGAGCGCCCTTTTTACCCTTCTTCCAGACAGACAGCCATCTAGCCACCGCACAGACTTTCCGTGTCCTCGATATCAGATCATCGACTGAGTCCTCCCCGAGTCCCGTCCTAATTAGCACCTTGCTCTTGCTCTCCGCCTCCTTCTTCGGCGGTGCCCACGTGCCCACCAGACATCCACTGCCATCCCACGGCCTCATGCAACGTAATGTCGACAACAGTAGATCCCCAGCCGCCAGCCAGAACCCATTCACTTGCATTGCGCAGCTCACTCGCCTCCAACCAGATGCCGTCCATCTCGTCTCGATCCACATCCATCCGAGACCCCTAGCCCCTCCCCTAGCCACTTCAAGATGGAGGGGTAAATTGTCAATCACAACCTCTCTCCCTGCTCAAGTGAGGGGTAGCAAGCGGATGGTTAGTAGGCAGCCACGGGAAACCCAGGGTCAGGGCTACGTCAGGGCTCCTTCTTTCTCGTACCCCTGGTCTAAAAACCTAGTTACTCTCGGTGTTGCGCATACTGGTGGCACTATCGCTCTTTTGGTTTTGGCTCCTGTCATTTTAATTAGCTATGCTATGCCCCCGGTGTAGTGGTTGCTCTTCGACCAGGTTATTCCAGAACCCTAATAGCCGTGCTTGGGCACGCTTTTTGTGTGCCACAACAGCATGTCGCATGTCCCGGTTCCAGCAACTTGTTGGTGGAGCGACTGCATGTGCGTTGCATGCGTGCAGCCGGCAACACGCTTGCTTGCCTTACTAAAGAACAGCCTTGAGATTCCTAAATCCCGGCGGGAAGCATTGGGAACGAGCATGATAGGGCTAAGTTACACGAAGACTCAAGTGGCGTCTGCATCTTCCGCAGCTTCGCTGGCAAAACTGTAACACCATTGCAACTTTAGATTGTCTACTAAAAAAAAACTGTGTTGTAAAATAATTGCTCATGCGCGTTTATTGGACTGGCTGTATCTATACTTGAAAAGGAGAAAATGTTCACCACGTGCCAAGACTTAGGCTCTTTACTGTTGAGACAAAATACTTCAATAAGGCCGACGACAACCTCAAATTACTCGGGTTTAGGGATCGAGCTGCGTTTTTGGTCTACTCTGAAGAAGGGCCTGTGGTAGTATTGGCGTTGTATTTCTTTCCTTGTGCTATGTGTAGACCCAGAGCTATGGTGACCTTGCCAACCACAAGCCAAACACAGATGTGTAATTTCGCTAGAAACAATGCGCATCCTGAGAGTCCCATACAGGATTTATAGTTCTTTCTCCAAGAACCTTGCCAGACAATTACCGAACGCCATTTGGACACTGGAAGAATCAAGCAGACACCTGGCTGGGTGGTTCTCGAACTATAGGGTAGCCACCGTAACCCTCGCGAAACATGCACGTGCAACACGAAAGAAGGACCGCCGCAACTTGCAGCTTAGTAAATGAATGTCCTCAAAACACGGCAAACCAAAGAGCCCAAGCATTTAGAAATGATCCCATTCGTGATTTGTTTTGAATAGTAACAGGTTGGTCCTTCGTCGTCACCCGCCATCCCGTTGCCAACTTATCGCCCCACTTGGCGAGCTTATCGAGCAAGCTCCAGCAACTTTTTTTTTCTTGGAGAGCGTCGAGCATCGCGACGCACCATTCCGGTGCACAGTGCAGCCTCAGACAACAGAGTTACTGCTCCGCTTCGCTCCATCGATGCCTCACGGGCGGTGACCGATAAGATGGCAGTCATCGATGACGGCTTCGAGGCCCTGCTGGAGCCGTTTTACAATGGCAAGAAGCTAACCGACCCCATCTCAACCAAGGAGGATAAGTTTCAGCTCTTGCCTGCCTTCCTCAAGGTCAAAGGTACAGCATCTATATAGCTTCCCAGAAACCTAGCCGGAGTATTGCTAACAACATCTCTAGGACTTGTTAAACAGTACGTATTGCCGTCCGACGTTGCGCCAACCGAACAGCCCAGGTTGACCCATTCCCCACAGGCACATCGATTCCTACAACTTCTTCGTCGAGCATGAGATTAAGGATATTGTACGCGCAAATCGCACCATACGCAGCGATGTTGATAGCAATTTTTGGCTAGAGTAAGTACTCGCTTTTGCACCAGATACTCCCGGCGCATCACCACTGACTGCACCGCAGATTCACCGATATTCGCGTCGATCATCCCCAGCGACAAGACTACAAGGAGGCCAAATCCTCCACTGACGTGACACCAATGGAATGTCGACTACGAGATATGACTTACGCCGCACCCATACTTGTCGATATTGTGTACATCCGTGACAAGCAAAAGATCATCAGACGAAATGTATCGCTCGGCCGGATGCCGGTCATGCTGCGCAGCTCCAAGTGCAGGCTGTCTGGCGCCAACAATGCCGAGATGGAAAAGATGAATGAGTGCCCGCTCGATCCTGGTGGCTACTTCATCATCAACGGTACTGAAAAGGTCATTCTTATTCAAGAACAGCTCAGCAAGAATCGAGTCATCGTCGAGGCCGATGAAAAGAACAACATTATTTCCGCTTCCGTCACGAGTTCCACGCACGAAAGAAAGTCCAAGACAACTGTTACTCTGAAAAAGGACCGAATCGTTTTGGTGCATAACATTCTGGTGGAGGGTATCCCCATTGTTATCGTACTCAAGGCTTTGGGTGGTCTTTCCGACTATGAGATCATGCAGCTTGTTGCTGGAGCTGACGGGCGTTACCAAGATGAATTTCTCATCAACTTTGACGAAGCGACCAAGGCTGGCGTCTTCACACAACACCAGGCTCTCGAGTATATCGGTACAAGGGTCAAGATGGGCTCGCGAAGAGGCCAATTTGGCCCCCAGGTCCGCCGAAATAATGTCGAAGAAGGCCTCGATGCCTTGGCGAACATCGTCATTGCGCATGTTCCCATTGAAGGTCTCGACTTTTATCCAAAAGCCATATACGTTGCCATGATGACGCGCAAAGTTCTCATGGCTGCTCAAGATAGCAAGCTCGTTGACGACAGAGATTTCGTCGGAAACAAACGACTCGAACTTGCTGGCCAGCTGTTGTCTCTCCTCTTTGAGGATTTGTTCAAGAGGTTCATGGTCGAAGTAAAGATGTCCATTGACAAGTTCCTCAAGAAAAATAATAGGGCCGTCCCTCTTGATGCTGTCAACATGATTAGCAATCACGCAAACAGCATTGGAATGGGAATTAACAGAGCCATCCAGACGGGTAACTGGAGTGTCAAGCGTTTCAACATGAATCGTGCTGGCGTGACCCATGTTCTAAGCCGTCTCAGCTACATCGCCGCTCTTGGTATGATGACTCGTATTAGCAGTCAGTTTGAAAAGACGCGGAAGGTCTCAGGTCCTCGTGCCTTGCAGCCCTCCCAATGGGGTATGCTATGCCCTTCGGATACTCCCGAAGGTGAAGCCTGCGGTCTCGTCAAGAACCTCGCCCTGATGACTCACATCACCACAAACGTGGATGAAGAACCTGTCAAAAGTTGGGTGTTTACCCTTGACGTTGGGGTCGAGCCTATTCGCAACTTCTCTGGTGCAGAGATGCACCGCGAAGGATCCTACATTATTCACATTAATGGTACTCCGTTTGCGCTTACTAGATATCCAAAGCGATTCTGCTCAAGGTTCCGCACGTTGCGTCGACGCGGCTGGATATCGCCCTTTGTCAGTATCAGCATAAACCTGCATTTCAAAGCCGTACATATTGCCACCGATGAAGGACGAATCTGCAGACCATATATCATCGTGAAAAATGGCGTTCAAAAGCTAAAACCGAATCACCTCCGTTTACTGCAGCTCGGGAAAGTCACTTTCGACGACTTCTTACGAAATGGAGTTGTTGAATATCTCGACGTCAACGAAGAACAGGATGCATTGGTCACTATTTACGAGGATAAAGTAACCATGGGGACCACGCATCTCGAAATCGAACCTTTTACGATTCTTGGTGCCGTGGCCGGTCTTATCCCGTTCCCCCACCACAACCAGTCGCCTCGTAATACTTATCAGTGTGCAATGGGTAAACAAGCTATAGGCGCCATTGCATACAACCAGTTTAACCGCATCGACACACTTCTATACACCCTGGTGTACCCTCAAAGACCAATGGTTATCAGTAAAACCATTCAACTGGTCAATTACGACAAGTTGCCGGCTGGTCAAAACGCGACAGTCGTTGTCATGTCGTACTCGGGATATGATATCGAAGATGCCCTCGTGCTGAACAAGGGCTCCATTGACCGAGGATTTGGACGCTGCCAAGTCTTCCGCAAATACACCACCGAGTTGCAAAAGTATCCCAATGGTCGCAGAGAGCGCATTGGTGATCCCGTCAACGAAGGTGAAGGCGATCAGCGAAAACGCACAGAGAAGCACAAGGCCTTGGATGACGATGGCCTTGCCATGGTTGGCGGCAGGGTCTTTTCTGGCCAGTCTATGATCAAGAAGGAGACTCCTCTTGACCTTACCACTACGGGCATTGGCTTGGATCGCGGATCTAGCGATTTCCGCGACTCTGCAGTCAACTACCGTATTCCTGACCCTGCTTATATTGACAAGGTTATGATATCACATACCGAAAAAGACACTACTGTCGTCAAGGTCCAAACGAGACAGACGCGGCGTCCCGAACTCGGCGACAAATTTTCGTCTCGCCACGGTCAGAAGGGTGTCGTAGGCATCATTGTCGACCACGAAGACATGCCCTTTGCCGATAATGGCCTCACTCCCGATATCATCATGAATCCCCACGGTTTCCCGTCTCGAATGACTGTCGGCAAGCTGCTCGAGTGCCTCACGGGCAAGGCCAGCATCATCCACGGCCGTCCTGACTACGGCTTCGGCGACGCGTTCCGCTCGCACCCACTCAAGGAGATGAGCCAGGTCCTCCTCGACCACGGCTTCTCATGGGAAGGCAAGGACTACTTCACCTCGGGCCTGACCGGCGAGCCGCTCGAGGCGTACATCTTCAACGGGCCCATCTACTACCAGCGTCTGAAGCACATGGTCCAGGACAAGATGCACTCGCGCGCCCGTGGGCCGCGGGCCATCCTCACCCGCCAGCCCACCGAGGGTCGCTCGCGCGACGGAGGCCTGCGCCTCGGCGAGATGGAGCGCGACTGCCTGATCGCCTACGGCGCGTCTCAGCTCCTCCTCGAGCGCCTGATGATCAGCTCCGACGGCGTCGTCATCGACATCTGCCAGCAATGCGGCCTCTTCGGTTACAAGGGCTACTGCCAGACGTGCAAGAGCACGCGCGAGGTCACCAAGATGACGATGCCCTACGCGGCCAAGCTCCTGGTGCAGGAGCTCATCAGCATGAACGTCGGCGTGCGGCTGCAGCTGGCGGATGAGTTCCCGCATCCCAAGTAAAGCCAGACAGTTCGGATGCTTTGTATTTAGAATTTGGTGTTCATGGACGGCTCTGTTTCTTGATGACTGCATATTGAAAGGAGTGTTGCTGTTTTGTTACAATGGACTAAGGGGGGAAGGGGTGAATAGAAACGTGTTGATGATCTATCCAATAAACAACCGTTGACCCAATTTCTGTTTTCCGTCTACCCTGAGCGTGTATGCCAACAAGAATGCGCCTAAATGCATGCTATCCAAACAAGCTCCATGCCATGGGGAACTAAACCCAACTCCTTTTCATGGGATATACAAAGGCCAACCTTGGCCGCCGCTCAACCTTTCGCCTTGCCAACGTCCTTGACAACGCCCCTCAACCCGCCCGTTGTGATTTCAAACTCGGCCGCGTCCGCGATGCCCTGTCCCGACGCGGCCACGTGCGGCGCAAACACGACCTTCATCCATCGCCGCCACGACTTGAGCGTCGGCTCCCTCTCCGCCCCTCCGTCGTCATAGTCGTCGCGGGCGTCCTTCAGCGGCGGCGCCACCCTCCGCGGGGGGCGGCCGTACACGGGCCGCTTGAAGAGCGCGACGCGGCAGGCAATCTGGGTGGACCAGACGAGGCCGAGGCTGGGCGTCTTGAGCGCGTGCGAGGACCGGGGCTCGTCGCCCCAGCCGGTGAACCAGCGCTGCTGGTGGTCGAGGAGCAGCGTGGGTGGCGCGAGGGGGCTGCCGTCGTCGGCGGGCGTGGGCATCATCGGCATCGACGACGTGGGCGTAGCCTGCAGCGGATTCGTCGACGGTGGCGGCTGCTGTCTGTTGCCGCGCGAGGCGAGCGGGCTTTCGGGCGGCGGAGGTGCCATGGACCCGCGGGGCGGGAGGCGAGCGGCGGCGGCGGTGGTGCTGGCGCTGCCCTGCGACGGGCCGGAGGAGGCGAAGCGGTCGGCGACCTGGTTGGCGACGACGACGGCGATGCCGTGTCGGCGGGCGAGGTCCCGAAGGTGTGCCCCGAGCCGGACGAGCTGCGCGCTGCGCGCGGCCATGCTAGAGCCGAGCGCGCCGCCGCCGCCGCTGCCGCTCTCAAACTCGGCGCGGTAGTTGGCGGCGACCGAGTCGAGCACGAGCAGACCGACGTCATGGCGGGCAAGCAGCACGGGCACCTGGTACTCGAGGATGTGGTCCTGCGACTCGAGGTCTGGCGTGGCTGCGCTAAGGATGTTGTCCAGTGATGGGGGCGCGAGCCGGGCGTTGTCATCGTCCGCTTCGGTCGCCTGCAGTGCCGCCGCCGCCGCCGCCGCCGCCGGAAGCATCTGGGTGAGTCGCCGGGTGGCCAGGGCCGCCTCGGTCGACACATAGAGGGCTTGCCGGCCAAGCCCGCGCGGCGGCGGCAGCTGCACGGCCAGGCAGAGCGAGAGCAGGAACTGCGTCTTGCCAGTGCCGGCCTCGCCCGCAAACTCGGTGACGTAGCCAACAGGGACGCCACCGCCGAGGGCTGCATCGAGTGTTTCGTCGAGCGTGCTGATGCAGGGCGTATGCGCGACAGGAAGCGCTGCAGTAGTAGCAGAAGCCTCCTCCTTCGGTGGCGTCACGGCCGTCGCACCCTCTTCCGCTTCGGCGTCGCGTCCTTTGTTTTCGTCTCCCGTGCCTGTGGGTATCGGATTCGGCGCCAGAGGCTTCTCCGGTGTCAGGTCGTCGGCCAAGGAAGCCTGGACGGCGGCGATGAAGCGTTTGAGGTCGAGGAGCGGGATGCGCGTCTGCTTGGCGAGATCGACGGGGTGCTGGGTGAGGAGGTCGGTGGTGGTGAGGGCGTGCTGCTCAACAACGGGCAGCAGCGCGGAAAAGGGCCCCGTAGGAAAGGACGGCAAGATCTTGAGGAGGTCCGTCATCGGGGGCGCAGGAGCGGATGAGGTCGTAGGTTGCGTGTCGGCGACGTCATGGGGGCAGATGGGATGGATTCGAGACGCGACGATCACGCGTTGGAGCGCGTAAAGTGGCAAGTGAAGGTTGGAGATGTGCGGTTTATTAGGGTGACATGGCCCGGTTAGTATCTTGTATTTTTCGCCTTGTTCTGCTGCTGTACGGCCAGTTCTTGTAGCTGCTGATTGGATGTGATGATTGGTTTCCGGTGAAGTTTTGGGTAGAAGTAAGACATGCGGGCAGTGGTCTTGATGAAGCCGTGACGGAGCATCACCACTTTATCGATAAGCTTGAGGGTGCCGGGATGCAAACAATGCAATAGAGTTGCTTCCGTTTCATCACAAAACCCCCCTAAAAATTAGAAGATAAGTCTACCAAATAACAAGAAGTTGGCCTTAAAAACATTAAATAAAATAAAATAGAAAAACTAAGAGAAAGATCTTGGCTATTATTAGCACTTGGCAAGCGGATGTGCCATTGTTCAGCGGCAAGGTATCCTATAACTTATAGGATACAGGCTATAACTATTTGGTGACGGAATCCACTTGGCTCACGCACCACACAAACAGTGAACATACATCGCCATCGCTCAGGGAGGGGAACAACAGACTCTGGTCGATGGGAAGCCGGGGCTTTGGTTTGCAATCAGATCGGATTGACCGATTAATTAATTGATTGATTGATTGATTGATTGACTGACTTGTTGTTGTTGCAGACAGACCTTCACAAGCCCTCCATGGCCGGTTAGCTGGTCTACGCGTTAATATTGGCCTTCTCAGTCAGCCACGCCGGCTGGAAGAAACGGGCAGCTACATAAGTGTGCGAAACACCGAGGATGCTAGTGTCGACTAGCTTGCTTCTATACTAGGTCTCGCAATTTTGTCGCCATTTGTTCGAGTTCCCCAGCGCCTAGGCGCTCTTTTTCTCGTATGAAGTTATTCGCAGCTTCCCACCAGTAAGAAACTCGACCGAGAGTTTCCCGAATCAATACTAAGGGCCATATGGACTCTAGCCTGACGTGTGAAGAGACTGCCCATTTTCGGTGCGTGACTCGCGGCCTGCTTGCTTGTATATGTACACGTCTGGCTTCGTCTGCGGCTGAAGACCAGGATCGACAAGCTCGTGGGCCGCATAATTTCCCTCTGGCGCTGTCACTAGCCAGTCAGTCAGTCACTGGGCTTGACCTTTTTATTTCTTCCTCCTCTTCTTCCTGTGCTTACGACCAGTACCAATTTGGAAGCCGTCACCGCCATCTTTTCGAGGCGTAATAGTATGTATGCCGTCGTTTGCTGCGAGTCGACTTGACGCTGTCTGTCTTGGAATATATAATATGGCGGCTGTCGGCATAGAGCCAGCCGCGTCGTCTGTTTGATGTCTTGACATGGCAACCAAGATTTTCTGCCTCCCCTGTTGCGCCCCTTGAATGCAACCTCCTGTTGAATTACAACATCACAAAATGCAGGCGGGAGCTATTTCTCAACTTAGTATTACCTTGCCTTGCCCTGGACGGCTCTCTGCTAGCGTTCAGCTCTCTGCAAGCCACCGCGAACAGTCCAATTTTGGCTGGGACGGGGCATCCTGCGCAACCCATGTTTCTACTATTTCCTGGTTGTTGGCAAGGCGTACTACAAGGACGGTCCCACCCATGTAAGCTTCTATCATAGGCTCCCGGGTTACGAGGCGAGGCGAGCTGTGCCGTAACCTAACTAATAACTGTCCCAGCAGTAAGAAGCTGGGCGGGAAAAGCCTCAGCCCTGGGCGGCCCAATATGGGGCCCGTCTCCCAGCTGACTGGGCTTTTCATGTCGAGTAAATAAAACGATTTGGCTCGTGTGGCAGGCTCGTTTGTTTCGTTTTGTTTCCCTCTTCTTGTGTATTTGTGTGGTGGCTGCTTGTTTCTTGCCCTTCCTCCTCCTCCGCTTACACGCTCATGGTCGCCCGGTTTCTATAACACACGCCCCCGGACTCAGATTGCATTCCTTCACCTATCTCTGAGGCGTTATAACTTGGACTAGCAACTACCTGCCATCCCTGATCACCAAGGAGACCAAGGCCGCCATGAAAAAGAGCTTCAACGTCGCCGTGGCGGCTCTCACCGCCGTCACCGAGGCCCGGAACCTCGTCCGAATGGCATCACAGCCCACTGTGCCGGCCATCTTCGCCCTCGACGGATTCTCGCCTGCGCCGACCGAGCCTCCGTCGCCCGAACATGTCGCCGCTCGGGCTGACAGTACCTCCCCCGTGCTATTCTACAACACCGTCAACACCTGCGGCTACATCTCCGGCGTCTCTGTCAACTCGTACTACTGCCTTAACAAGGACTATTACTGTGCCTACAGCACCTCTTCGGGCAATAACGTGGGACGCATCGCCTGCTGCGGCCCCAACTCATGCCAGTTTCGCACGACGTGTGTCAACCAGGCAGACCTGAACACAGGATGCAACGAGGCGTGCCGCGACAACACGTACGTTGTCAAGTGGTAAGTCCGCAGGCCCTGAAGACCATCATCTCATACACACAGGTTTGTTGACAGCAGGAAAACCCCAGCACCGACTCAGCAGCTCCCTACTGCAACACCGTATCCATGATCGGCGGCGCCATCGACTATGCCTGCGGCATCTCCGACATTCGCACCTACCAGGTCATCCTCACCAGCTACTCCGGCCAGATCAACCCGCAGACCTACTCGCGATACACCGTCACCGGGTCCGCCTCCGGCTCCTCCAGGTCGGGATCCGCCACCGCTGCACCCCCCGTCTTCACCCCGGCCAGCACGAGCACCGAGACAAGCACAACCAGCAGCACCAGCACCGCGCAACCTACCGGAAGTAACGATTCCGGCAAGAGCAGCACGCCCGTCGGGGCCATCGTCGGCGGCGTGGTCGGCGGCGTCGGCGCCCTCGCGCTCGTCGGCATCGGCATCCTCCTCCTCTTCCGCAGGAACAAGGACAAGAACGCCGCGCAGCAGAGCAACAGCCCCCCCGCACCGCTCATGAGCCAGCCCCAGAACGGCCCGCCGCCGCCCGGCCCGCCGCAGTACGCCGCCTCGTATCCGGACGGCACCTCGCCGTCGGGCTACCCGACCTCGCCCAGCACCGGCACCGGCCCGTACTACCCCCCTCCGCAGCAGGCCGGCGGCGGCGGCTCCCCCCCCAACTACCCCTACAGCCAGCCATCGGTCAGCCCCGTCAACAACTACGCGCCGCCGCAGCAACACTCGCCGTACGGCCAGCAGGGCGCCTTTGGCCAGCAGCCGCCGTATCAGCAGGCCGGCTCGCCGCCTCCGCAGCAACAGTATGGTGCGCCGGTGGCTGGGGCGGCCGTGGGAGCCGCCGCGGCGCACAAGGATGCGGCTGTGTCGCCGACAGGTCCCGTGCATGAGGCGCCGACGGCCAACTCTGCCGGCCATCGCGGCGAGATGCACGAACTGCAGTAGGCAGGTTTTGGACACGGGGAATCGACGATTTAATTTTGGCGCACTATGAGGGCATAATTTCTAAGGGGGTTTTATTTTGTGTGTAAATAATACTTGCATATGCTTGAGTAATAGACATTATACTCTTTTTCTTGGTATCTATTCAAAATGTTGCGTTGGGATTATATAGGCCGAGGTTCCTGCGTCACTCAGGAGCAAGTATCATGTCAATCACAGCTTGCCCGGCTGTAAACCTGCATGCTCGTGACTTAATTCCCGTCGTCCTGAGCACGAGACGGTTCTGCCTTTTTTATTTCCGGAGGACCCCAGACATGTTGGTTCATCACGGCCATTGCCATTTCAATCTCGTCCTTGTAGGCGTCTTTCCATACCCTTTCCCACATGGGCACCGCGTCGGGAACTGAGAACGCGCCCCTCACTGACTGGCAATTTTCCCACCACGCTGGATAGAACCCAGCCCTCTCCCAGTCAATGATGCCGGTGAGCCTGCCGGCATCCACCATGACGTTTCCTAGGTACAAGTCGCTATGCGTAAACACGGATGTGTGCTGGCGGACGAACGCTTTTGGCCAGGTGTCCTTGAGATACTGGACATAGCCGCCCGACATCGAGGTGTACATCTCCTGCTCCGTCTCGAATGGTCCACACGGATCATAGCCGGCTTGTATATCGTATAGCTTGCCTCCTTTCGGGCCGCAGAAGAGGTGCCCTGTCTTGTTTGGTATCTTGCGCACTCGTGCGAGTATGGCGGCCAGGTCGTCGGCGAGCTGATGGCGCTCGGCATACGACATGCGATAATAGACATCCTGGACCTCAACACCAGGCACCTGCGTCATTACGACGTAGCGGAGGCCGTCAGAGTCGTCTGTAAAAGTGTCAAATATCAATGGAGCGGGGACATCTGGGGCTTCGGCCTCGAGCAGCTCGAGTGCGGCTGATTCGCTGGCATTGTCATGCTTGCGAAGGAGTCCAAATGAGGACCAAGAAATCAAACCCACGACTTTGTTGTACGGTTTCATGGGAACAAGGCGACGATACGTCCATACTCTAATTGGCTTGGGAACACAATGCCAGATGCGACGAAAGAAGAGCAGCCAGGGGCGGCTCCAAAATTCTGTAGAGGGCAAGTCAGCATCAAGAAGGATGGCGTTGCCGAGCTTTCGTGGCTTACTAGGAGCTACAGCAGCCGGCCATGGTCTCAGTGTCTCTTTCTCACGGGAGAAAAAAAGGCTGGCAAAGGAGAACTTGTTGTGCAGACCAAGGAGAAAGAGGGAGGGTAGGGGCAGTCGGGTTGGGGATATCGTCTCCAAAACTCGCATGCTGAAACCAAGAGGACGAATCGCGTTGCCATCAGAGCCCTCGAGAGGCGTTTCAATACGTGAACAGAAGCCATACTAGACAACATTTGTGCTGTTAGCACCGGATGGCAACATTTGTTTGCTTCGTGACTGAGTAGATGCATCCTACCGGCAGTTTGGAAGCCGTTCCCAGACTAGGTTCGTTGTAACGTAAGGGCAGAGGGTCTTTGCTAAATTTCTTTATGTAGATTTTCCCACTGGAAAATGCTTCGGCGACGCTAGGCGAGAGAAGCAGCGCGTTCTCTGTTGTCGTCCGGTCACGGTCCAAGACCACCCGAAGCGCGTCCGCATTTTCCGGAGAAATGAATGCCGTCAACAGGCTCTTCTCCGTGTCTTCGGACGGACGATTAAGAATTGCGGATAGGTAAGGCGGTATAATGTACGTAGCCGTGGGTTCATAGATTTGCACCGTGTTTCGTGGTGTCAAGAGGCAACGGCCATCGTCGCGCTCCCGGACCAGTGCAGTGAGTCTACTTTCAACAGCATGCGGTGCTAGGCCTGTGGATGTTGAATAGCATCAGTCCGTAGCCCGATAGAAGTCATAAGATTTGACAAGGTATACGAACACTGGGAAATGATTGAATGCCAGTCAGTTTTGATCGACCTCAGCACGTTTTCGATTGCATCTGGAGGGTGGGCTTTGACGCGAGTGAGGATTTCCCTAGCCACGAACTCGACACAATAGGACTCGTTGACAAGGTCGCGCAGAATTTTATGTTCACTTGGCGTCAGCGGTGCGCTGCGTATCAAGGCTTGAACATCATCAACTAGAGAGGACGCCATGATGGATTCGAAAGTCTGTTGAATGAGGAAGGGAAGTTGTGTTGATGGTGGTGGGAATCGAGAGGAGTGGGGCGGAAGGCTTTAGGGGACTCGCAGCATGTGAGACAGTACGCTACCTTTTATTAGGTACCTATTGATACTACTGCACATAAACGTGCACATGGAGGTAATACAGATGATAATAACTAGTTGGATTGGTAATAATACAATCCTTAGGCTCGGCGGTTCAAAGGTGCGCTATGATGCTTTGTGCTAGGTACTCACTTAACTTCATAGCTCATCGTTATGGCCAAAAGAGAGAC
Organism: Cordyceps tenuipes; assembly: GCA_025583755.1. NCBI lineage: Eukaryota > Fungi > Ascomycota > Sordariomycetes > Hypocreales > Cordycipitaceae > Cordyceps > Cordyceps tenuipes. The sequence continues at coordinate 105,106 of JANZYN010000025.1, forward strand.
ACTAGATGTTACTGGGCCCCAAATCTTCGATTTGGGAACGGTGCCTAACAAGTCTTTTTGTTTGCCATGTCATGAATCTCACCCAAGAGCCAAGGTATCTTGCTACCTACAGCCTAGAACCAGGGCCAGGATTGCCCAGCCATGATAAAAGCCGCCTAGCGATTAATAAATGCAGCAGCAGCCCAGTTAAGTTATCAGCATGCAAGTCTGGCTAGGCATTGGCTGTCTAACCGCCCATGCAACCGTGTTTCCCCTCAACTGCAATGCAGCGGGGCAGTCGAATGTTGAGTTGAATCCCAGAAATAGATCACAGAGTTGCCTGGTTACCGGTATGGATGCCATATAACCCGGCGGCTGCCAAGATCTGTACTCCTCCTTTCCACTTCTTCTCCCCTAAGCCTGGCTTCTTCAGGACCGGCAAGTTATCTACCTCCGTCTTGACTCTTTCCCCGAATATGGCCGAAGTCGACCGACCCAAGCTCCCATTGCTGGAAAATGGGCTCTATGTCCTTCTTAGCCTGCAGGGAAAACCCGGCGAGTGGCACTGGGGACTGTATCTTCACCTTCCGACCGAAGGCTGGATCTTCCATGCCATCAAGCACATCCGGGAACCCGCTTACACTTACGTCCATCGTCGCAGCCCTAACGTCATCAAGTCGATCCAAATCGTCGTTGCCCTTCGGGTGGCCCAGATAGATGACGCTGAAATGCGAGACGCTCTCAAGGAGTTTCTCGGGGAGAAGGAACCCGGCTTCCCCTTTGAGCCTCGCAACCAGTTCGGTCGTCTCGACTGCCGCACCTGGGTGTTGGAAGCTCTCGATCGGTTGAACCAGGCTGGACATATCAGCATTAAACCAGGCATCTCGGTGCAAAATATCGAGCTTGAAGCCTTGAGCAAGACGAACAAAACCTACAGTAACGGGGAAATGGGCTGCATACTGGATAGCGAGTACTGTGACTTCTAGAGCCGGTAAGCGCCGCCTGGAATCGAAAACTGTTGCATGGGTCAGTGATCATCATGCTACCTTGGCATTTATTCAGAAAACTGATGAGAGGACTAGCAAGGACCACGGCGGGAAATATCAATCTATCTGGGTATACCGTCTGGATGTCGTCTAGGTATGCCGTGTAGGTTCAACGCTGTTGGTGGAATGACACGGTCCCATATGAGAGGCAACTGGTGCTACACAGATGCATGGTATTACAGTGCCTAAATTCCGGAAAATGAGACGATGTTTTCTGCGTGCCGCTCTCTATTTGTGTCTTTGTTCGGGTACAAATTTTTGTTTTTGTGAATCTGACAGCAGCTCTGAAAAAGAAAACCACGCCCCCAATTTCCTCTCCCCGATCCCCTCGTCAAATGCGAATACCAAAAGCTCACCTATGTAATTAGTCTGTTGGAGCCGGCGCGGCCTCTGGATCTTCCGCGAGCAGCGCCTCAATATCGGCACCGCGTTTGCGTCTCTCAGCCAGTGATGGTTCCGTCTCCGGGGCCGAAGACCATCCCAACCGCAACTCCGGATATTGCAGCGGGACTTGCTCACTGTCGCGGGGCAAGATGTCCAAGTAGATGGGCCAAGGCTTGCCAAGCCAGCCGTTTCGGAATTCATGGTCCCGACGCTGCTGCTTGGTCAAAGGATGAACCAAAACACTGCGAGTAGGTCAGCGTCGTCACCGAGGGAAAATTGAGGTTGGGAACGGCAAACTGACCTGAGGTCTCCGCGATTTGATGCCAGGTAGAAGTAGACGTCTGAGAATGAGGAGTCAGGTACCCAGACTAGATGAAAAATCAGCATGACATGTCTCTGTGTGCAGGATTTTCCCGTGCCGCGGTTCTTACTCTCGTACGATCCGGCGGGATGTGGCCCCATGGGAAACTCATTGACGGAGTGCAGCGGCACAGCGACGAAAGCGCCTGTGGATTACCGGTTAGGTTGTTCGAGGAAGCTGTAGACGGGGCGCGTTCAAGGTGCTCACCATCGCGACGCAGTTTCAGCACGGCATCGCGGAGTGCCAGAGCAGCGGCCTTTTCCGTCTTGGACTGAAGCAAAAAGTAAATGTGAAAGTGCCATTCCCGGGTTCGACTCTGTACCACTGTCTGGAGGTCGTCCTGGGGAGAGGGCGTGATGGGCTTGCCATCCTTGATTCGTGCCATTTTGGGGATGGAAGGGGCTTTGTTTGACGGTTGAGGCTCGAAGGAGATGGTGAGCCAGTTTTGTGCTCTGGTGATGGAGAGTGGTGGGCAGGCGGCTTATCAGATGGGAGCACGAGGACTTTTGTGTTGTACGAGCACGCCACTTTTAGTGATGGTGGTGGTGGTGGGTGGTGGCACGGGATGAAGCCAGTAATAAGTTGGACTGAGTACATGAGTTAGGTGGCCGGTGCGGGGTTCCCCAGAATTGGCAACCAAGCAAACAGCATGAATTAATTGCTCGTCATTGGTACCACGACCATGCTGGCAATATAAGATAAGTCCGGGTCCAGCCATCTCGTATGTACGAGCGTCTTCTTCCAGGGGGCGCACAGGCAACTGCTGGTTGGTCCCTTGTACCAAGAATATACACCTCAACACCTCGACCCAGTTGCGCATCAAACAAGCAAAGTCAACCCCCCAACTCCACGAGAGACGCCTGGAGCGAAAACAACAAGAAAGAGCAAGATGGTGACGCAAAGATTCTGCAGCATTTACAGCGTAAATTCTACTGAAAACTATCCACAGTCTAACGCTTTACTAGATCATCCCCCATCCCCCAACAGCCACCCAGTCTCGCTACAAACGGACCTCTCTACGAACGGAAAGGCGATGCCGCTGGAAACTTCTCGGGCGTGTCCGTTCGCATCTTGGTCCCAATCAGATGATCAAACGACGGCGCATCCTTCACTCTCGGGGTGTACGGCGCAAAGTCCCACAGGTAGCCCAGCGTCCGGAGGATGGACGTCGCACGATACGACACCGTCCTGCCGCACGCGTTGACCCCGCGCTGCTCAACCGCCGCCGCCGCCCACGGCGACACCAGCCACGTCGGCATCCTCCCGCCGACCCGGTCAAACGCAAAGGTGTAGTCGGCGCCCGTCGGCGTCGTCTCCGTGTACGTCAGGTTGTCCGGTCGCGGCGCCCGCGGCGGCGCCACGTGGTCGTGGAAGCCGCCCGTCTCGTCAAACGTCACCACCCAGAGCGTCTCGTTCCACTGCGGGCTCGCCCGCAGCGCCTCGTACACGTCCTTGAGCAGCTGCTCGCCGTCCGACACCCGCCCCGTCGGGTGCATCGAGTTGGTGCCCTCGCCGCAGCACGACGGGTTGATGTACGCCAGGTGCGGCAGCCGGCCCTGCCGCGCGTCCTCGTAAAACGAGTCCATAAACACCACCCGGTGCGTGTTGTTGCTCGAATACGTCCACGTGAACCACCGCGCGTCCTGGATCGACGTGTCCGCCAGGTACTCCTTCCACTCCAGACCGTGCTCCGTCACCTCCTGGAAGATGGACCGCTGCGTCATCGTGTTGAACTGGAAGTTGTTCTTGCCCTTGCCCGCTGATGTTCCCGAGCACAGCGCCACGCGGTTGGGGTTGGTAGGCTGTCAGAAGTCTATGTGAGCGTGCTGTACTAGACGAGAAAATAAAGACTTGGGAGGGGGGGGGGGGGGGGGTCGCGACTCACACCCGGGACATCAGAGTGCCAGTGGTTGAAGACGACAAAGTTTTGCGTCAGCGCGGTAATTACCGGTACCTGACTCTCCGTATAGTAGTTGATGACTTGAGTCTTTAGGACCTCTTCCTTCTCCTTCTTGCCGTAGAGCCTGATCTGCTCTGTGAGGAAGCCGCTCATATCGGGCTGGAGGCTACCTGCGTTGATCGCGGCATTGTCCGGCATAAAGGAGCCGTAGAACTCGAGGTTGTTACCCGAAATGGAGTGATCCGGGTCGTTGATGATGGAGTCAAAATCGAGCGGCTGCGCGCAGCCGGTACCCGACTCCGGCTGGCTAATGTTAAGCGGGTTGCAGTAGGGCCCAGTCTGGATCGGGTTCTCCAGGCCCGGCAGCGTCTGGCCACCCAGCAAGTTGTCAAAAGAGCGGTTCTCTAGCACCATGATGACGACGTTCTTGATCTTCTCCTTCAGGTTTTTGATTGACTCTGGCGAGCCGCTGGGGAACTCTGGCGCCGCCGCCACTGCGGCGGCCAACAACACGAGACTCTTTAATTGCATCTTACACGTTTTTCTCGCTTGAATGGAGATGAGGAGAAGTGAAAGTTCTTTTCCCAAGACTCAGCGGGGAGGAACTCAATCAAGTACCTATATCTCTAGTTTCCTTCAAGTTATTTGCTCACCATTATGCTTCATCGTGTACCTTCCCGCTCTAGCCACCAAGCCAATCACGTTGTGTAGACTGAGCATGCATCGTCGTCCACGGCATCAAGAGTAAATGCAGTGGATACAGACGACCGACCGGCATAAAGTAGCGGTCACTTCACGGGTATGAAAATCATTGTGCTTATTTATTACTACTTTTATTGGACCCCATTGTGCCGTGCCGTTCCGCAGCAAGGGTGTCGGGACATCAGCGAGGATCGGCCCACGCTATGGTACATTCTACACCGAGCAATCCGGCTACTGTTCTCAACAAAAAAAAGACTGTCTTGGCCGACCATCGGAACCTTTGTAACAGAAAAGCAAAAATCCCCACGACCGCATCAGCATTTCCCACGTGGCGGCAAGTTCTTCGTCGTCGCAGCCCTGTCCCGGTATGTCGCATCCACAAATCCCACCAAGGCCTCTACGTCCGCCAAGACGGACGCGATGCCAAGCGATACGCGAATGGCCCCGATGGCCATCCCAAGGCCATCCAGTGCGCCTTCCAAATGCCCGTCCAGCCCGGCGCGGGCCCTCCCCACCCGGTCGAGCACGTCCGGCGTGATGCCGAGCGCCGCCTCCCCGGCCCCCGGGTTGCAGAAGCAGCCCGTGCGGAGCGAGATGCCCGCCGCCGCCGACTCGGCCGCCACCAACCGCTCATCAAAGACGACGCCGTCCTTGTCCAGCACGTTGAAGCACACCGTGCCGCCGCGACCGCGCACGCCCACCGGCCCGTAGACCGCCACCATCGCCGCCCCACCGCCGCCGCCGCCACCGGCCCCTTCTCCGTGGTCGCCGTGCCGCAGCGCCCGCAGCCGGTCCAGCAGCCACCCCGTCAGGCAGCGCACCCGCGTCGCCACCACCACCGCCTCCGGCCCGCCCACCCGCGCGACCCAGTCCAGTCCGACCGCCACGTCTGGGATCGACAAGAAATTTACCGTGCCGTCCTCAAAGGCCGCCGGGCCCGTCTCCGGCACGTGCCATGGCCGGCGACCCCCGGTCGTCGCCGCCCGCACCGTGCCGCCCGAGAACCACGGCCGGCGCAGCCGCGCCAGCGCCTGCCGCCGCGCCACCAGGCACCCGACCCCCGTCGGCGCCCCAAACACCTTGTACCAGCTGACCGTGATAAAGTCTGGCCGCGGCGACGACGAGGACAGGTCCAGCGTCGCCGTGGGCAGGTACGCGGCCGCGTCCAGGAGCACGTCGTACCCGCGGTCCTGCGCGAGCGCCACCCAGGATAGCGGGTGCCGCACGCCCGTGAAGTTGCTCTGTGCTGGGTACGCGAAGAGACCCCGGCCGCGGCGGCCGCGGCGGACGACGGCGCCGCTGGTGGTGAACCGCTTTGTCGTCGCGAGCCAGTCGGCCGGGGAGCAGCGGGAGCCCTCCAGCGCGGTTAGGATGTCCGCCTGCCGGGTGCGGAGCTCGTCGGGGTCGGAGTTGGAGACGGGCACGTAGACGGTGCGGGAGTTGCCGCGGCGGGCAAATTCGCGCAGGCCGTTGAGCGAGTTGTGGTTGTCGGCCGTCAGTACCAGTCGGACGCCGCGCCGCCACGGGTACGACTCGCCGACGAGCCGCGCGGCCCCTGTCGCGTTTGGGGTAAAGATGACTGTGTATTCGTCTGGCGAGGCGGAAAGGTAGCGCAAGATTCGGCTTCTCGTCTCCTCCACCAGATCCGTGGTCCCTTGGCTGGTCGGGTTGGCGGAATGGGGGTTGCCAAACGCCGCGTGTCGCAATCGCTCGCGATGTGCTTCATGCTGCGAGTTGGCAGCCAAGCCGGCGCCAGCATAATCTAGGTAGATGTGATTGCTTTCATCAAGGTAAGAGTATTCCGTAGCTCGCAATTCGTCTAGAAGCATTGTCGATGCATACTCGGGATATCGATCGAGGAACTCTTTGGCCCGTGAGCTTTCGTCTGCTGAGGAATCTTCTGACCTCATCTTTTCCAATGAAACGGCAGTGCAATGTAATATCCCTAAACTTTGTGCATCTGTGTTGGCTGTTAGCGAAATTGTCAACCAATGCTAGGGACCTGCAAAGCCACTTACAGGACGGACGACGGAGGTTACAGTTATCGGAAAACGCTACCAGTAGGAGCGGCTTCTAGAGTATATAATTATGTTGTCCTATTCTTTTCCGAGCTTGCCTCTGCTTCTAAAACGAAAAAAAAAAAAAAATCTTACACCTGGCTGTCCACGGCACGTCGGTGATACCAGCGCGGCGTGGCAACCTGCAGCATAATTATTAACTGTGGCTTGCAGGCTGACGGACCGGACCTTTTCGGGCTGCTTCGCGACGGAGACTGCGGATACTGACAGGCCTCCTCTTACCTATCAAAAGCAAGGCAAGCCCGATGACCTGTTTTTGTCTTCAATAGACGCTCCATGCTGCAGCCAGGCGGGCCGGCGGAACAGCTGAAAGAAGCCAAGATATCACGCATGTGAAAATCATAAGACGAGCTCGTGTAACCCACTCTGAATTTATCCGAGGGGAGGAGACCCAACAATATTGCTTGGAATATGTCATTCCCAATTGATTTTTGATTCATCTGAAAGTAATTTTTATGCTACCGAAAATAGACGTTAAAACCCCCACACTCCGATGCGGCCCAAAGAAATGGGGGGCTCCCTTTCTTCTTTCCCACCAAGAAGACTGAGAAAAGATTGCAGCAGACGCAAGCGACCAAAGACGAAACAAGTCCGAGCAAAACGCAAACAATGCATCCCCCAAGAAACCCTGGCGAAGAAAAAGGCTTGAAGGCCAGATATGGAACGAATTCGGTCGACAATCGTGAACTGCCGGTCGGATGCGCGGATGCGCACCAACCTTTACCTGTAGCGCCAGAGAGACAGGGTGTTGTGGCGCTTCCAGGTCTTTCTGCGGCCAGCGCGGGTCTTGTTGTAGCGGTGACCCTTGTTGAGGCCGCGGGACTTCTTGCCGGTGGCGGTGAGGCCGCGGGCCTCGCGGTGCTTGTGGACGGGGTTGACGATCCAGTTGATGCGGGGGTCGATGCGGATGGCCTTGTGCTGGGGGTCGACCAGGATGACCTCGTAGTACTTGTAGGTCGAGTCCTGGTTCACCCAGTACGAGTTGAGGACGCGCAAGTTGGCGCAGCGGCGGCCAACACGCTCCTCAGCGGTAGCCGCGAGGGAGCGCTGGTACTTGAGCTGGTTCACACCCATGTTGGTGGGCTTGCCTGTTCAGAAAAGTCCAATTAGCAAGCCGCTTCATCCTGCAGCCGTTCGCTGGTCAGGAACAGGGGGGAACAAAAATTCTTACCAAAAGTGGCACCCTTGGCGACGGGCTTCTTGCGACCACCACGGCGGACGCGGACGCGGTAGATGACGTAGCCCTGCTTGGCCTTGTAGCCGAGACGGCGGGCCTTGTCGGGGCGCGAAGGGCGCGAGGCGCGGTGGATGACGTTCAACTGACGGAGCTATATTGATGCAGTCTCAGCATAATGTTCAACGACTGTATAGCAGAAGCGACATGACGGCGGGTATGATCTGGTCGAGCAGGGATGGTATGCAAAAGCAGGACATATGCAATCCAACAAGTAGGAGAGCTAGCCCGTAGTCCTTTCCAACCATCGATGCAAGAGTTGTCCAGTTCATCTCCGTCGACAGAGGATCGCCCACAACAAAGACGGGGGAAAAAAACAAGACGAATATTGGGATCGAGGCGGTGCGTGTAGAAAAACGACAAATGTTGTTGACAGGGTCTTAACGTACTTCCCAGCAGCGAACGCGGAGAAGGAAGCGCATCACATCGGACTGCTTCTTCTTCTGAAGTTCCTCGACATACTTGAGGGCACCCATTTTTGCTATATCACAACGTTAGCAAGCAAGCACAATAGGTCCGCGGCGCCAGGAATCGTCAATCGCGAAGCGTTCGAGATCGATTGATTGATTCTTATTATCGAGCAAGAGCTCGAAGCGATTGAGGCGGGCTGAGTAGTAAATACGTACCGGCTTATGTGGTGATGATGTTCCTGCCGACGGTTAGTAGAGCGATAACGAGGGAGAATTTTTAAAAGGCTGCGCAGTGCGCCAGAAAAAGTGCCAGTCAAAAATTGAGAGCAGTGTGTGGGCTAAGCGATGCGCTAGTCCACTTTTGATTCTAGCATCCTCACTGTTGCCCCTCCTTGCCCTCTTGCCCTGCTTACTCAGCTAGCCTTAGGCAATGCAGTTCAATTGGCGGGTTGGTGGTCTTATGCCAATCCAGATTGGATAAAAACGGTGGAGCTATGCAATTGCACTAACATATTATTATGCGAACTACTTGGAGCACGACCCGAACCCGTCTACGTCAACCCAAAGCAAAGACTCCCTCCCATGTGCAGCCAGCCATCATAGAACCCGACTTCCCAACTACTCCCCAACATATAACGCTCATTACCCGAATCTAAAAAGTTTCCTTCAATGTGCGGCCGTACACATCCACCAACTCCGCCGCTGCGGCTCCCCACGTCGCCGCGCCTTTGGGCATCGCCTCGTCCAGAATCTCCAAGGCAATCTGCGCCAACTCCTGATCCTCCGGGTCTGCTTGTGGTGGCTCCGTCAGCGCGGGCCAGCCAGTCGGGTTCAGGTGCCCCTCGGCAACCCGGCGGGCCAGCCTCTTGGCCCTGACGTTGAGCGCAGTGAGATCGACCACGTCCTGTCGCCAGCGCATCCATGTCTGCTCCGCGGGACCGGAAGACGACACATGGTAGGTGGCGGAAGTGCAGGCCGGGTCGTAGCGTGCTGCGAGAGATTGAAGTCGCCGCAGGGCCCGCTTGGCGTCCTCAAAGGCCTCGCAGCCGGCGATGGGATCGGGTGAGTACAAGGCGGACTCGGCGGTCAGTGAACCGGCCAGGTGCCCGTCTGGCCTGCCCTGGCCAGTATCTCTGCAGACCGCTTAATTAGCGCGCAGACTCGGAAAATGGAATCACGGTTTGGCATCGTACGTAGAGGTACTGCGCTGGCCCTGGATCTCAAGAGCCACCTTGTCACCCTTTGCATGAATCTCGGCAATGGCTTTTGTTGCTCCTTTTCGACCTTTCTTTACCGATTCGATGGCGCTTTGTACACTTGAATTACTGTTAGTACGTTTTGATGAGATTAAAGTAGCGTAGGTGATAGTACCCATATCCACCAGTGTTTCTCGTACGGTTGCGATCCCGGGTAGGCTGTGTAGTCTTCGTGGTACTGGGCCGTTTGGCGTGGTTCTGCTGATCGGAATCGATTGAATCTAAAGATAAGATGGTATCTTAGTTATTGAATCAAAAATAAGCCCGTGACCGCTATTTGCGTCAGTGCAGTCTTGGACGGTGATGTTACCAGCTGCTGCTCGAGCTCGTTTGCGTGAGCTCGTTTGCGCCATGGTGCGTTTTCGCAAGGCCTAGGACACTGGTGGTTTTGAACAGTCCCCTCCCAGCTGCAAACCGAGACTCTTTTATCCCGGTCAGACACACAGGTGAGAGATATGAGTCTTGGGGGTACCGCGTTTACTCGTGAAATATGTTTGTTTGGGATTGGTACAATGTCGACTGGGCACCTGGCAGCTGTGGACAGTCAGAACAACCAGCCACACGTGATGCATCAGAGAAAACATGGCCGACCATTTTTCACAGCACAAGTACAGAGTTGAAAAATATACTCAATTCTGGCAGCAGCGTGCCCGCTATAGACAACCAGTATTAGAGGGTTAATTCGTCTGTTCTCATTACTCTAGTGTGGCGGCCCCCCATGGCTGCACATTGATCTGTCATGAAGTGCCGCCCAAGGGGCTCGCCAGATAAACTCTGCAATACCCTAACCTCCATTCTTTATCTATAATTTCTTAAAAACCCTTTGTAAAAAGAAAGGAAAAAAGAAAAACGCGCAAGAAACGTAAGAAAGCAAAGAAAGGCGTAGTGACACAAGAAGAATTCAAGAATAGAATGAAAACAACGTCGTATCTGTTCTCCATCTCAATCTTTTCGATATAGTCCTTATATCCCGATTATCCAGTAACAGATTCCTCTGGCCCATGTGCTGTCTGGACCAGAATAGTCGCACGCGGCCACAACGTGGTAGCGTTGCAAAGGGGAAAAAAGCAGCAAATTGAAAGCGGCGAGAGAGCAGAAGAGGCGAGGGGAAACAAAAAAGGTATTGAAAAAAATCCGCGCGCCGAAAGTTGAGTCTTAGCGAAATGAATGATCCAAATGTCTTTGTGTCCAGCAGATGTAAAGTTGTCAGACGCCGTCCCAAACCCAATTTCCCATTTGTAATACTGCTTTTGCAAGTCGTATGTCCGTGTCTTCCCCATGCCATCCTGTCTTTTTTATTTTCGAAATTTTATCTTTCACATATGTAATTATCATTCATGCTTGGCCGTGATGGGAGAAAATGCGAATATTGGTGACAACAAGGTACACAATTCGAATCCCAGTCTTCGCCTGTGCTCGAGATCGCTATTAATGAGTATTGAGGGAAAGCCCCTGGAAAGCGGCGGCCCAATCGCCCTGAGAGGAGATGGGTGAACCGCGTTGCAAGTGATGAGGAGGGGCCCCTTCGGGCTGCCCAGGCTGGAAGCGTCGCTGCGATGTTTGAAAGTCTCCGGGATGCTGGAATGCAGCGGAGACTCCTTCCATGCCAGGGGAAGGACTGACGGGATAAGGACCTTGGGGTGGCCTGGCGTTGCCAAATGCACCTGCCGGGCCAAATGCATAGTTGGAATTGGGGAAACCTGTAGCAGAAACGGGAGACACATGGCGGTCCAATCCCATGGGCGGCTGATTGTAGCCACTAGGGCCGGTGCGCAGGCCACGACCCTGAGGACCGGGGGAGATGGTTTGCGTAGGGTGAACACTTGACATCTGTTGCTGGTCATGCTGATGAGGGTTTCCTCTGCGATCACTGGCGGTCGAAGCCCTGCCTTGGTTGACTGCGCCGGGTCCTACTCCGCTAGGGGCCGGGATGCCCAAGGTCGGGCTGGCAAACGAAGCCGGGTTAATAGCCGACATCCAAATTCGTGTCTTGTAGATCTTGAACAAGTCGGTCACCAGAGAGTTGAAATTGATATAGGCGTCGGCAAAGTAATAGAACGTGAGCTTCTTCCAGTCCATCTGGAACTCAGCGTCGAGAATCTCCATGTTAAGCCCGTGCTCCTTGACTTTCTGCATACAGACTCTCTTGGCTTTGGCCTCTTGGCCCTCCTTGTCTCTGAGGGCGTGAACCTCATGGTTTTGAGCGAGGCGCTTGATAAGTTTCGGGCGAATGTCGCCGTTTGCAGGCTCTTGCATGTGATGCTGGCCTGCTGGACCCATGCCTCCCACGGCGCTACCTGGCAAGCCATGGGCAGCGGACAGCATCCCGCCGTTACCCTCTTGGGCGGCCGCAGCCCCTTGAGAATACATCATGAGCCACTTGTATTGCTCCTCTGCATAGTGCTCCTTGAGATCCTTGGCCGTTTGCCAGTCCACATTGTCTTTGGCGACAGTACCCAAATCAGTTCCTCGATCGGCTTCAACAATCACGAGGTCTCCAGGCTTCACGGTTAAACCGGTTCCTTCCTGAATATAGAATACATCTGCCCTGGCGCATTTGAAAAGAACGACATGGAGCAACTGGTTGAGACGAGGCGGGGCGATGCCGTACATGTTGTGACGGGGCGATGGAGGGCGGTTCTGAAACTGATTCTGTGGAGCAAACTGGCCTGCAAATGGGTTGGTAAAGCTGCTCTGCATCGAATTGCTCAGGCTGTTGGCGTGCGTAAGCATGGGATTATTGGAACCCAACATAACAGTAGTGTCCTGAAAGCCACCTGCATAATGCGCGCTCTGTTGGTCGACCGCCTCGAGAGTTGCAACAGAATCTGCGACAGAGCTTATGGAGCCTTGTCGAGTAGGCATATTGGCGAAAGAGTGTCGTCGGCTCTGCGAGGAATCGCCGATCAAATAACCGGGTGAACTTGACCATAACGCCTTTGTGAGCTGTGGATTTTCCAACTTGCGACCCTCCATGCCATGAGGAGTGCGATAAGTGGGAGGACCATATTCGCTCATACGACGCTGCGACACGCGGCGCCCCATGGGGTCTTTGGGGTCATGGGGTTCATCGAGCTCGTCAATGGCGTAGTCGGATTCTTCAAGGACAATTTCATGGAGGGGATGTCCGGAAGATAGATACGTGCCGGTCAAGGCTCGTGGCCGGATGCGGGTATACCCATGCTGCTGGCGCAGCATCGCATTTTCTCGGGTGAGCATCTCAATGGTCTTGGATTCAGCCGACTGATGGTACGAATTCTGAAGCGACTCGCCGCCACTCTCTTCCTCATCGTCTTCCACCTCCTTGACTTTGCCGAGGACTGATCCGTCGTTGGACATTTCGCTCAACATGCTAGGGCGAGAGGGGCGATGCTGAAGAGCTGGGTGGTGTCTCGCACGACCGAGAATCGCAGAAGAACTCATGCCCGAGGAAGTCGGCGCATCGAGATCCCTCTGGCCCACCGAATATGATTGTGATCGATACGTTTTGGGGGTTGGGTGAAGCGGTATGGCGAACGGGATTTGGCTATTCTGCTGTTCTCGCGATGGAGAAGTCTGCGACAGCCCGGAATCGGGACCGAAGAATGAGTTGCTAGCACTGCCAGGAGGCACGGTCGAGGTAGGCGACGGTAGGACCTCAGTCAGCCGAGACGGGATGTCCTTTCGATCGCTGTTCCAAATACCTGTGCCCCAGGGGAATGACGAAGCACCCGGAGGTCGAGACATGGCGGACGAGGCTGAATGAGAGCCCCAGGGACCAGCGGTATTGTCTGCCGATGGTGTAGAAGGGTGCGAAGCGTTGGGGGAGGAGACAGAGTTGCTGGCAAATGAACCTTGACGGGGACGTGCCAAAGGCTGCGAGGTATCGTTCAGCCACGAAGACCTGCGGACTGGGTTATGGGGTTGTGTAGCAATGGATAAGGTGTCCTGACGATGATCACCTTCGTCTTCTGAGCTTGCCAGCGCGTCCGAGTCTGGCGTGGAGGTTCGGACTCCGACCTTTTCTAGCAGCAGGTTCTGACTGCCAGGGCCGTGCGACAGCTTACCAGATTGATTCGGCTTGATGCCACTGCTCATCGTAGACGCGAAAACACACGATGCGGATGTTTGCGACAGCGGTAGCTGGGTAAACGCAAGTATAAGCTAGGGCGGCTATATAGCAGTCGTCGGTTGCCTGAAAGCGCCAAGGCCGCCTGGTGGCATGGAAAAAGAAGACTGCGTGGTCAGGTGGTGATGTGCAAAAGAAGCCCAACGCACAGTGGCATGTGTGAGGCTGGGCTTTGGGTGAAAAGAATTGCTGACAAGGTGGGAAGTAAGGGGCGAGCTGCTGGAGGGTTGAGAGAGTTGGCGGCGCGGGTGGTGGATTAAAGGTATATGAAAATCGGGAGGGGTAAAGGCGTCTAAAAGTTGATGCGTGCTCTAGTTGAAGTGCAGATATAGATTGTGGCGTATAGTAAGGCGGATAAGAACGAGGCGACGGCCACGCAGAGAGGCACGAGGGCAGGCCGGATGCGAATGCGGCGCGTCGAGCGGTGCGGCTGGTACAAAGAGGAGGCTCTAGTCGGCTGGCATAGTCTGGCGACCAAGGAAGCTGGGCAGCGAAGGCGGTAATTGGTTTGTGCGCCGCAGAGAAGATTGCGCGACGTCGGAGACGGCCTGGTCGCGGGTAACGGGTCGACGCCTGGGAAGAAGGATGAGTTGGGCGGGTGCGGGAGGCGTTTTGAGGGTGGCGAACGGAGAGAAACCGCGCCGGGTAATAGAGGGTTTTGCTTTGCGATGGAGGAGAATACAGGAAATGAAACGGGCGGCGACGATGTAGATGACGATGACGATGACGATGGATGATGATGATGATGGAGGAAGAGATGTCTGTGGGATGAATGAGCACGGAAAGCGGGGGAGACGGGACGAAAGCTGCGACAAGAGGAGGACGAGGGCAGACGTTCAATGTGAGCGAGGCAGCGAGGCAGCCTTGGGAGAGGGCAGAGCAGAGGAGCTGGTGGGCAAGAGGGACGGAGCTGCTGTGAAAGAAAAAAGAATGGGGGCGGACAGCCCAGAACAAGTGGAGGCGAAGGCCGTGCCAGAAGGGTACCTACCTAAGGAAAGGTCCAGCGTGCGGTAGTTGGTGGTGCTCAAGTGTGAAGGGTGGGGTTAGTGGTTGGTGGATTTTAGTGGCTGGGGGTGGCTTTTAGGGGAGGGGGCCTTCTATATTCGTACCTCCGACCTCCTAAGGTACCTACTAACCTACCTAGGAGCTGCGTGCTGCGTGCTGGAGGAGGCGGGGCCGGTTTGGAAGGAACGCGGAAGCAAGCAAGACAAGGAGCCTCCCTACACAGGTTCTCAGGAAGAAGCAATACTCATCAGCCAGTTGCGTTGAGTAATTGCGACAGAAATGAGGGATACGAATTTTTGTCCCCCTATGTCTTGCCTTGACGATTGAATGGGCAGCATATTTCCCCCATCCGCCTCATCGTGTGTTCCCTGTTTGCAGAGAGGTGGTGGTTCAACTGTATCTGACAGATCCCCACGGTGGCACTAGTATTACCTAGGGGTTTGGGGCAAATCGGGGTGGTGGATGCTGACTGTCCAAAAGTCTCAACTGGGGTTGGTCCGCTGTCACAGACGCTCTCCCACCTGGCCATGGATGGCCGGCTGTTTTTAGCGCCTGGACCGCCTTGGTACCTCCACCACCTTACCAGGAAGCACCTAGCAAGAAACAGCAACAAGGCTTGGCGATCCTGCGAAATAGCTTTCCAGACCACCAAGTCCGTTTCTAGTAGCTGGCAAGCGAATCGACCTTCTGAATTCCAACAAGTACCGAGTATGATAATTGCTGATGCAGAGGAGAGGAGAGGCCCTTTTCTGGTAACTGTCAAACTTCGCTCGGCTTCTACTTCTCCTCTGTCTGCATGCCTGGTCCAGTGGCAGTGGCTTCTTCCCCGCGGTATGTCCCGTGCATCACTATCCATACACTTCTTTGCCCTACAGTATCCCACCATAATGCTCATCTGATTTTGTAGTTAGATATCTCCTCCCAAGAGAATTGGCCGGCCTCAGCGACGGAACATGCCATGCGCCGCGCAAAATTTGCGTTCTCATGGGCCACCTCGAATTGGCTGTCACGCCAAACCTTACCAGCAATGTTAACCCTCCTGGCTGCTTTGCTTTCCATGTGCAGTCTAGTCGGCAGGCGGCGCTCGGTTCCTACCCATCAACGATGTCTAGAGGACTCAGTTCACGAAGCCACGACTGGCTGTATGCAAGGCAACGCCGCCATCCATACCACACCACCCTACATGATTTATCAATGGCGCGACGCACGACACCAGGTTTTGGAGGGCCGGGGAGAACAACAAGCCACCAGCTGCCGCCTAGCGGAGGCAAAAATACTGCATCCGTACTGGGCCAGTGCTCCACGATGAACGGAGTCAAGGCTCAACCCGCGAGCCTGCAGCTGTCAACAAGGAACGTAACCATGTTGAACTCCTGATGTACGGGTAATAATGGGATGCAACTTACCGTGCCGCGTTGCTGCATGTCAAGGTACTGCGTGATGCTGCTCATGTAACTTGCCAACTAACTAAATTACTTATTACCTATAGTTGGAGCGCTATCGATGCCAACTGCAAATTCTCTGTTCCTTGGCCTGCTATAAGGTAGGTCGAGGTCCTTGCTTATTGCGACGATGAGGGCATTTCCCGTGTACACGATACCCTGTCAACTTGCTGGTCGATGGCTTATGGTCTATAGGAAGGTTTGCTCCTTGCAATGCGGCAGTCGCAACTCGCGTCTAGCAAACACTTTAAAACGAAATATGCCCCAAGTCTTCAAGCCTTGACAATGGCTGAGGAGGTTGCGAGTCCCTCGTTTTCCGGTCTGCGTCCAGGTACCTACCTACCTACTATTGGGTGGTAGGGCACAACAGCCCACCGGCCTACGTGCCTCATGCGGCACGCTGTCTCTCAAATGTATGTACCTCAAACTTCGTAGCACAGAGATGGAGAAATGAGAAAAATGCCTCGAGGGAGAGCCCAGAGACGCGGAAAACTTGGGTATGATACGGTCGGTTGGCTCTGCCGTTCTTTCATATATGGCAGGGACCGCTTCTTAGTTCGCATAACCCTACTCCTTCGCTTCAAGGTCTTGGCTGACCAACTTTCCCGATGCGAGCCAGGCACCGTAACTAATATCTCAGCTACTGGTAGTCATCTATTCTAGGTCGCATGGGTTATGGGGCACCAAGCAATGGTGAGCCGACACCGCTGAAGGGGTTACCCTCATTTAGCTCAATGCAGTTGCCCTGCAGGTCAGCGTGACATTGGTCTTTTATCAATATTGAGTATAGTTAAATAATTATGAGGGGCCATGTAAAAAGTCAATATGGAGCCCCTGCTGTCAGTGCCTCTTTTACCTATACGAAACAAAAGATGTGGTGTCCCGTGTCTGGGCTTGCACTGCGAAACATGGATCGATCCGCGCAGCATCACAAGAACCTGCGCCAGCGAGTCCAACCCAAACAGTTGGGCCTGCGAGGTTCTAGTTCTACCGAGTCTGATATTACACCGGACCTGGCTTTGGCAAAGATAATTGACATGACTGCGAACTATCCAATCCACCCTATGCTGTCACCTACCTTGGCTTCCAGTACGTTCTGTGGGTGAAAGCATCAAGAAAGCCAGCACGGGGACACATGCTTTGCTGCTCAGTGCGGATGCATGCATGACGATGGACTTCTGTGGTGCTACTTTGCAAAGAATGCTGCGCAAGTGACATGAGGTGTTATTCGGTAGCTCTACATTTCGACCTAGATCTGCCGCACCAGGCTCTCACCGAGCGTCGGCCTGCATATTTGAGGGATGTACCCATCTCACACGATGTATGCGCCTGCCAGCTTGGATGTTGCTATATGCGCGATATCATACGTGGCACTGTCGCAGATTCAACCAGCTCGGATTTAGGAATGTGACCGACAGCTGGACTGGTTACCAGGATACATCCATTCTGTCCATACTGTCGCCCTGAGCTGGCCTGGCAAAATTTGCAGCCACCGCTGGCTGATGACGGACAAGTCTGGGGCAGATCGTCGGCACCCCGCAAAATCGTCCACTGCTTTAGACCCCCCCCCCCTTCCCCTGCGCTACCCATGCCTCACCCAGCCAAGCCATGGCCGTTGAACCAGTCAGGTGGTCCCGAACTGAGGTCTGGTGACAATGCTATCGAAACTATAAAGCCACATTTCTATTTAGTCCAGTGCATTGATTCGATTTCGCCGCTGTTCTGCTTGGTCTTGCACATTCTTGCTTCATGTAGACCCACCTACTATGCGGGCAACTTCAAGTCCGCGTAAATTGCCCGACAACTTGGTGACACATAGGCGTCACCAATGACGAGCTGGGATACGACACCCAGGGTTTATACCATCGTACATAAAGTGCAGGTAGCTGTAGCGGGTAATTAGGACGTAGAGGTGCAAGCAGACCACGTGGTCTGAGGCACTTCTTCGTCTCGTTCTCGGCCGAGTACATGCTTTCCTGGACGGACCTGCTCGGAGCTTCAAATCAGGGAAAGACGAGTAATAGCCCGAGGACTGTGAATTTCAAACCAAGGCTCTAAGCTCTGATCGCTGGCTCGAGCCGGGCTGCTCTAATTTGGTAGACACGACATCACGAGAGCTGCGAGGCTGACTTGCTTCGGTTGGGATCATGCGGAACGCATGGAGCCAAATGTCAAGTTGAATAAAATAGTAATAGATATTCGATCGGGCTCTCTGTGTTTCGACGACTCGTAAACTTACATTGACTGAGGGGCCCGCGACAAATGAAACGCTGCAGAGTGCAAAAGAGACAGGTGGTATTACAATTACATCAATTGATAAGGTGGCTTTACTCTTTCATGAGTACAGCCTCCTTAGTGGGGATATTTATGTCATGAGAAAACTGCTCAAAACGACGCGTAGGAGTTATAGTACAATGTCAAATAAATCTATAGTCAATGCTTTGCCGACCCGTGCTGTTGCCAGTTCTCCTCCTGGCCCTGTCTCGTTGAGTTTATGCACTTTGAGCGACACCCTTTGACTGCTTAAGCTTCTCCTCAAACTTTGCAAATTCTTGCATGGAAATTTGCTCCTCTTCGTCGAGTATCTGGCGAACACCCTTGACCTCTTCAATCTGCGAGAACGTTAGTGTTGCGTAGACGGATAGCTTTGTGGGATCAAGGCGTACATAGTGCATCAACATGCCCTCGATGCCATTCTTCAGCGTGACTGTACTCGAGTCGCAGGTGCGGCACGCGCCACGGAGCTTCAGGTTAACGAAGCCGTCCTCGTCAAAGCCGCGAAACTCAATGTCGCCACCGTCCTCCTGGATGGCCGGCCTAATCCTTGTCTCCAGCAGCTCCTTGATCATGCCCACAACCTCATCGTCGTCCTCGTTGTACGCCAAGCTGTCGACCTCTTCCTCCGCGGCAGCCCCCTCCGAGCCGGCCGGGCCAGCCTCCTTGACGGTGACGATGGCCTCGCCGGCGGTGACGGCCTCGGTGATGAGGGCAAAGACCTCTGGGCGGATGTGGGCCCAGTTGGCATCACCAGCCTTGGTGACGGTGATGAAGTCGGCGCCGTAAAAGACGGACGTGACGCCGTCAATGTTCATCAGCTTGGCGGCGAGCGGCGATGGGTGCGGCGGCGAGATGGTGGCGCGCGGGCTCAGGTACTCGACGAACGGCGCGGCGAAGCCCTCGGGGAGCACGCGGTGGTTGGGGAGGAACTTGAGGGCGTCGCCGTTGGGCGTCGGCTCGGTCTGGATGAAGATGGTGCGGCGCGCGGCGGCGCTCGGGTGTCGTCGGGGCTGGCGCGCCAATGCTTGCGCTCGGGGGCGGGTGCTGCTACGTGATCCAGACGAGGAGATGATGCCGGCGGTGCTGCTCAAGGCGCGCGATGGGCATGTCTGTGAAGCGGCGGCGGCGCGCAGGCTCTGGCGCATTTGCATTGGACATGTCGGCACAGGCCGAGAGGTAGCCGAGCGGAGGATCGCGCGGGCGAAGATGGCCCGCGACGGCGTGGAAGCGGTGGCCATTGTGATGTGCGGCGCAGGGCGACGTCAGGTAGGCGAAGCTCGAGGCAGAAATTTTGCTATGATAGATAGATTGAAATATCTAAGTTGGTATATTCGCAATGCGCCTGGTGAAGTGGGTTTGGCCGCTTTGCATCTGCATAGAATGGGGACAAAATTCCACTATGAGAGAGAAAAAAGTTGAGGGCGTATTATCGAGAGCTCATTAGTAATGGTGGAGCTATGATGCAAGGCCCGATAATCGGGATAATCGGGGAACAGCCGAGCTATGTACGAATAGGTACCCTGTTAGGCGGCCCTCAGCTCCGAGAGGAGCGGAGCTACTAGGTAGGTCTTGGTGGACTCAATTTTCTGTATTTTTCATAATTTTACGAACAGCAGAACAAATCCAGCATTAAAATAAAGGAGAGCTTCGGCGCAAGCTCCCTTGAAACTTAGCACTCATTTTACCACGCATTCTTCTTTTCACTTCCTCAACCAATTATTGCAGTATAAAACTCCTCGTTCCTTATTCAGCTTCCGTCTTCAGTACGGGCAGCCCTCAAACGGCCATCAACCATGCCTTCACCCAGCGACACCAAGCTGATAGAGCAGACCGAACCAGCACATCCTGAGGGCGATCAGGCGTCCAAGTCAATATGTGGCGTCTGCGAAAAAGCGCCGCCTAAATACAAATGCCCCAAATGTTTCCTTCCATAGTATGTTTACGGGAGTCTAGCGTGTCTACGCCCTCTGAAAGAAAGCATGAGAGCATCCACTTACCACATCTCCAACCACGTAGCTGCTCCGTGGCTTGCAATAAAGTACATCGCGAGAGCCACCCGCCAGACCCGGAACCGAAGCCCGAGCCGCCGCAGGCCTCCGCCGCTTCCGCGACCGACGCCGCGACCAAGGCACCACCCCCTACCAACGCGACGAGCGCCAAAGACGAGAGCAACCCCTTCCACGTCCTCGACCTGGCCTCCGACAAGCTGCAGCTGCTCTTCACGAGATACCCCGACCTGCCGCAGCAGCTGGCCAACATCCACGCGGCCATGCAGCCGCCGTCCGAATCCGCCGATAATAACGGCATCCCAGCCTCGCTGCTCAAGGGGCTGCCGGGCAAGAAGGAGAGGTGGAACCACGACGTCGGCATCAAGAACGGAAAGGCGGCGCTGCGCAAGGCCCGAAAGGCGGACGGCGCCTTGGGCGAGGGCGTCAAGGAATACTGCGAGCTCATCATGTACTTGATGAATGGGCAGACTGGCGGCGACGCTTCGGCGCTGCTGCAGAAGCAGGCTGCGATGCAGGACGCGGAGCTCATTGAACGACTGATGAACGAGGAGAACAAGAGGTAACGGGCAGGGAAAAAGAGGGCTGGAATCGGCCCGGTATATTATTTGCTTCCTAATCATGGGAGGGGTATTGACTAAAAGTATATTTGGTGCCAGCTGAAAATTGCTTCGACTCCTATCCACAAGCATCATTATCACGTACATCATCCGCGTTCATACAGATCAGACGGCGTCAAGTTACCGCCTGAAACGAGCAAACAAAGCTGCGATGGGGGATTTGGGCAGCTCCAGACGATCGGCAGGCGGCGAGGGGGTCTTTTCCTCCTTGTTCCTATGGAAGCTGTTGAGACGACTGCGAAATTTCCATCTTGACTCGCCCTTGCTGCTACGGGCCGGAGAGGTAGACTTGGCCCGCGGAGGCGGCGTGGCGGTCGCCTCGTCACTCTGGGTCCAATCTACTCGGTGCGCCTCGACGACAGCGGCCACATCCGTGGGGTTCAACGGCGGCGCGAACACCGATTGTCTAGGGGATGATGACGAGTCTCCGCCAAGGAAGCTGCCGGTGCTCTTCCTGCGAGATGCGCGGGGCTGCTTCTCCTCGGAGGTGTGCGCAGTGTAGATGCTGCGACGCTTGAACAGAGTCGGCGACGTGATGACGGGCTCGAGGTTGTCGGGCATCAAAGAGGCCTGGAACTGGTTGCGTTCGTAGTTTTTCTCTCGCAGGGTCTGGGCCCGTCGTACAGCCTCGGCCTGTTTGATTGGTGCGGCACCGGGCACGGCAGTGGCGGCGACCTGGAAATCGGCGTTGATACCGTCCATGTGGTATTTGAGGGCCGCCCGCGACAGTCTGTGTATCTGCGACCTGTCTGGCGGTGAATCTCCTAGCGTGGTATCTGCGAACTGCGAGGCCGCTACTCGTGGGATGTATGGGCCATCTGAAGCTGCTGGGTCTGCGGGGATCTGCTGCTCGTCAAGAGTAGCTTTCGAGGCACGTCGGCGGAACCGTGCTGCCAGGCTGTTTTCTGAAAGGCGATCGGCGCCTTTGGTCCTGCGCTTGTCCTTGGGCGAATCGAGCGCTACCGCCCGGCGCCGTGAGGACTTGATCTCGCTCGGCTCCTGTGTGCGGAAGGGCCTGCTACTCGACGATGGTACGGTGCGCGACCTGCGCTTCTCTGCGTCGATGGCCTTGCGCTCGGCAATGACGAATTGGAGGCGTCGGGTGAGATCTTCGGGGTCCAGGCCGCGCCGGTGCGGCGCTGCCTTTTGCTTTGGTGGCTTGAAGTCGGTGTGACCCTTGGCAGGGCGATGGGCCAACTTGGTGCCCTGGAAGTCGTATACGTAATTCATGTTGTAATGCATGTTCCTAGGGGAGTCGGCGATTTTGTTGTTTGCCGGGCACGGTCAGCTAGATTCAATGACAGTGTGGCAATCTTTTTCCAGGTCGAGTTGTCGAGGTGATGCGTGTGTGTATCGTAGAAGTGAGGAGGCCGAGGCAGGGTATGCAGTGAGAAGTACTGTCGGTAGGGACAAGGCAGCGAAAGCTGTTGTGCGATGTGCGAGGACAATGCAGCCGAGCGACAGCTGAGACAACGGTACTGAGCACAGCAGAAAGAAATGTCTTGGTGTGAAGCAGTAGCTATTTTATTCTTCAAAGACGGCGCCACGGCAATACAACGATATCGGCTGCGGGGAATCCTTGTCCGTTACGGCAGAGCGAGAAAAGAGGCTTGGAGAGCTCGTGTTGCTGCTGGCAGGGAAGATCGGTTGGGTGGGAGGAGCCGTTTGCGCCTGTGTTTTCGGCTAGAGAACAGGTTGAAGGAAACTGAGGTAAGGATGGAAGTAGAGGGAGGTATCCAAAGGTGACGGAGGACGGTTGTGAAGTGTTTTTTTTAGGTGGTTCGAGGTCGAGTTTGTAGGAGATCTAGGATGTCGATGGATAGCAATTTGCAAGCTGGGGGGGCAGGTGAGGGTGTCTTGTCATTAGTAGAGGGAGTAGAGGGAGGGAGGGGCCATTCTCTCTCAGTCGCGGGGTGTGCACTATATACTTTGGTAGCAGGCACTGAAGCTCCAAGCTGAGAAGGTATGAATTGGGAGCTGCCAGCGGTAGATTCCGAGGCCAAAAAAATTATGACAAGCAAGAACAGGAAAAAGAAATGATCAAAATCAATGACGAGGTAGAGATTGAGTCAAGAAGGGTTCCCTGGAGATTGTGCTGGGGTGGGTTTTCTGTCTTATTGTGTGGGAAGGCCGAGGCCAAGCGTCCAAGCTAATAATACAATTACATAGGTCGGTTAGTTAGGTAGTTACGGTAGTTAGTTAGTTACCTAAATTACCGCTGGATAGGGTGCAAGGGGATCACACAGTCTGAGGGCCGCATTTGGCACGCGATCATGTCGATCTGCCTCGAAGGGGGGCCCAAGAGTACCAAGTCCTCCCGCCTCAAACGAAGTTGTACTTTGTAGTTTGTGACAAAGGGCTTGCGTACCAGTTACACAGTAGTTTGTTAGTTAGCGAACTTGGGACCAATACTGGCGCCGCCGTGGCTGTAGAACATACAACCGTTGGTTAGACGGGCAACGTCCGGCAAGCAAAGAACCAAAAAAATCAAAAGATCACCCTCGGCTTCTGGCACGGTGACGTGACCTGGTGAGCTTATGTCTGGCTCTGAGAACCCTGTTTCTACTGACAAAGCGTTCTTCAACCCCCCCAAGTCAACGTTCTTGAATCGGCGAGGACCCAAGCCAAGCCAATTCTTCCTCAAAATTCATACCAATGAAAAACGACACTACGGATACTACAGGGGGATGAGAGCAGGCGAGCAGTGGGCGGGTGTGCAAGCAGAGTTCGCGATGTGAGTGGATGTAACTGTAACTTTTTAGGGGAAGGCCCGTGATGGCACGATGGAACATGACCTACAGTACAGACGGGGCGATGAAGCGCGAGGAAATGTAAAAGGGCTGCTTGCCCAATGCCGAGAATTTTTTTTGCTTTTTTTCTTTCCTTTTTTCTCTCTCAAACAGAGGCGCCATCAGTTCCCTCTTCCCCACGACCGACCGCCGATGGCTGGTGGCCCACGAGGTAAGACGAGGCGCGCCGGATTTCAGTAAGTGGTTCAGCCACAAAAAGGCGTTGCCTCGAAACGCGGACTGTGAGCATGGATCCATTTGACTCGGCAGGAAAATGATGTCAGGTGGCTCACAGGGGAGGGAACAATGCAAGACGCGTGAAGATGTTGGGACCGGGGATGCCTGCAACCAACTAAATTATAAACACTTGGTGAGCCCGCTCCCCATGAAACCCTGCGCGAATCAGTCGAGGGCTGGCCCGTTACTGCGCGTACCGAGCTCCGATTGCGTTTGGCGATGCGGTACTGTACGGAGTAGCTCGGCGATGTATCCATGCCAGTCTCTCCAAGAGTAACTTTCATGGGAGAGAGCCGCAGCCGAAATGAAGCCGTCTGCCTGTTCCACGTGAAAAATGTTTCCAGACGAAAACTCGATGAAAAAAAAAACCCCTTGAGTGCCATTGCTTGACCAACTCCCGCTGCTAGCTATACAAGGGCAAAAAGCCAGGATTACTGACTACTCCGCAACTAATCCATGCACCACGTCACATCGTCCTCTTCCCCAGTTCAATCTTTCTTGACTTGAGTGCTGGTTCCCTATATTTCGGGCATCAACAAATCGCTACCCAGAAAAAGGAAAACTCGTCTGTTCGACTCGCGCAATCTTGAGCCTCGACGCTCCATGTTCCGTGGGGGGCGCACACATCCTGATCATGCCCTCCGCCATTTTCTCCGACGAGGCGGTGGCGGTGGCCATGGATCGATAGCTCCTACATGACAACGGATGCCAGCTCACATGGTCATGAGCTGAAGACGGCTCATGATGTTTAGCAGGGGTCTAGACTTGGGATTTCTTCCCATCGCCAAGCGGCGCCCTTGCTTCTGCTCGGACTCTATCCTCATCACTCATTGTTCGC
This sequence comes from Cordyceps tenuipes, assembly GCA_025583755.1. NCBI lineage: Eukaryota > Fungi > Ascomycota > Sordariomycetes > Hypocreales > Cordycipitaceae > Cordyceps > Cordyceps tenuipes. The sequence continues at coordinate 129,778 of JANZYN010000025.1, forward strand.
GGCCCGATAAATACCTGATTATTCCTTCGCCTACGTTGGGGATGCAAATATTCCAATGGCATTGTACTTGTACCATCCGGCGATTGGTAGTTTACTGGCTAGGACGCTGCGCCGGTCCAACAGTTAGATCCTAGACCATTTTCTGCTTAGGCAAGACGCCCGGAAGCAAGTCCGGTGCCGTATCCTAACTGATCTCTAAGCTTTGTGTTGCGCTGGGAAGATAATACCCCCATCAAGGACTAAGATCATTACCTGTTTAGTTACGTCTGATGCTGAATGATGAGTGCTGAAGAGTTTAGCGTCAAGAGCACAGTGAAGAGGTCATTCACGCACCTGACGGTGAGGCTGCTCGCTAACTAACAAGTTTTATGGCATATCAACCTCGAACAACGGCCTAGTCCTAACCAAGTCCCGCCCTTTGTGAAATATCTCTCTGAAGACCTCGGCTGCAACTCGTAGAGAATGTGTCATATAAACGGGCATCGTACGGAAATTGCCTCGTTCAGATTCGACACCGGCCAGAACCCTGAAGAACTAAATGCCGTCCTGAACAGTGGGTCTTGCTCGCGTGGCACGGAGCCAACCGAGCGCAAGTTGATTATGCTGAGTGGAGGACGGACAACCAAGGAGCACACAACCAACAACAAGTCTTGGGGGTCACCGCGAGAACTGGCACTCCTGACCAGCGGAAAGCGTTTGCCAGGACTACCTCGATATGGAGGAGGCAATATATCTGGCACTGTCGAAATTCTGCACAAGATACGAGGGCCGGCAGGGAGAAAGGAAGAGAAACGGGCTGGCAGGGAGAAGGGGCACTTCAGCCTGCCAGAACACGGCTGAGAGATCTATCCCACGCACGAAATGGACTTGACGGTAAGGCTAATAGAGTTTGCACACGCATCGAAAACGGTGCCCAATTGTGGTGCGTCTACCGATGAACTTTGTTCCCTACTTGTCTCCGAAGCACCCACAGCACTCCACCAACTCGCCTACTCCTAACCTTAACTTGTAACAATTATTCTTCACATGAAATTGCAGACGCTACAGTTTCCCAGTCGTTGCCTACATATTGCATCCAATGCCATCACGGATGCAGTTCCAAGTATCGCCAGCCCTCAGTCATGATCTATAATAGATAGCAACCCCATCCCCAGTCCCCTCTTCCCCCAGCCAGCCTCAATGGTCAGATATCAAAAACCATGGAGAGAGCTCAGCTGTGCATACGAACCTAGCGTCGTTTTTTTTTCTTCTTTTGGAGCTAGTGGTGCGGTATTTTCGCGGTAACTATTTTATTCTCCGGCCGCGGCAACTGCAGGCTGCGGCGTCCTTGCGATGCTACTTAGAAAAATCGCCCAGGAGACGATAGGTTGTTCATCGCGCAGCAGCGCCGAAAAAAAAAATTATGACAATGCACTGGCAAAGAAGGCTCGAGACTGGGGAGACTTGTCCCAAACCGGGCACGAATGCGCGGCTCTCAATATAATGGGCGAGCGATGCCTGAATGCTGCCACCTCACAGGGCCACCTCATCACAGGGAACGGTGAAACAACAGGCGGCGGCCACAGTGCGTCAACGTTTCCTCCTGCTGTGCCGCTCGGTGTGTGTATGGATATATGTATAAAGCCCGGGCCAACCACGGCCCCTGGCATGACGGCAAGACGGCTTGATTATGCGACGCCAACAAGGGACCAAACAAGCTTGCGACGCATAGAACCCGTCAGGCTCGCCAACGATACGCAAGGCCCAAACAGATACAGTGCATCGTGACGACTCAATGCCAATGGAGATGTACCCCGCATTTTGCGAGGTGTACCCATATGTATGCCGGTGCACCGAGGCCCCGGCCGAACGCACGCACCCACCGGCGTTGTCGTCACGTCGTCACGGAGGGGATCGCGGAGGACGGTCGGCCAGTCAGCCTGGTACGCCGGCGAGTTTCCTGCTATAGCTGTTGACATGGGGGAAAGCAAAAGAGCTGACGTCTTGAATTCTCAGCCTGCTCGGGGATGGACGTTTTTGCGCTGCGACTTGTCGTGCGCAGGGGCTTTCTTTTTATCGAGCGGCCATGCATACCACTGCATAAATAGATGCCTGCGTACGGGCCGGCCAGCTCCCAGGGAAGCAGCCTGGAACGGCACACCAGGTTACTATCATCGGTGGCTGCGAATTATTCGTATAACTCTGGACAATATATGGATCAGCTACATAGCTAGCAGGGTACCTACAACACGAGTGATAATCAGAATAGCAATAGTAATAATCGAGCTGTATTCGTGGTTGGAAGCTGACAGCGCTGCAGCCACGCGTGGTCATATGAAGGACAAAAAGGCACGTCACAGCAGGCACATGCCAGAGATCAACAGCCCGCTTGCATGACTTATTAATTTGTCTGGATACGATACTTCCCTGGCTGCACCCTGACAGCTCGTGTTGACCGAAGCAGAAGAGGATTCGCGGACCACCTTATCCCATATTGATAGGAGGATCAATATTCGGTATCCCGCACCCTTCTGGTTGTCGCTACTCTGAACACGGAATGAAGCTGGGTCCCTACATGTCTTGTCTTGACAGGTTGAATGCCAGCCAGTTTGATATTCCTGAGCCCCCCTTGTCGCAGTTGCCCGACGTCGTTTCAACCCCTCTCTATCCATCTTGCCGTTTTCTCACATTCCCACGTCCCTTTCTCCCTACCTGGTTAGGGCTGGGCCGGGTTGGGCTGGGTCGGAGGATGGATGATGCGCGCGCGCGCCCAAGGCGGGTGAGGAGTGAGGATGGAACTTGCCACTGTAATTAGTAAAAGCCCACCGAACAAGGCCCCATCACCAACTCTACAGGTGACGCAACCCCCATTTTTCCGCTGCACATTGGCGCCCTGGGTTGAAGAATGAATAGGCAGCACGCACCAAATAAGAATAAAAAAAAGTAGGAGAAGAAACAACTTACTAAAAAGAGCAAGCGTTTGAAGCTTTGCATTGGGGATCTTGCCGTTCATCGTCTTGGCCTCTCTCCCCGCCAGGAAGAGCAAGTACCTGTAGGACGGCCCAGCGCTAGTCCTACAGGTACTTGCTGCAGCCCGCCCGCCCACCCGCCATTTGCCTTAATTGTTCGTTCAGAGCGCTGATGATAAGCTGGCTGTGATCACCAAATCACCCCATCACACCCATCACCACCCATCATCACCACCTGAAGAGATCGTATTGCAGCTTACCCCGGGCACATTGAAGGCACAAGGTTGACTGACGCCCACCCTCTCGTTGCCATTTCAGCAGCTTATTAGTACCTCGTAGTATTTATTTATTACCGCCACCACTGCTGCCACCACCTGCACCACCGCCGCCACCACCCGCTACCATCATCAGCGTCGCCGCCACCGCCGCCGCTCCCGCTCCCGCTTCCATTTCCCCTCCCAATCAACTCACTACTACCAAGGTGCTTTCGCAGTACGCTTACTACGACTGCCTATCCCGCGACCGATTGACTGACCCTGTCATCTGAATCACGAATCCTCGGCATCTCCCTTCAGCCTTCCTCGACGAGCGATCCCTTTTCCTGCCCTCCTGTCTCAATCCAAGCCTCCGACAAACAGCTGCCGACGATTATCACCCATCCGCTCGAGGCAATGACGAGGCTGTTAGCCCGCGTTGACCTCACCCCTCGTCGCTAGTCGCTCGTAATACCCTGAGGGCCGGCCGCCCCAACCCAAGGTACGTATTGGCCAAGCCGTTTTCCTGCTGTACCAAGTGCACTCGGTATCGTCTTTGTCTGCCCTTTGCCTTTGCCTTTGCCTTTGCCTTCTGCCTCTGCCCTTTTGCACCACAAGGTGTAACATGCCCTGTCCAGTCCTGCTGTGCATATGCGGTCTAGACCAGAAGATGCCCACCTGCCTTGCGTCTTCCCTACGTCCTATCAACACTCCGAATATTACGTACCTTAGTAGGCAATGCGCCGAATGTACGAACCGCCACCCACCGACTTCTCGTCTCGCGGGGTACCAATCAGCGGTCCGCGCCAAACGGCCACAATTGCGCCTCCGTCCTCCTTTTTTTTTTCCCTCTCTTGGGGGGCATTCGCGCCCTGTCCTGATTCCGGATTGCTAACGTCCTCCTCTTCGCCTTGCACTTAGGCAGGCTCTCATTGCTGCTTCAATGGAGACCTTTACCATTGCCGTCATTGGTTCCGCTGGTGCTGGCAAGTCGACGTTCATCCAAAAGGTCCTCGGCCTCTCTAGGCCGCCCATCGCCAGCTCCGCAAGCGTCCGACTCGTCGTCGACAATGTCACGCACGGTGTCTCGCTTTTCGAGCTTGACCTGGCAAGCTTCGACCAGGCAGCTTCTTCTCCGACGATCCAATGGCCCAAGCAAATCAACGGCCACATTGTCCCCCGCCCGGATGCTGCGCTGGTGCTATATGATGTCACCAACCCAGACTCCGTTCGACCACTTCCCCAGGCAATGAGTGCGTTCGCCAAACATGACGTATTATGATCAACTCGTTTCTGCGATAATTGACAACTTCGTAGCTGCCATCACCAATGCCGGCTTACCTTCCATCCTGGTTGCCTGCAAGTGCGAAATCGATGAGGAAGACTGGGAGGTGGACGTCGACAGCATCGCGAGTCACAAGATTTTCAAGTCCTGCATTGGTACCTACCAGGTGTCTTTTGAAAAGGTCGACATTTCACGGGCTTGCTTGCAAGCCATCTTGAAAGCTGCCATTGCCCACAGAAAGGGTACCTATGCCCACACAGCCCACTTCCAGCCGTCCAAGCCCTGCTAACACCACTCCAGAGCACAGCGAAGCTGTTCCTCGCCGACGCGCACAATCTGCTATCAACCTCGAAGCCCCGGATACTTCTTCTGCCCGTCCCATCAGTCAACAAAGCAAGCATAGCCGTGCCAGCTCAGAACTGTCCGTGCTAAAAGGCTTCGGTGCGCCGCAGAGCGAAAGCTATCGAGCCCGCGCCTCCAAGAACTCAGGGCAAGCCTACCGAAGTGACAAGCCCAGCGCAGACTATTTTTTGGATGTCGACGAGTCTGATAGCGAAGGACCGGCATACTCGGATGACATTCCAATTCTGCAAAGGACCGAGGAGAATTTCGTCGAGAAGCCGCCGAAAATGACCGGAGTCCTGTTGACAGAGCTTGTCGACCGTCTTCTTGCGCTGAGACTCTCCCGTGCCGACAACAACTTTTCAGATATATTCTTGTGCTTGTATAGAAAGTTCACAACGCCGACCGAACTCTTCGGCGCTATCCTGGCGCGGCTTGATCGCGTCCGAGATGACAAGACGGCACACTACCTTTCGAAGACCGCTACCCAACTTCGCATCATTGAAGTCATTGCCAAATGGGTGTCGCTTTACCCCGGAGACTTTGCCAAGATATCCACGCGCAAAAGTCTATTCGAATTTATTCAACATCTCTCGGCAGAACCCATCTTCTCCGTGGCCTCTCAACAGATGAGGAGAAGCCTTCGCAGGAGTCTTCTCGAGGACGATGACACTGGTTGGGCGACGTCCGACAACAGCGACTCAGACTGCGACAACGAGAGGCTATCCAAGGAGATGATAGAGTTGTCCGCCAGTATCGGCATGTTTCAAGTTGACGAGGACGCCGATGGCGGTCCAGATGCCACTGCGCTGCCCGACTTTGCCGGACAGCCCGGTGGACAAGTTCAATTCCACTCCTATGACGAATATGAACGGGAAGCAGCGTCGCTTGAACCAGCGGATTTGCATCCCATGAACAAGACGAGATATCACATCTTTATGGAGTTGTCCGACGACGAAATAGCGGACGAGCTGACAAGAATCGACTGGATACTGTTCTCCTCCATTCGGATCCGAGATCTTGTCCGCTATGTCAGCCTTTCTTCGGCGCAAAAAGAAAAGGCAACGAGCTTGACGAATGTGAATCGCATGATTCATCATTTCAATCACATTGCCAAGTGGGTAGCCAATCTGATTCTTCTTCGCGACAAGGCCAAGCATAGAGCGCAAATGTTGGAAAAGTTCATGAACATTGCCATCAAGCTCCGCCAACTCAACAACTATAATGGCCTCTCTGCTGTGCTTGCGGGAATCAACGGGATCGCCATTCATCGACTTGGACAGACTAGGCAACTTGTCCATCCCGATGTGCAAAAGAAGTTTGCGCGGGCTGTAATCCTCATGAGCACGCAGAAGAGTCATTCTGCATACCGCCTTGCCTGGGAAAACTCGCCCCTGCCGCGCATCCCTTTTGTTCCGTTGCATCTGCGCGATCTGGTCAACGCGGAGGAGGGCAGCAAGACCTTTGTGGGACCGAACGGCGATCGTGTCAACTGGAGAAAGTTTGAGGTTCTCGGGGATGTGCTGTTGCCGCTGATGAAGAGCCAGGGCACGGCGTATCCGAATCTGGTACATAACATGACCACTCGCGAGCTCATCCTGGGCTGCCGGATGCCCACGGATGACGAGGTACGTAGCCACAACATCCAGGTGATGGGAACCTTGTCAAGTAACCCTTTTTTTCATTTAGGAAATCTACCAAAGAAGCGTCGAATTGGAGAGCACCATCTCCACTGGCGTCTCTGACCCAGCCAAGAAGAAGTTTCCCTGGTTTGCCAAATAGAGAGTGACAGACCAAAGCTTCCCAGTAGACGAGCCTCTTCTCACTCGCCGTGCTGATGATTTATAGTGTGCTGCGGCTGTGCTGCTCATACAACAAGTACCATTGACGGCATGAGGACTGCGTTGCAGTCCTCTCTCATCATCACTACTTTTATACTGTTTCAAGCGTGTAGACATGCGACATCATATCTGGGCATTTTCAATTATTTTGCATATAGCACCTTCTACATATGTTGAAATCTACCCCTTTTCTAGTTGAATATATGAACGGTCACGCTTCTAATCTTTGCACTCATGTTGGCTGGCCTGGCGTTTGTCGTCGTCCTGGGTCAGGAAAGCGAGCCAGGACAGGCCAGCTGGCAGCTCTGGCCACGACCGGCGATGAGATTTCCCACCTACAAGTTTCGATACAGGACCTTTTGTGACATCACCAACTATTTCTTTCGCCGAGGGACTTTGCTCCTTGTGCGGCCATCACTCTATAGATGGGCACGGTTCAGTTACCCGCGGCCACGATCATTAGCCAACAAACGGGCCTGCATGCAGACCTGCGCACCTCGCTACGTTTCTCCCAGGACCAGTCAGAAAATGTCCGGATGCGTTGCGCCGATGACATTATCCGGCTGCGTATCGAGGAAAAGCTGTGGATTGTCCCTGCGACTCCTTGTCGAATCCGCATCTCAATTCAGTTACTCGGACGCATCTCTGACCTGACTCTGGACATGCGAGAAGCGGCGAGCTGGATTGAGCGCTGCGAGGTATGCGTCAAGTATCCTGTTGGAGTCCCTCTCCATCTATATGCATACTAATAGGGGCAGATCTGGGAGCGCCTTCGGCTGCGAGTGCGATATTGTGAAGGGCCTGGGGACAACTCGGTGCTGGAGTTTTCGCTGCAGCACCCTGATCTGTCGGCGTCAGCCATCTGTCCGCCAGCTGCTGCAAAAGCACGGCTTGATGATTTACTCTGTCAAATCGAAGTGACTCGGCCTCTGGAAACGCGAAATTCGAAGAAGAGAAAGCGGAACAACGTCGATGACTGGAAAGACGCAACCTTCTGCCCATCATCAATGGGTTTTCAGCATCGTTACGGGGCTTATGGCAGGTCGACTGATACTATCTCACCGACGTCGCTAGAGGAAATTGTGCAAGCTTCAATAACGGTGCTTATGACTGGCTTGGCGAGGAATTTGGTGAATGTGTCTGTCAGGCATGGCAATACGGCGCACGGCCTCGCCAAGATGATCCCATCCGTGTTCAACATGTCATATGTCAAAGCGAGTTACCCGAATGGCGGGGAAAATTTTCCGATCGCTAATTCCTTGGCTAGGCTATTTCGGACCGATCGCAGTATGCACCAGTCATTACCAATGCGCTTCGTGCTTTGCAGGAGTCTGCCCAATCGCCAGCACTGAAGCGGAAAGTCTGGAATCTCGCGGATCGAGGAGGTATTGAGAAACACCTCTGGCATTCTATCTTGTCTCAAGTGAAGCCAGCAAGCCTGCCGGGACCAAAGTTGGCGACGACCAGGCAAATTAACTCGACCTTGGACGATGCCGTGACAGATCAAGGCCTGGGATCGAACTTGATATGTTTCGGGGAGGATCTCCTCTCCGAAACCATCCACGGCGGGGTGAGTGACGACGCTGAAACATTCGGTATCAAGGATGGCTCGCCTACCGTGTGTATCGACTACGATGCATTGGAGGAAACCCCTCCCTCGCTCGCGGGGGATTTTGCAGAAGCCGTCGCCGCCGCCAGCAGTAGAGGGACGCCTTTGCCGGGCCACACAGAGGGCATGATTGAGTTTGGGAGCGATTTCTTCACCATGGAAGCATGTTTTGACATGTAACGATTGTTTTTCTAAAAAAATAAAAAAATAAAAACCATGTAATTGTACCTGATTCACGCCCATCCCATTATCAGTTGCAATTTGCTCACGCTCAAAGCCCGGTGAAGATGCCAGCTATTTCAACCGATCGCGTTTGGGAACCAAGAAACGCCGAGTTGTATGCCCCAAAACCCCCCAAAAATTCTCGAAAAAAAAATACACAAAATCCCGACAAGTTAGTCCTGCGACCCTATTTCCTAGCATTGTCCCCGCCCGCGGCGGCGGCACCGCCCTTCTTCTTCTTCTCCTTCTTCTTCCTCTGCTCCGGCTTGAGCGTCGCGTAGTGAATGTACCACAGCAGGCCGGCCTGGACGCCGAGGCCGACGAGGACGACGATGAGGTTGGTGAAGAGGTTGGGCTGGTCGTTGAGGACGGCGACGGCCTCCTTGGTGGCGCCGACGGATCGGAGAAAGTTGAAGTTGGGCATCGTGTCCTTTTTTTTGTTGTATTATTCGCGGGTGGTGTTTGTGTGTTGGTTTTCAAAGCTTTTCCTGTGCTCTTTTCCGGATTTTTTTGTATTGCTTTTCTGGCCCGTCGCGTTGTTGGTCGTGGGCGGGTGGACTGGACGGAGCGGAACGGTGAGGAGATGAAGGCGAATGTTGTAGTTTTGACGAGCAAGCACTTTCTAGCGGGTGAGGGCTTGTTTTCTGCAATTTACGAATATTTTCAAGGGAAAATTGAGGCTCAAGAACTGGCGATGGGTAGAAATTGGATGGGTTGAAACAAGGGGTGTTGCGGGTTCGACTGCGACGCCAAGGTTGAACAGTTGGCGTTTCATAATGGACAGCAGGTATAGTATAGTGGCGTCTGTTACTAGTGACATTTTGAATTAGAAATAATTCAAGATATTCGAGATTTCCAGAACTGGCTAGCAATAGTTAATGCTACTTGTTTAATGTCCGACTCGCTTCAACCTGATGCGTCTTTTTATCAGTGGTGTGCTGTCTTATTATCATTTTACTCGCGCTTCACAAACTGAAGACTGTCCCTCCTTTTCTCCCTTTTCACATTCGACGGCATCTCTACGGAGTAGAGCGGACTGTACCTGACTCTTCTCGCCCCTCTCTTCCATATCCCCGCCAGTCTACTATAAGTGCCTATAATAGGGAGGACACGAAAAAGGACGGCCGCTTCTGATCCGCTAGCGGTAGTCTTTCACCCTTGTTGCCCGCTAGATCATTTCAACAGAAACAGCCGCGACATTCATATTGCACGGGTATCTAACCAGGGGTCATGCAATAATTCCGCTTCCGTCGCCCGCTCCTCTGGTACTCGGCACAACATCCTCTCCAGAAACTTGACATAAAGCAGAACACGGTCTTCTTCGAGAATGTACTGTGGCAGCTCGGTCTCCAATTTGCGAGAATGAGATCTGAGGTCGCGGTGTACAAATGTGCCTGGTTCGAAGAATAAGCAACAGATCGACGAGGAGAGGAGAGGAACCTACCGTCATCAGTGATGAACGGGCCATCATAGAACTCGACAACATTGCTACAAAGCCTCCCATTAGGGTTCATCACCGCAGGGGACCATCGCCAATGACGCATATCCCTTTCACGGCGGATGAGTGAAGGAGGCATGTCTCCAATGAGGGCAATCATATCCGCTAGGTGTTGGGCAGCGGAGTAGGGGTGATTGTCTGGTTGATGAAAAAGGGACCGACCAGACAAGAGCTCCCAGATCTCAGCAAGTCAGGAATGCACAGAGCGAACAAGCCAGGAATGCACAGAGCGAGGATCGAAGAACCTACCATGGTGCCAAGATTCCACATGTCTGCACTATACGACCACCCAAGGCCGAGGAGGACTTCTGGGGCACGGAATTCATTGGGCTGTATGGGGTGAATATGAGGCTCTGCATGGCCACCCCGCTGGGCAAGTCCAAAGTCGGTAATCTGGGGTATCATTTTCCCAAGGCATTTCAAGATCGGCCCAAAGTCGTTGTGACAGCGGTACACTGTACGGGCACCGACGAATTTACGAGCCATGGGATGGGCGGCTTGCCCCTGTACGAATGTATCATAATCGATTGATCCTCAAAGCTGACCATGACGTTGTCGAGTTTTAGATCTGAATGAGTCAGCAACAGCAAACGACAAAACGTGTCCAACACACCTGTGTGGATAACGCGGCATTGTGAGTGCATGTAGTCTAATCCGTCCAGGAGAATTCGAAGATAGGTCTTGATGAGAGGCAGTGATTCCCTGGTTGCACAATCCTGGTGGGTAATACGCCTCCGAAGTAGCCACAAGGGTTCTCTAAGAGGTCTAAATACAAGGACAAGGTGCATGTCGCCACGCGGGGACTTGACCTTGTAACCCTCGATCGCCGTTCCCAGCACAACTCGCCCTCGGTGCTTGAGGTTTGCAGATGATAGATGGCTATTCATGTCTAGCTCACACGTAACATCTTCCTCAGAAACATCGCAGTTGCAGATCTTGACGGCGACATACCTCTTTGGCGTCAACCAGCGATTTCTAGGGGGTTGTCAGCCTTCAAAGGTTACGCCACGGTACAGTAACAAGAAGCATGACAGTGAGAGAAATATGGAGCGATACTTGCGAATATCTTGTGCAAGCCAAACTGTTGATGACGATCCCCAGCCGATCTTTGCATGCAGCTGATACCTGTTCTCCAATACGTCTCCAGGATTCGCCGGGTAATAGTGCATCGAGTTGTAGCCAGGCACCCTCTCCTCGTCGATGGGTATCTCTGGCGGGAGTAATTTAGTAGCTAGTGCTGGAGAAGATGGGCGTTGTTGTCTAGAAAGTGTTGACGTGAAGCGCGGCGAATGCGTACTAGGAGACAACCAGGCGCGCACGAGGCGATGAAGCTGAGTATATCGACAATTGACTATCGATTCGAATATTAGGCATGCGGCCATTACTTGTCGGCGACAGAGCATGGGCTTCAATGTGTGCAGAACCATTTCGCGTGCTGTGAGAATGGAGCGGAACAAATCGTTACTGCCAATACCATTTATTAGGAGACCCAGAGCCTATGCTCATTGGACTATTGCCAGGAATAAGTGGAGCATGAGACGGGTAAAAATGGCGCCGCCCCCTCACAAAATAGGTGGGGCGAGATACCGGGTAATGGTGGGCCCTTATGATATTTTATTTTCAACTATCTTCTCCTGACAACACAACATCTCTCCAACCTCCAACGCCTCTAAATGCTTTTTCAATGAGTAGTAAATCCCCTCGATCAAGTATCTCAAGCAATTTTAACGACCCACCTTGTCGGGCTCCGTTGGTGCTGTATGTAAAAGCATTATACGGTGGCTTTCCATCCATACAGTCTCCCCTCCCTCTAGCCTCGGCTTCGAGGGTTTCTGTCTCCCCATAGACATGTCTGCGTATTCTTGGCGCCTCCAACTAGGTTCGTACGTAACAGTGTAGTGTCTTGCTTGTCGACCAGTGACTTGCGCTTCACAGAACTCAAGAATGCCCCTCCTTTTCTCCCTTTTCCAATTCTAGGACATTCGACGGCATCTCTACGGCGCACTATACCTGACGCTTCTCGCCCCTCTTCTCTATATCCCCGTTCTTCTCCCTCGTCATCCTCCTCCTCAGCCAGCCGCAGCCCGCCGTCAAGCCCTCGACCAGCGCCAGCAGCAACGGTGCTATCGTCTCCGCCAGGAACAGCGTCGCGAGGACCATGGCCAGCGTGAGGGCGACAAAGTTGACGTCGCTGTCGAGCACGTGCCTGTCGACCGTAACGGGCGTGGAGACGAGGAAGACGCCGATGATGTTGATGGAGACCATGTTGGTGAAGAGGCGCCGCGCGCTCTTGGGCGTCTGGTAGCGCTTGCAGGCGACAATGGCCTGCTTGACGCAGACGACGGTGCCGTAGGCGACGACCGTGTTGAACGTGAAGGGCTGCGGGTAGAAGGAATAGCAGACGTACGCGAAGATGGCCACGTCGAAGCCGACGAGCAGGAATTTGGGCGCGCGTGGCTCCACGTGTCCGGAAGAAGAGGTCGGGGAGGAGGAGGAGGCGCTGGTCGGGCTGGTGGCTTGGTAGTCTTCATATGTGTTGACGATGCCCTCGAGATCGTCCTTGAGGAGTCCGACAAGCTGGTCGGCGGGACGGCCGAGCTTGTAGCACGCCGTGTACTGGATGTAGCGCTCAACCCGGACGCGCACCGGTACCGCATCGGCATTACCACCATCACCCGCCGCCGCCCGGTCCCGCGCGGCGAACGCCTTGGCCGTCATGAGCTCCAAGTTGATCGCCCTGTCAGCCTCGTCCCAGTCCAGCGCCTGTTCCTCCTCGCCGCCCTTGCGCTCCTCCGCACGCAGCCTCCTCATCTGACGCCTCGTGACCAGCCGCACCACGCAATCGCGCACCGCCGGCGAGAACTGCACGGTAACCTGCCACGTCATCGACAGCGCCAGCATCATGGCGCGGAACCACGCCCGGCGGTACGCCTCGTGGACGGCCGGCACGGCGGCGGCGAGCGCGTACGCGGTGCTCCCCACGAAGGCGCCGAGCAGCCGCTCCAGGCTCCAGTTGAAGAGTAGCCAGAGCGAGTGCTGCGGGTAGCACCAGAGGAACCACAGCTGGCACAGCGTGACGATGCGCCCGCCAATCGACCGCTGGTTGTACGAGCGCTCGCCGAGCACGCCGGCGGCGATGTCAGGGTAGCACGCGCTGAAGACGAGGAAGAGGATGAAGAGATTGGTCAGGACGCGCTCCGGGCGCGGCACGGCGGCGCGGAAGCCGTGCCGCCACATGGCCAGCGTGCGCCGCACGCCAGAGGAGGAGCGTCGGATGGCGCGCCGGCCGGAGGGCGTGTGGAAGGGCGCGGCGAGGAGCGAGGTCAGCTTCGCCTCGAGGTTCTGCGCGTTGAGACTGGCGAGGAGAGACCGGAGGCTGGTGGGTAGGTGCTCCCACGTCTCCTCGGCGGCGTCGAGGAGCAGAAGCTTCTCGACGGCCTCGTCCTTGTCGGTCTCCGTAGCGCTGGACTCGTCTGAGCTCGCACTGTCACTCTCATCTTGGCAGGTCTTCGACGAAGACGAGGAGAAAAGACCACCGGGGGGCAGACGCTCGTGGATTAGACGGCGGATGGCCTCCTCTTCGGTGGGGAGCTCAGCCTGAGGAATGGTGGGAAAGGTCTCCTGGAGAATGCTCAGGATGCCCTCTCGATCAAGTCCGGTGCTCCAGACGGCGGCGTAGACGGCGTCCACCGGGCGGTTGCGGCTGTTGTACGGGACAGACCAGCTCCAGACAAAGTGAAGGGCCGCGAGAGCCCCATTGCCAATGGCTCTGAACATGTTGACCCGAGTATAGTTGATTGGCAATACTCGATCACGGACAAGACTTGGCCCGGTCTAAACGACGAGTGCCTTATTTTTAGGTGAGACTTGATCGCCTCGGTCTGCCAGTATTCCAGGGGGTACAAAGTGTCAGAAAGACTCTTGCTGCAGCGGAGCGAGGCATAGTAGGTTATGCTCACTACGCATGACGGGATTAACACTCGGGGTTTTGACTTGAAAGACCCACACGGCTCGACTTGGTTTTCTGTTATTAGATGTTGTTGAGACAGCCACCACCCATCCACCCTGACGATCCCGGCCCAGATAGATCCTTGTCCAGCGCAGAGATTTTTGCCAACGTGCTGTCTCTTGCAGGAGGAGCCAGAATGGTCAACTATGCTGTGGATTGCTTATTTCCAAGGTGGGCTCTACTTGATCGTATCAGCTATGGCTGGCCATGGGCGAGCAAGAGCCGCCTCTCTAGCAATTACCATTTACCACCTACACTCATCTCGTAAACTTGCCGAATCAATTATGCTACGAAATACTGCTTGCGAATCGATTAGATCGCCCATCGTGCACCGCGAGTACAAGTTCTCGAGTCAAGTGTATGGGACGACGCCGGGTGGTGCGGTGGCAATGGGTACAAAGGTTCCAGGTTCTTGGCAAGATCTCTTTAGGAAGGTAATTCAGTCCGGCCAAGGATTGCAGATCTCGGAAAGCACTTGGCGTCGAAAGTCTGGGCATCTTTACTGTGCCCATACATGTGCCTTGGCATGCTCTCCTTACGTAGCAATGGCCAAGACTGTCCACAAAACCATATCTGGGAATCGGCCTGGATGTACAAATGAATGGCCATGATCATGCCATACTAATCCGAATGGCATCCGATCTTCAGACAAGCTGTACAATGCACGCTAGTTCTTGCATGTCAGCGTGACATTGTTGCTGCATCGCCACCCAACAAAGTCTAAGCGCAGAGCAACGACTGGTCGTCGGTATGCCAACGTAGACGACCGATGGACTTGCGCAAGGAAGGTAAGAAAGGCAAGGTATCGTAATCCAGCTGCAGCCGTGTTCTCTGGGCCCAGTCTCACAACGACGTCAACCGTGCCTCCTCTCAGTCCACTCCTGGCAAGGAGGAACCCGGCTGGCTGTTTGTTCGCTGGCCGTTGCTCGCAAGCTTTTGGCATGCCTTAGTGCGAGCTTATTAGGGATCCATATCCAGGCCCGTCGGCTCCCGGCTCATTGACACGAGTTTGTCCAATTTGACAAGTCTGCTTGCTGGTGGAAGTTGCCGTGCTAGCTTAGGCTGCTTGTTGTCACTGGTAGGGCAGAACTTACCTTCAAGCCGCCATCGATGGTGGACGGAGCAACTAGCCAAAACTCTACGGCAGTTGCTAACTATTTGTAAAAGAGTGCATTGGAGGTTTTGGCAAGAGAAATGGTCAACCGTGGGCCCAACCATAAACGTGCCGCCAAGTTTCAGCTCCCATACAAGTTTGGGGAAGAGGCAAGCCAGGGCACTCCCAGACAAAGATGGAACCGCAGAAGCGGGGGCGTCCAAACGTGTAGCTTGGGAGAAGAAAATTACCTTTTTGGCAACCTTGTTGACATGCAAGATCATGGACATCGAGAGAGGGGGGGGCTGCATCTCAATGACTCGGCCGGCGCACGGCATTGCGCAAGTCGACCAAGCCGGAAGCAGAATGTAGCACTGCCGGGTGCAACGGCTCCCATGCATAATAGACAAATCTTTCAACGGGATGACAACTGCGGGGGGACAAGGGACTCGCCACCACAGCCGAAATCACCCTAATGAGGGTCCAACCGACGCCCAAAATAGGCTCGCGATCAGCCAAGTCATGGGCCTGAGGCATTGGGTTCCAAAGCCCTAGTAAACTCTCCTCTCTACCCTTCAGCGTATGTATCTAGCTTGAACGTTGAGAAGAGCAACTTGTCCATGGTGGCTGTGTAGCCCGTCACTGGCTAACCTGCCAACTGGCTAACCTGTAGTAGTGATCGCCTTGGTTGGGTATTTCGGTATTTCGTGCTATCGATCGTCGCGATCGGCAAGCAAGCCTATCCCGCCATGGTGCGAGAGGAGAGCCCCAGGCCAGGGGACAAGGTCAGTGCCAAAGGCTGGTTAGTCTATTGGTCAAGCAGCATTCGGGAGCTTGGGTGTGCTATACCGTACATGCCCGCATCAATCCACAACAGCATTGTTCACATCTTGCTTCATTCCCCAGTCAGCCTGTTCAAGGCAGGCAAGTGAAAAGTCGCAGCTCGTCTATTGGTCGCCGACGCGCGTTGCCAGCAGCTGAAGACCGGTGAAGCAAGCAGCGCGCCGGGTGCGACATCTCCTAATTCGCCTTGGTCTCCAAAAGTTGAGCAAAAAGTTTAAATCACATGGATCCTTGGTCAAGCACATTGTCGTGTCAGCTCTGCTCCACGTCCAGCGGTCGCATTAGCATCCAGTCACATGAGTGCGGCAGATCTGACTTTACGAGGCGTTGCAGCTCTATCCCAATCCTAAATGTTAAGCCTACCAGGTCGATCGGCGCCCGGACTTCGCAGCTTTCGATGTGGCTTGGCGTGGCATCGACTGGCGCCTCTCAGTCAGTGTCGGAATTGCCAAGCCGATCGCTCTTATACTTTGTTGGCAGAGGTTATTAGGGACGTATACTGAGTCTGAGGTTGCTCAGAGCGGCTTTCTTTAGGTCGGTATAAAAATGAGGAAAAACCTGAAACCTGGAATACCCCAGTGCGATGCATCATCAGACTTGCTCGCATAGCCACGTCATGCCATCCAGCTCATCCACAATAGAGGGCTGTTCGACGTAGCTACAGACGGAACTCTAATATTAACAATCCAGTACGCAATTTTTAAGAATAAATGATCTTCTCCAGTGTAGTGGATCTCTGTGGACCAAATTGTCAGGCCAGGATGCCATCGCGCTTCGCTTCTTCCGTCCTGCCTTCTCACAGGCTCGTTCCAGGGACAAAATGCAAGCTTACAACGTACGACTGCAGTAGCAAGGAGCAAGGAGCATGAGCCCCTGAGTTGGTTGAAAGTACCCATGTAGCCGAGTTTCCTTTCTCTGCAGCGCAACGAGTGCAAGATGAGTTGTATGTCCGCTGATTCTTGCTCCTCTGAGCTGTCAAGTTTCGGTTTAAAAGGACGTGCGTTTCCCACGTTTCAGACCATATTTCAGAGAGGTTGAAGACATTATCAGACTGAATCTTCCTCTCAAGGTAATTCACTCCATGTACATATCCGATGCTATCAGACAAGCTCAGAATAGCTAACCCGCCTTGCTCCTCAGATCCCCGAGCCCACACATCTACCTATCCCTCCATCTACCTACCTGCCATCATCATAATGCCAGGGCCTGTTGCCGCTCCAGATGCCAAAGCGGCACCTAATCATGCCAACAGCACGCCGTTCCAGGTCTACCACTCATGGCCCTCTCAAAAGTCAGAATGCAAGCAGTTTGACGACTTTTGCTGGATCGACCTGGCCCACGTGGTCATGCTGGTCGAGCAGGAGACGGTCGACAGGGCAGTTGGACAGAAGCTGCTGCCGGCCCTGCAAGAGATCCGAGCACAAGGCTACAACAGACTGCCCATTGACCCGTTCAAGGAGAGCCTCCTGTACCAGGTCGAGTCGGCCCTTGGCCAGCGACTCGGAGACCACGTCGCCGGAGCGCTGCACACGGCACGGAGCCGCATCGACCAGCGCGCCACCGTCAGTCGCATGTACTACCGCCGGATGCTTCTCCAAGTCATGGACCGCATCTGCGACTTCCAGGAGCGCCTCGTCGAGGCCGCACAGGCGCACGCCGGCCAGCTCATCCCCTACCACACGCACATGCAGCAGGCCCAGCCCGGCAACTTTGCCCACTACCTGCTCTCCTTCGCCGCCAAGCTGCAGGAGGACTTTGAGCGCTGCCAAGAGGCGTACGCGCGCATCAACCGGAGCCCGCTCGGCACCGTCGGCCGCAGCGGCACCGGCCTCCGCATCGACCGCGACCGCACCGCCCGCCTCCTCGGCTTCGACGGCTGCGTGCGCCACTCGCTGCTCGCCAAGGACGCCGACTTCGCCGTCGACATCCTCGCCGCCCTGTCCTTCGTCATGTGCCACCTCAACGACTTCGCCACCGACCTGCACCTCTGGTCCTCCACCGAGTTCGCCTTTGTCCGTCTGCCCGACGCCTTCTGCGGCACCAGCAGCGTCTTCCCCCAAAAGCGCAACCCCGTCACCCTCGAGGCCATCAAACTCGCCGCCGGGCCTAGCGTCGCCTGGCTGACATCGGCCCTCGCCACCTTCCGCGGCTCCGGCACCGGCGACCACCGCGCCCGCGGCGTCCCCGCCCACCTGGACCACGCCCTCGAGACCACCGCCGACATGCTGGCTCTCGCAGGGCTGGTCGCCGCTGCCGTCCGTGTCGATGAGGCGCGCGTCGCCGAGGTGCTCGCCGCCAGTTGGTCCACGACGAGCAACCTCGCCGACTTCCTGATGCAACACCGCGGTCTCAGCATCCGCCAGGCCCACGGCGTCGTCGCCCGCCTGGTGCGTGCTTGTCGCGAGGAGGGGCTCGAGAGGGCCCAAGTAAGCCCAGCCATGCTCGAAGAGGCGAGCCTGGTCTCGCTCGGTGAGCCCGTCCAGGTAACCAAAGAGGAGCTGCACCAGGCTCTGGACCCAGAGAGCTTCGTCAAGACGCGCACCAGCGCCGGCAGCGTCGGACCGGCCGAGGTGGAGGGCCTCACGGAGCTGGCGCAGGACACGCTCGAGGACAATCGTCGTTGGGTCATGGAATCCCGCAGCAAGCATTTGAGAGCCGAGACGATGCTCACCGAGGCAATTTCAGCTGTGCTGAAAGATTCATGTTGAGCATAAAGGGGGTAAGAGGAGTTGATTGATCATGCAATTTTCTTCTTGGCATATATTCGCCCAAGTGCTGGGCCCGACAATACAAGTACAAGCATGTTCGCGCCGGCTTGACAGAGGAGTGAATTGTCCTGATTTGCGGAGCCTATAATTCCATCAAGTCCACTCACTCGCGTGGCCGATGTTGTAAATCATCATACTGTGTAATGAATCGGCTGCAAAGTGTAAAGTTGACAGGCAGACATCCGCAAAGAATAATTCATCATCAACATCTAATCTAGTCGCGGCGATAGATAGTCACCAACGGCAGCACTTGACCCTCGAACCGTGACTGAATCATTTCGAGAATGTCCAGCAATGTATACCAGGTCGTCGTGGGTAGGCGAAGAGCTCCTGCAGCCATGAGCCAAGAGCGAGTTTGTTCCACTGTTGCTTCACAATCATCATGTTTCGGGCTGCCTTCACAGTCATCAAGGATCCTGAATCAGCCAGAGGCACGTCGAGGAGCAAACTGGCAACAAGCTCTCGACTTTCATCCTGATTCCGCTCTTCGAGCAGTGCTATGGAGGCATGAAGAGGATGCATCTCACGCCATGGCGTCCGCACTGGCTGGCGGGTTGTATATATCAGTTAGAAAAGATCAGCCGGCCAGAGCCTCACACAAGGAGGAAGTTCATGTCAGGATCTTTGAGAGTTTGGATCCAGCCACGGGACTCTTTCCCCTTGTCTAGCCCCCAAATTACCGGCAAGGTCTCCATTGCCGTATAGAGGAAGCCCCAGGGACAGTTCACAACGAGACGCTGTAACCTATCCATGACCCATTTCTGTTGCTTTTCGTCCGTTGACTCGGCGCCAACAATAAACGTCGGCCAAGTTGTGGCCTTGAAGTTGGGGTCATCGTCCGGGATGCCCGCGAGATGCTCGTAAATATCTCGAACCAGCTCCTGGGAGAACTCGGGCCCAACTGCGGCCCCTACTGCCGGCACGGCCTGCAGTATGTAAAGACACGCCGCGAGGCGGTGTGCCGAGCCAGCGTGGATACGGCTCTCGATTGGTATGCTGTCAAGGTATGGTACTACCCTGGCATCATTAGCCCAGCCAACAATGTCAAAACTTCGTGCCTGGTGCAGTAGCGCTAGTCCGACTGCTTCGATCTCGCCGGGTGATATCGTGTCATCTTGCATATTGGAGAGCTGGGAAGCTCCATGAAGAATCTGAAGAATGGAGGGCGGACAGCAAAGATAGCTGTTGGCGGCAGCCCGGTCGAGTATAGAGGGAATTCGCGAAGCTTCAAAATATGACGTGGTTTGGAAGTTGATTGGCATGAAAGCCGAGCCCAATATGAAGTAGCTGCAGCATGTCAGTAACAGGGGTCGTTGAGCTGGGATGGGTGACTGACATGAAGCAATCAGACAGCATGTAGTCTCTCAAAACATTATCGGCAGACTTGGACGGTTCGAGCAGGGACATGATTCTGCCAGCGCCTTCCAAGTGTGCCCTCCATCCGTGCTTTCCAGACTCAATCAGCTCAACATTGACAAAGAAAAGAGCTGCAGCCAGAGCAACATCGCCCCCCGTGGCATCGATGTCTTGGACCGCATCGTGCATGAGAAGTAGCGCCTTATGCTTTGCCACCAATGCATCCTGCAGGGCTCTTTGAGAGGCATTATGTCGATTGAAGGCAATCATGCTATTCTCTTGCATTGAGGGTAACGGGGCCTTCATGAGGTTGGACATGTGCGCAGCCGAGGCGGCGACAATAATGTACTGGAGCAGAGGATGCGCTTTTGTGAGGGATAAGAGGGTGCGGAAGGGATTTTGAGAGGGCACATCCTGTGAAACCAAGTCCTTGCAGACGCGATTTGTAAAGTATGACAAGTAGTAGCGGTGAGAATTCCCTAGATCCTGGTATAGCGGATCAACGAGAACATGGGGAATTTTCAATTCCCAGTCTACAGGTGTCGTCCTCGAGCAGACCAGCTGCAGGTTCTCCGGAGAGGTTTCCTCGCAGGGTGGCGGTGTCGGCGGAGAGTCGTCAGATTCCGGAGACGACGACGCCGACGCCGACGACGACGCCGACGACGACGCCAACGCCGATGAGTGGGCGCGATGATTCGGCAGAGCCACAGACGATGCAAACAATGTCACCGACGCCGTCGCGGCGGCTACCGTGCTTCCGGCCGAGACCGGAGCGCTCGAGGTGCGGCCTGCGAGCTTGCCTCTGCTGGCCACCGCGCCGGTCCATCGGAACAGCTTCCCGTATCCGAGACATTCCTTGCCGGCGTTTGTGCACTTGGCGCAGTGCGGGTACGAGCGGTCGCATCGTAGCCGCTGCCGCCTGCAGTTGTGGCAGGGCTTGGTCGGGTTCTCAGCCGGGGCCATCCCGTTGTCGCAGAAGGGAACAAAGGCGGCGCTCGCTGAGTGGCCGAGCCTGTGGCAGGCAGGTGTGGCGGTGACACAGCCGGTTTAGGACGCGCGCTTAGGTGGAAGATGTGTCACAGGAAGCGCCTCGGTCGTGGTACATTGCAGGACGCGTTTCCTTGCCGAGATCAGTCCATACCTAGTAGTTTGATGATTTGCAATCGGGTCTTGGGTGAACTCCGAGAGCTGGTACGGGAAAAAGACGCTATTCCTAAAGAGGCAGCCAAGCGGCAACTGTCCAGCAAGCGGTGTCTTGCACTCGCCACTTCAGCCACTTTAGCCACCTCAGCCACTTCAGTCCCTTCAGCCACTTCGGGAAGCAGCCAACACTTGGTTAGCCACATCGAAAATCGACTGAATCATGTTGGTTTATCAAACAGGAACCTTGACTTCTTCATGAATCACACAGCATTTCCCCTACTCCACGGCATATCTGCTTTCAGGGCACCACTGCGCAAAATATCGGATAAATATCCGTTCCTTGTGGAATCACAGTTTCAGATCTCTCGGGCCGTTCGCACAGAGTCCTCGTCCTCGCCCGGGTAGCCGTCGGAGACCATGAGTCACGAGGACCACCACCTATGGCAGAGCGGTACATGGCCATTCCGCCTGACTACGAGCCCTGACGGAACGTGTTTTGACTCGAGCTGCATTGTTCTGGATGAAACTTGATACTGCGACCGCCCCCTATTCCTTCAACCACCAAACCTTCCGGCATAGTTCGCGCTCTCCCCGGCTCTGATGCGATTTGGAACGCCCGGGAAACACTACAATGCGGGAACCGGGGAAGTCCTGGTCCTGTACACAAATCCTGATCCCCCGGGGGGTCTCGGAACCATCAACTCATCACACACGCGCCCAGATGAGATTAGCGGTTGTGGTTTCACATCCTGCTGAGCTCGTTGCCTGAACCTGTGTTTTGCTGTCAATGCACTTCATCCAAAGTACGCACAGAAGAGGCCGCCAGCATTAAGTGACGCGGTGATACCGAGCATACCGACGTAGGTTGCTGGGCTGCAGCCCTGGAGGATGAAAATCATCGGCGACCATACGGACGGCACGATATTAACTGATTGTCCACTATATGCGGCGATGTGCGGACCTGAACTAGGATGCGCGGACGGGCACACCCTCCTCCCTAGGATTTTACGAGTACTATATCCCCAAACAGCCCCATTATACAACTTGTGCGTATTATATGCCACAGTTTATGCTAACATGTCCCGCCAGAGCCTTGCCGTCTGCCTTGAGGGAATAGTTCTTTGGCTTTCGCTTCAAACGTGGCTCCGAACAGAAAGGACTTCTCAAATTGGGGGCGCTACTGGCTCATATCCTGTTTTTCTTTTCGCCCTACGTCTTCTCCTCGTTTCCATCCGTTTGAGAAGCGCTATTTCGTAATATCAGGCGTGCATGTCCTGGCTAGTGACGGGTGATCAATGCTGGACGAGGCCCCCCCCCCCCGCCCCTTGGCTTGCAGTCGGCGATATTTCACATCGGACGAGTTTGGTCTGACCTGAACAGATCAGCGGGGACGAAAGGCAGAGAGATGCTTGCACCCGATTGTTCTCGACCTGTTCTGGAGGCCAGGCTCCGTCGGCGCTGGGCCCTACCGACTTGCGAGATGCATCCCCCTCCGATATGATGGTCAGCATATTCTGGAGGGGACACGAGGTATCCCAGATGAAGATACCCTCTAATTTCCGGTGTAGGCGTGCTGGTATCACGTCGTTGCATCCTGGTCTGCATGTCCTTGAGAGGACTTTTGCCCAGTGGCGCTGCGTGTGGGATACCCGCAGCACGTACCCTCGTACCCTCGCCAAAAGACAGCTCTTATTATTAGGCAAGTTGAAGATCGGTGGCAAGACTAGCAAGAAGCTTCAGCGCTTTGATAGTCTCGCAATTTATGCACATGTTGCCGTAGCAGGGCATGAGCTTCAGCTGCACACCTCACGGTTGAGCCGGGGCTGGAGTTTATGCTATGTTACGGCCAGCATGGCGTGAACGTAACGTCGTAAAACGTTCTAAATTATAATGAACAACCGGACCTGTAGTACCCGGATGACGGATCTTTTTATCCTATGCACCATATTTGGCATGCCACTCTCGCGTGTTCTTGGATATGAGTCGCTCGACGGGTAGTTATGCTGGGCGTGTGGTAGGGCCAGCCACCAAGGAGCTCAAATGTAGCAATAACATTAACACATCCATACGGAGATGGATTATCGTTTTGAATATAGCGCATTTTCGTGATCTTACGATACTTTGGGTCGTTGGCGTGCCTGGTTTATTATTACGCTGAGTGCTTCAAGGCATCCAACATGCCCCCGCTAGAATGCGTCCATGACCGCGAAGATTCCCCTTGTACCTAATAAACCAGGAATATGAGTTTCCTCGGGGAGAATAACTATCAATCAAATATAGCCCACGGGGTGACAGTCATCTCGTGGTTGGATCATCATCCGACATGACTGATGGGTGGGAAATCGCGCCGGGGAAGAAGCCTAATGGGGAAAAGAGAAGATGAGATTCCTTGACCTCGCAATACCCAGAAATCAGAAATGAGATGGGAACTAGAAACTAGCAGTTCCACCACGGGAATGGAAGCGGTTACGCGCTGAACGGCTGGTGGTGAGGCCAAGTTGGTTTGATGCCTCAGACTCAGCAGATTGTGTGCTACATTAGGGCTGCTGGGGTAAAGAGGGCGCGCATTACTTGTCACAGCTCTGCTATGACTACATAGCATGGTGAGGGAGTTTATGGTTGACTGAAAATCCACAGAAGGTGCGTTGATTGTCTGTGCAAGCAGTTTATTTCTCAAGCCCTTTCCCAGATCTCACGGAGCGACTTCCAAAAGTCCCAGAGGGCTGAGTGACGAGGCGGTCCCGGCCCCTCCCATTATTTCCTCTCTCTTTACTGTCAATAGCTGCAACTTGTATTAATATGGGACTCACAGCTCATCATCCGGGGCGACCATAGTTGAGTGCGTCCCGACGATTGCATTAGATGCAGGAGGGTAGGTGGATGTCCACCTGAGAATGTGGGCGTGCAGTACGTAGATAGATTACAGATGATTTGGTCCCCGGAAATTAGTAGCAGGACTTTTTTGAGTTATCATGTTAATTTGTTACTGATATGACGGGGCATTGGGAAAAGATCCCGAAGGCTTGCGCGGCGCCGTGGTGTGCATGAATCGTCTCCGTGGCGGGCTCTGCCGCTAACTTGACATTGCTTGATATTTACCGGATGCTACTGAATAAGGCGAGTAATATCATTTTCATCTTATGATTCAATATACCCAACTATTAGCTCGCCAAGGGTGAGGCTGGCATTATTTGCTGCGGTCAATGGTCCGAGCTGTTGCAGCTGGCACATTCAAGCTCTCGCAGCTTATTAGCTATCAAACTACTGGGAGAAAAACTGTGAATCAAAGTTTCTATAGAGACTGGTGATATACCAGAAAGCAATTCTCGGCATGGGTACCAGGGCCGGACTTTGTCAAAGGGGTCTCACACAGCCGGCTTCTTCAACACACGTGGCATATAGGTCTGGAAAGGTATAATGGGGTCTGCCAGAGCAGCGCCAAGCACAAAGCAAATGAAAATGGGCAAAATACTTTTTTCTGTCATTGCAAATGCCGGAGATGACTTGTGGATTCAATATCTGAATGTAGATGGAAATCATGTTGAAGCTTTAAACTTCAGGCTACTGAGCAGGGCCTTGGGCTCGGCGATTCGGGGACCCAGAGCTTGGCTTTATTAATACGTCGTGATAAAAGAACAAAAGAGCTATAGATATAGGGAATGTGGGATGCGGGTTTCGCAGAGTATGGGCGGGTAGTTGATATCAACGGAGGAGAGGCCTGCACAGCTGGACATTATTGGATGGCGCGGAGGGAAGCTTGTCGACTTAGAGGGTGGGTTGGAGATTTTTTTTTTCTTTTTTTTTTCGTCTTGGCCAGGTTCTGTGTATATGTAATTAAAAAGGAGCCAAAGTTGAGGAAGGATTGCCGGATGCGAGGGAGTTGTGGCAATAAGAAAATCGTTGTGGTTGTTAATATGGCCATTTGGTGGCAGCGACGTGGATAGTGTAGTGTAGTGTAGTGTACGTACATTAGTGTAGTGTAGTAGCGTAGTGTACATAGGTATGTAGCTAGTGTAGTGGGCATGCAGCAGGTACCTGTAGCGTATTGTAGAGGTAGTGTACTGTAGTGTATGTACTGTAGTGTACTGTAGTGTAGAGGTAGTAGTGAGTGAGACTGCCCAGCGCAAGGCTGCTGTGGTTGCATTTGCATTAGCAGTGCTAGTGGTCGGTAGTAGTCCTAACCTACATACGAGTTAGTAGGTATGCGTACCGTACGAGATGCGAAGTTAGACCGAGGCTAGGGCGCAGGAACAAGGACAAGGGGACTGCCACAGACGGTAGGAATTAAAGCAAAAAGGGACGAAAGAGAAACGCGAGGCTAAGAATCATGTCTCAGCCCGACGAACAGGTCATCTTGTTCCTTGTTCTGGTGGCTAAGCGACCGGCCGGGACCCCCCTTCCTCTCCCGGCCGGTGAAGTGCGCCGAAACTGCCAGGTCCCACCACTGTCGTTAGATGTTTACAGGGGCTTGGAGGAAGTTGGATGTGCTATGGCGCTGTATTTCAGGGGGTGACCTGCTGTGGTAGGCGCAAACGTTAACCTCTACCTTAGTAGTAGGTAGTGAATACCTAGGTAGGTACCTAGGTGCAGGTTGTAGGTACCTTTAGATGCCCACTGTAGATGCCCACTGATCACATATCAGTGAGTCGCTGGCAAGAATGTGGCTGTATTCATTCCGGGACGAATTTCCAACAAGTCTGTCCGTAGTTGCTTGCTTTTTTTCCCTCCGTTTTTCATAGATGGCTTATGACAATTTTTTTTTGCTTTTTCCTCGATCCTGGCTCTTGTCTAGTTGTCAAGGAGGGGATCCCCTGTCACTGCCATGTGCGCTGTGCTGGTCATCTCCACTGCTGGAAGGTCAATGGTTTCTTCCGTGCATGTCTTGGCTAAAGGGACAGGTTGACAATTGACAAGGAGAGAGGAAGGACAACAAAGAAGAGCAAGGGAAAGGGGAAAAAATAACAATAGTCAGAATAAAAGAAAAAACGACGCAAGTGTGGATGATCGCCCTGGTTGCCTCTGCGAATCATCACCACTCACTCTCACACGACTCCCTCTCCAACATCATGCACCATACATCATCCATCGTCATACTTCATCCTCATACATCATACATCATACATACGTACATCTCATGCACACATAGCCCTCCCCCCGGAACCCTCTCCATACATCTGGCGTGCACGGCCGAAGCAAGGTTACACTCGCAACTTGGCACGTCTGTTCAACGCTCATGTCTGTCCTGTTCCCTTGTTACTTGCATCGATGCTTTACATCTTACATCTAGTAGTATCTAGTTAGTATCAATTCCCGGACCCGGCTCCTGGCTTGACTCCTGGGAGGCCCCCAAAAAGTATTCCCCGAGCCCCAGCCCTACCCTACATACATGAGTACTGCCCGTTATCAAGAACCGACGAGGGGACTGTGCTGTCAGTAGGGGCTCTGAGACTCTGGACTCTGGCTACTAAAAAAAGACTGAAAATGTCTCCGTTCGGACGGATGCCGAATGCACAGGCTCGCTCATGGGCGGGAGCTCTCCCGTTCTCATCCTCTGTCAAGGCATAGGCAGCCTCGGCAGCGGCAGCCACCAAGTTAAAGCCTTTCTGGCAGGCATCATACGATGGTAATCTTATTGATAAACAGGACATGGTGAACCCTTTGCAATCTGAAATCAAAGTCTCGAACTCGAACTGGTGACCATCTGTGTATATAAATATATGTGTATATGTATCGAGTTGCCGAGGCCACTCGACGATGTTTCCCCCAATATCAACCAATCTCATTTCCTGTCCTGCAAGCATCACAGTGATAAACAATTCTTTTCATCTTAAAACTCCCATCTGGGCAAAGCTGGCGAGTCACGAACCATCCCGGCTCTTATTATTAGCACGCTACACTGCGCGCCGACCCTCCCCCTATAATACCTCATCAACTCGAGAGACACGGACATGACGGTCTGCACAGCCTTGCCAAACGAGATTCCAGAAGCAAGGAACGATGGCTCTTTGGAACTTTACGGGGCTTGTCTTGGAGCTTATACCTTGTCCGCCCCAAGAAATGACACATCTCTTTCCCGCCCGCTGCCGTGACATTCCACCCCACGCACGGGAAACCAGCTCGGCTATGGTTATTTTCATGTATGGACAGGATAGCCTCTGTTTTCGCGCTTCCGCACTTGCCCTCCATGTCTCTTCCTCCTTTCCTTTTTGCTTCTCTCCTCGGAAAGCACGGGGTCGACCCTTGCCACCATCTGTCATAAATGACACGATTTTGCCACCGTCGGGTAAAAGAGTCCAAGTACACCGCATTGACGCTTGATCACAGTTGTCGCGGTTGTACGGGGACTCTTCTGCTGCCTCCCGTTTCAGAGTGACCCAGGGCAGAAAGAATAGCTAATCGTGATGACATTTTAGACCAATTTACCCGTCTATGATCAGGTAACCGGGGGACGAAAGGCAAATCAAGGAGGCTGAGTGACATGATGGAGCGACCAGCATGATGGAGCGCCACCATTCGAGCCGTACTGACAACTGTTCCAGCCCTGTTGATCAGGTATATCGCTTTTTCCAACATCAAGGCTTTCAGCAAAAGACCTGCTGAAGAAAACAATAGAGTTTCTTTAAAATAGCGTGCATTGAGGACAATGGCCTTGCCTCTACGGGGAACAAGGGTGATAACAGGCAGTGTTCCTATAGCACATGATATATTGGTGGTCCATGGTGGTTACTCAAACAACTCAAGGTCTCCCCGGCTTTGCGAAACGCCAATAAGGAATGGATTATTCCGCTCTACATGTCCCGCTTATTACGGAGACTTCCTCCAAGTATTGCTCACTATTGACAAAACGATGAAATGAGCACCAAGGAGGCAGCTAGTTGTCCGGAACCGACCCCGTGAACCAGACACAGATAGGGAAGGGGGGGAGCGGCCGCTACCAAGATGCCGATCCTTGTACGGCTGGCAAATCAATATCACAGCATTGAGAGGAATATGCCGGGTGGAGCAGAGCAACCACACGCAGCGCAAGTTGGTAGCGACTCGTCAGAAGGAGAGCTGGGGCGTCCGTCGGTGCATCACTCGCATGGAACTTCGGCTCTTGAGTCATTGGGGGAACCCAATCTACAATCGCAATGCCTCTCCAATGACCAGCAGGTTCCTCAGGGACGCATGAAGAAGGAATGGCCTTGCTCAGGCGCATTGCACGCAGAGGTGTCTAGAGATCTGACGCGATACCGGCATCCCCGTGCCCGACTATGGGGGGTTGGGTCGGCTAGATGGCACTTGAAACGTGTTGCATAATAAAGTATTCCAGCATATTCGTCGTACCTTGTTTAGCAGCAGCGAGCTTCCTGTTGCCCGGTGGCCGAAGGGAGCGAAGTTGATGTGCCTGGGGCAGGGTCAACTTTAACTCTGTTGATATCCTTCTTCGCCTTCCCCTGCCCCGGGCCGAGATGCCCGACCCCTTTCACTCTTGCCCATGTATGTCATCACTTTACACTGCTCTCACACCAAACCGTAACAGCGTCACAAACACCTTGGCGAGGATCAAGGACGAGGAGGAGAAAAAGATGGAGCCGGGTGTACCAGAGGAAGAGGATTGACGGCGATCATCCTGATGGATACGTGATAGATGATGGATGGCTCGATGACCATGTTGCCACTGACTGAGCCAGCCAGCCAGCCAGTTGAATGAAGCTTCAGTGAGCCAGTGACGGCCCTGCCGCGGATTTGCAAGATGATGACATTACCATGTACATAGAGCTGTTTATAATTAGACTAGCCCGAGGTAATTTTTTATGAAGCCGGCCCAAGATGCAACGTCGCGCCAACGGCCCATTGAAAAAGGAAAAGCCACAAGCCACCAAAAAGCCATAAACGCCACAAGAATAGCCATAAAAGCCATACCAGACTACTCTCCTCGAGCCCGTATGGATCCTACGAATTCGGTTGAGCAGATTACTGGGTAGGGCCAAAGAATTTTGAAACTTGGCAGTTGGGCCATCCCTGCCTGTCACTGTCACCAGCCTTCTTTGCATGTCGTGGCAGCCAAGCCAAGCCTCGTCCCCCCCCACCGAGATTGTTACTACGCTACGGTACTTTGGTCCTCCTACCCGGGATTCCAGAACATACAGGTCCTGAGACTGCATAGGCGAGCCGAGGGCCAATCCGAGAGTGAAAAAGAGGAAGGGGGGGGGGGAGGGTTGATGAGAGACCGGGGAGGAAAGGAGGAGTCAGCTTCATCTGGGCGTTGCTCTTCGCTTAAAGTGTAGTGCGTATCAAGAATGACAAAAACGACAGGACATCTTTTCGCGGAAGATCACGAGCCGAACGCCAAGTTCGGCTTCAGGGCAAGAGAAGCACGGCAGGACGAGACAGCATCGTTTGTCGAAAAAGGGTCCAAAAGGGGCGGGAGGAACCTGCGTAGGGTTTCGCAACTAGTGAAGTCGGCCTCGGAGTATTTGCATGGATCTGCTACTTCTCCGTACTTTGGACGGACTGCTTCTGTTTCCAAGCAGCCAAAGAGGAAAAGTTGATCTCCGCGGGCCCTCTGCACTCTGACAATAACTTTATACACCCCGAATCAAAGATCGTCTCAAGTTCTGTTACCAGGGGCCATGAGGTCGGTCTTAGCACCAGAAGCCCATTTCTTATGTTGGGTTGTGTGTGCCTCTGTGCTTTTTAGGAAATGGGCTGCAGACAAACAAAACAAGAGCCGAGAAAAAGAGTTACGATGCATAAGCAAAGTGGCCAAGATGAGACGGTCTTGGCCATCGACATCACAGCTTCCGGTGTCGAGTTGGTTACAGTTTACAGTTTACAGCTTTTCCGTCGGGTAGGATGGCCAGTTCCGTCCAGTATGAAAAGGTTGCAGACAGAGAAGGAAGTCGATTCTTAGACTCAGACTAAAAGCGGCTATTAGTTGTTGACGGAATCGTTGGCAATGTTCCTTCCAGTCGGGTTCTGGTGACGGACGCGGCGTCGTGTTAGCGGCCGGGCTATTGAACCTGTGCTTTTGCTTGTTATGACAGTCACTAACTAGTGAGTTGGCTACACAAGAGTAGGTCTCCGTATTTGCGTTGTTTTATATAGATATAGATATACATATATATATATATGTATATATCGAGCCAAGAAAGAGTGGAATGGAACCGCCTGGCTGGCTCGCTGGGGCTGTTGTGGCTTGAGCAGTCGACTCTTTCGGGCAAGGGCTCCGGGCCGCCGTCAAGGAGAAGTAAAAAAGGAGCCCACGGGAAGTCAAATCAGTGACGGGAGCTGCCAAACTAGAGCCAGCTCCCTAGCTAGTTAAGTGGTTGGATACGGAGCTCTGGAGACTGGAGTATAAACCGTCGTCATCACTCAGCAAGACACAATCGCCCCATTTGACAATGGATTAAGCCCACAGGCAAGCCCTGTATGCAGGCTTGGGTGGTCCACAGAGCGATCCGCGATGGCTTGAGAGGGAGGGGGGCAGACAGGCAGACAGGGGAATACATAGAAAGGGGGGGGGGGGGTTAACTAGAGACAGGGAGGCGTGCTTCATCCACACAGACACAGACACACACCACAGACCAAGCCGTGTCAGTTCCGCGGCGGGACTATGCTGCCCTCAATGCTTGCTGCTGCTTGACCATTGCCACACACACACCTCGACAGACACCTTGCCAACCTCGACAGCTTGACACCCTTACAAAACCGCAAAGCCCTGGTCTGTCGTGTACTGGCCTGTCCTGGCCAATCCAATCCTGGCCTTCCACTCCCTAGTAGAGAGAGATAGATCCACCAAGAGACGGCCGTCCGTTATGAACAAGGTCCCAGGTTAGTCTCCTACTGGACCATCTATCTGCTGTCTTGTCTGTCTGCTGTCTTTGTCTCTGGCAAGCACCGCGGTTCGTTACTGCCACACCCCTCTTCCCCTGGGCCCTTGCCTGCTCCTCGAGGAGCAAGCAAAGGACGATTCTTCACAGCCCAACCAACCAACCAACTAGCCGTGCTTGCCTGATCCCACCAGTGAAGGAAGAAGGAAGGGGGGACACCACTACCATTACCACCACCACTGGAACTGCATACCACTACCACTACCACGTCCATACTGGTCCTCCGGCCATGGCAAAAGGCGTTTACCCATATAATCGCCGCCCAGTATGGATGGATGGGTACGTACTATTGCCACAGAAAACGGCAGACGCCCCTCTACCAGTCCCCTCCCTCATTTCTTCGTCGGAAGACGGTTTGGGCTTCCTAGTTACTACATACATACATACATCCATACATACATGCCTACTCATACTACGACTACTACTACTACTACTACTACTACGTACACGTCTTCCCCCAACCAGCCAGCTCCGACGTGCAGACTGGCCGGCCAAGCCTTGGAGGTCAATACACAGGGATCAGAAACCATCCGAGCACCATAGGCCAACTCTGCTCTTCCAATCGCAGGGACTGTCACAGATCATTCAGTGGAACAACCCTCTCCGATCTGATATACGACGGCTCCCCACACACCCGTCACTCTACTTGAGGCCAAGGCTGTCTGTATGTACTTGTGCATCCATACCATACCATTCATCTATCCGTCCATCCATCCATCCATGCAGCCATCCATACATACGTGCAGTTCACCCCATCATATATATACCACCTCAAACCCCCCCCTCTCCTCAGATGGGAACGACACATACATACGTCCATACATCCATCCATCCATATTTACATGGCCTAGCTTCACCACTCGACTATTAACAATCCTGTACACAGTATTCGCGACATTATACTGTCACCCGTCAGACACACACACACATACACACCACACCAAATACTTTCGATTCCAAGGTTGACTGGTTGAGGCTGCGCCGCTACGCGCCACCTACCGACTCTCTTTGATAGACCTTGATCCAGACATAGGACACAAAGGTCACCTGGACAAGCACATTCGATCCAACAGACGACAGCAAGACACAGCTTACAGTGCACGACACAGCCTGAAATGGCCGTATCGCTTGCCTACGCGCCGACATCGAGCAGCCAAGTACACAACCGACCGCCACGACCTCCTCCATCGCCGCCAATGGACGACTCACGCTGCTCGCTCCCCTCCATCTCGAACCTCCTGGGTCTCGCGGACGCTGGCTCGCCCACGACAGACCCGTCCCCGACATCGTATCGCGGATCACCAAAGTCAGAAGGTACGGGAACTGGATGGTGCTGCTGCTGCTGCTGCTGCTACCACTACTACTACCTTGATAGGCATCTAACATCCTCATAGCATCCTTTTCCTTTTCACAACACGGACGCAGCAGACGAGAGTCTGGCAACCTGGGGAGCCGTCCGGGCTCCAGACACTCGGGCGCGTTCCAGCACCACCACCGCCGAGGACTCCCGCCGACGCCACCGCTGAGCACGGACAGCGCGTATGACAGTTACAGCTCACCGTCGAGTCAGGCGAGGGGGCACTTTCCGTTCGAGTCGAGCACCTTTTCTTCTTCGTCGTCGTCGATATCGTCCAGTCGCTTCCACGAGACGACGCCGCCGCTGGAGCAGCAGACGGAGGCCCGACAGCAGCTTCAGTTGGCCGCCGCGTCCAGAGCACCGCGGCTCTCCATCCCGGTGCCGCCTCAGCGATTCGGCAGCGGGCATCCTCGACAGACGGCCTCGACCGCCGTTCCACCCCCGGCTTACTACAGCGTTGCCGGCGGACATGAGTCTCAACGAACGCAAGCCGTCCCCCATCATCAACATCACCATCATCATCACTATCAGCAACAACAGCAGCAGCAGCAACAGCAGCATCTCCCGCAATCATTCCCGCCGCCGCCGCAACAGCAGGAGGGCCAGCAGCTGTGGCAGCATCACCACTACCTACACCCGTCGCAGAGCAGCGTCTACCCGCAGAGCCAGGACAAGTACCTGTGTCCGACGTGCAACAAGGCCTTTAGCCGGCCGAGCAGCCTGCGCATCCACAGCCACTCGCACACGGGCGAGAAGCCATACAAGTGCGCGCATCCAGGCTGCGGAAAGGCCTTTAGCGTGCGAAGCAACATGAAGCGTCACGAGCGAGGTTGCCACTCGGCCAGTGCAGGGGTCACTGCGGGCCTAGGGAGTCGAGCGATGATCTGAAGACGGTATGGTGACTGGTGATGGTGGTATTGGTCTTCCCCAGGGAGGGAGAGGGAGAGGGAGGGGGGGGGGGCTATAGCAGGGCTTACTTGATGCAAACAAACAACGGGGATACAGCATAATGCATAATGCCAATGCCATACATACACCATACACGAAGAAGAAGCCTAGATGGGGACAGAAGGCGGGAAGGGAGGAGGGGGGTGAGGATACGTGCACAGACATTACTCATTCATCTTTTGGGGTTTCGGACCGTTTTTCTTTTAAGCTTTTTCTGCTTGCTGAATTGGCGAGGCGTTTCGGGGGTTCGGAAAGGAAAGAATGGAGGAGTGGAATGGAAAGGGAATGGAAAGGGAATGGAAAGGGAACGGAAAGGGAATGGACAGGGAATGGAAATGGAATTTACTAATTGTATAGTAACGACTTTTTTTTCCCTTCTTTTTTGAAACTCTTGTTACAAACCGACCGTTTCGAGTTGAGGTGGGTGGCCTGGCTTGTTGGTTGGTTGGTTGGTTGGTTGGAAGGGAAAGGGGAGGGAAAACATGTATACAAAAATTGGTCAACTCTACAAGGGGAAAGGGGGAAGGAAAGGAAGAAAGTAAATCAAAAAGATTAGTTTAGTTTATATATCTTGGGTTATTAACAGGTATGAGAATTGCAGGTGCTTTTATGCGATGTGAAGGATACAGTGGTGATAGTGAGGAACAACTGGTGGTGTATAGTGGCTACAGTAGTCTTAGTGGTCTACAGTGGTTCAGTGGTTCAGTGCCTCAGTGTTTCAGTGCCTTACAGTGCTCTGTACAGGCTAGTCTTTAGCGCTCTTTAGTGCTCTTCACTACCAGAGTCACTGGGTTGCACTCAGTGCTCTCGGAACACGGCCGGCCCATCGGTAAAGACAATGCGCTACGGAAATGACTATTTGTATATTTTTAGGTATCATGTATGTCTGTATGACCGTATTTCTGCATGTATGTATGTATGTACGTATGTACGACTGTGTGTATGTATATATGTGACTCGCGGATCTTCCAAAGGACAGGCAGGACCTGACTAGCTACCTGTTGATCAACCAAACACCAACCAAGCCCTTTGGCGCCGTTGACGAAGCGAAGAAACGTTTCCGCCAAGGCGTTAGTTGTCGGGATTTGGGACTTGGCTGGGGAGGGCTGTGGTGGTCATGGTGGTGCCATCACCAAGAGCCGCTCTCTAGTTACCATTTGGGTAGGTATGCATGCATATCAACTCTGTATGTGCTACCTAGGCTATCCGCTAGTTAACTTGTGAACTATTCTAGAAGCCCTCGCTCTCTTTTTTCTTTTTTTCTTTTTTTTTTTTCTTTTTTTCTCCCCAAACTAACTAGTCCTCGCCAAGAAGGTCCAGCGCTTCAATCGTATGAGCACATGCCACAATATTGCCACTGCAGAGTCGCAGTCGCAATGCAGACAAGGGCCAGTGCGAAACGAAACGAGGGATTATCACAACTGGTCAAACTCGAGCCGAGCGAGCAGGCCACTCGGTCGCCCAGGTGAGGTGATTGTGACAGGTTGTC
Organism: Cordyceps tenuipes; assembly: GCA_025583755.1. Taxonomy (NCBI): domain Eukaryota; kingdom Fungi; phylum Ascomycota; class Sordariomycetes; order Hypocreales; family Cordycipitaceae; genus Cordyceps; species Cordyceps tenuipes. The sequence continues at coordinate 164,658 of JANZYN010000025.1, forward strand.
ATCAGTCTATTTGCCTGGACAAGGTACTTTGTCGACTCAACACCCTAATAAAACCGAGGTATTACACGAACCTACCGAAAAAGAAATATATAAAAGAATAGAAAAGAAAAAAAAAGAAATACAACGCAGCGCCGCCCTGCTGGTACATACACGTGTGTGGTGGGCTGTGTGGATGCTGTGGCTGGCTGTCAAGAGGGACGGCAGATGATGATCACTTTTTCTCATTTTTATCAAGTCAATATTGCGAGAATCACTGCGGGGGGGAGGCGGAGGACCCAGACTGGCCAGCAGACTTTCTCTTTGGTCAAGCCAGTCGGTTGGCTGGCTGGCTGGCTGGCTGGCTGGTTGGTTGGTTGGTTGGTTGGTTGGTTGGTTGGTTGGTTGCCTCGCTTCCTCGTTCCGTTTTATTAGCCACTAATATCAATGATCTGCAGACCACCCAGCGGAACCAGAACTGACCGCGGAACTCGTCGATGGACAATAATAAAAGCGAACGGCGTATCAGTCGGTATCGGCAGGGGAGACCACTGATACTCACCGTCGATCACTGTTTCTAATTCTGATTGCTGGCTCGCCATGACCGCCATGAACCCTGGACGGACGGCAAGCGTGTGTTATTGGCAAATAAAACCAGTTAAATCCCAAACCCCAAACCGCGGCATTCACTCCGTCAGGATGGCTTCGCAGCAAGAGTCATGCTCTCCATGGATACCCGGGCCCCTTCCTCCGGTCTTGAACTGGTGATTCATCAGAGATGCTTCACTCGTGCTTCAGGAAAAGGGAAAAGGAGAAAAAAACCGAGGTTGCTTTTACTTTTTCTCTGTAATTGATAAAAATTAAAATAACCCATAATTACTAGACCAAGCCCTTGTTCATACAATGACGTTGATGAATATTGAGTATCCAACCTGCATTTATTAGCGGGTAAAATACATGCTGGAACCTTGCCGTGTGAATAATTATTATTAAAAGACAGCAACAACATGCTCTGAGCATATCCTTCCTCATGGAGAAATAGGCCATCCTAGGAATGCTCTCGCAAATCCTGCTCTAATAATAGTTTCTTAGTCTTCCTCTTATTTCTTCTCGTCAACAATATCAATAGCCGACCATCAGTCGCCGATCCCGTAGCCACCAGTCTTGCAACTATATCAGGCCACTGCTACAGGAATGTGACATGCTTACGGATGGCCGTAAAATTTTCATTTCATTATTTACAGTACACCATGTCGCCCTGCAGATCAATGTCGCCGCAGCACATGTCTTACCCATACCTTTCCAGCTCCTCGCTAGGTCCCGTCCAGTCCATCATACCCAAGTAGATGCTCTATTAGAACCTTTGCGAGAGCAAATACAGCCAGCCGCCAACTGCAGCACCTGATGTAATGCAGGCCAACTCAGTCCACGAATAAACCCAAAGACCGCGCGTGCCATACCCAGCCCCTCGGCCCAGCTAGCGGCAATAAAGCTTGAGGATGCCCTGGCTGGGCTTATTGCTGCTGCTGATTCTGGTTCTGATTAATTGCATTTCCGCGCTGAGCGGGCCCCATCCCGGCCTGACTTTTCGTCATTATACCCTGATTTAAGCATGGGACTCCCGGAGAGGGGGGGGGGCGTGTTCGATCAGCCACGCATGAACGACGAAGCTGAACTAAGAATAACCCAGTTGTTGCAGGCAGTTGCAGTCTTGCAGATGACCAGGTTTAAAACCTACCTGCCAGCATTACGACGGGCGCCCGGACAAAGCAACTCGACTAGTTGGTTAGCTGCTTGCTTTCACAAGTCAACCCTAGACAATTACAATAGTCTGAAGAATGAATCGCAGCTGCGGCCGCACTAATCGGTGCCATTGTCTGTGTGTGGGCTCAAACTCATCAACTTGCTGCAAGCGGCCGCGTCGAGCTCGGCGAACTCTGCCATGACATGACAATCATGACCATGACGTCTTCTCGCCCATCCCTCCCTGCTTGCTGGGACGTGAATGGGGCAAGGACTGACTCTGTAAGCTTTGAGAGACTTCTGTCGTTAATAAACAAACACCCCCCAGGCTGAATGAATCGTGAGAAACAAAACTCAGGGCGCTGAAGAGAGCCAGAATCGACTCTACGTTTCTCGGTAATAGCGGGCTGGCTTGCTACGACGACGATTAGACCCAGAGCCCCCTCCCCAGGAAACAGGAACGGTCAGATGTTCACAAGTAATTTAGTCGTGTCTATGTGCCAGCTGGGGGCATGATCCCTACCTGCCTTGCGGCGCGGCAGAGCAAAGATGTTCGGTCATGGGCAATTACAACACGGACATATTTACTGGTACCGGTAGGCTGGAGCACGCATGTCAGCGTCAAAGCATGATTTGACGGCGTCGTGAGTCGTGTCCTCCTCCCTGCCCAGCCTTGTGATGTCCTCGTGCTCAACCGAGAAGCTGACTTGCATCTTTTTCTCTTTCCTGTTAAAATGAATCCCTTGCATGGCCTCGCCAAAGTGTCCAGCTAACGTGAACAAGTGAAATGCTATTAGCAGCATCATGGGCCTCTCGGCCTACTTCCGCCAGATTCACGTCCGCCGTAGCCGCTTAACCTATCACTTTTTTCCTTTTCCCTTCCCCCGCCTTGACTCCATTCATGGGGAGGACGGGGAGGACGGCGGCAGGGGAACCCCTGACGCAGCTCTTGGTGATCTGTTGCATGGGCTTCGGGTGTGGCGGGTCAAGTCCACGGGTTCCTCCATTCTGTTATTACTGATCCAGAATTACCGAGTCTGCATGGCTGTTTGAATGAAACACGAGACATGTGAATTAACCCCCTTCCAGTACTGAACGTACGGGTTCATCTTGAGTAAATATATATATATTATATTTACATTTATATTTATATTCATATTCATATTTACATTTACATTTATTATATAAATACAGTTATACCTACAGACCTTGTCATCGATGACATGACCCTACCGATTCGTTGCGCACAACGCTGATCAGTAGCTAATAGATGATGCAATACTCCGGATTGTGCATATTTCCGCTCTGCCTCGAAATAAAATGAAGCTAACGAACCACAAAAATGCTAGGCTTCTTCATAGTCGCAAACGATCTCGTCATGCGGTCAGGGAGGGTCCCTACTAGCTGCCGCATCTTGAATCTGTCTGTGCTTTGTTGCGAGCATCCCCCTGCCTGACAAAACAAGGGGGGTGGCTGTCTTCAGTTTGGTTCCGGTTGAGACATGAATGATGAAAGATGAAAGACGAAATACAAGATGAAAAACACGCAAAGCTTACAAGGTTGAGCAAATGACAAATCCCTTTCCCAGTCCGGTGGCAGCAGACTGCCATGTCATGAGACCTCTGCCACAACACTTGACACTGACAGACCCATGCCGGAACAAGATGGCTTGTTGATCTTGATGACATGTCACCAGGCGGCTCGGTAGGCCTGTTGCCGCCATTTCATATCCCCTGCTGTAACTAGGAACATTGCCCTAATTAGTAGCAGTTACCGAGTTCTGTCCATGCCCTGAGCCGAAGAGCCCTGTCACTTGCGGTGAGCCTTTGTTGCAATACATGAATATTGCTCTTTGCTGTGCAAATGGCCTGATTTCCCAAGGACTGGTTTATTTTTACTACTTGTACTCCTCTTCTCTCATAGCCCGGGCTGGCGGAAAGCCTGAGCTGGCGTTTCAATGGAAATGGGGTCGTTCCAAGACCGACCTAGATATTCTCCGCAGCTTACTTTTCCTCTTTTGCCATCGACTTGACTGGCTAACTTGCTGGTGAACAAGTTGATGCGCAGGATCTGTGCTGCGTGCTGCGTGCTGCGTGCTGCGTGCTCCGTGCTCCGCGCTCACCGCTCACCGCTCTGTACATAGGCATTGATCCATGATATGGCATCCATCCTCCTTATGAAGAGTGAGTACTGAGTAGTGACAAGGAACTTTCGTTTGTGATCGCTTCGTATTTGTTTCTTTGTACATCCAACCTTGGAGTGATCAAATATGCTTCGACTATACTTGCCCAAGTCTTACTGAAAGGGTTTAAAAAATCGACTTTATTTTCCTGCTCTTGTTTCTTCGTTAGTAGGCAAATGGCATCTAATACTAATCTCCTCCCGCAAGTATTTCGTGCTCCGACCCCTGTGCTTAGACACCAACCTAAATTATAAAGCTCACTCACCTACTAACTAGTCAACTAGTTAGTTATCCAAACATCAACTTTGTACTTCGTATAGACTAATAAATAAACTGCTCCGTTTCCTCTTGGGGCAGTGAGACAAAATGGCCAAAACGGCTTCGGCAACGGGACACGGCAGCGGGATCAGCATCGCCCCTGAACTTGCCATTTACAGTAACCACTCCGGGTGACATCCACTCGTATGGTCAGAGGGCTTGATTGCCAATTTTTCCTTCTTTTTTTCTTTTTTTCCTTTTTTCGATTTCTACCGATTGCCGCTAGTAAAAGTTGCTAACAGGCTGATGAAACGAAAACGTGGCAGCCACTCTACCACTAGCAAGGTAGCCGCCTGTAGGTGAGCTTTGCTTTGGCTGTTCATCCGAGAGCAAGCGACTGCCGACAGCAAGGATGTTGTTGCCTTTTCTACCCTTCCTCTTTTCCTTTTCCCTTGTTTCTCTTTTCCTATTCCGCAGGGCAAGCCGTCGCCGCCACCGCCGCCAAGATAGGTGTGGCTGCAATGCCGCCCACCCTTGTTGATCTTACTGAAAACTAATAACTAATAAGGGGGGGTGATCGTCAGGTTGACGGGGTCTCCATACGCCAAGCTGGTGTTGGCAGAAGCAAAGCAATGCCTCTCAACCTGCAACTACAACCTGCAACCTGCAACCTGCAACCTGCAACCTGCAACCTGCGGCCCTTGTCGACATGCCTGAACGGAACATGGGCGAGACACATCGTTGAGAGGGACAAAAAAGATCAACGAGACAATTGTTTCAACCCGCCATGTCTCGGCTAGTCAAGCAACTAACACCTATCAACGCCAACCTCGACTTCAACTTGTCCGCATAATAATGAGATGGGTGGGTGGGTGAAGGAGAGCATTTGCAGATGCTACCCCCACTGGTTTTGTTTCGATGTGAATAGAAGACGTCTAGAAGCTCTCCTCGACCTGGAGGGAGCCAATCTTTCCGGTGTCATTGATGAATTAGCCATGTATGAGCTGGTCCTCTCTCTCTCACCTGACTCGGTCACCACACCCTCCTCTTCCCCCCTCCCCCTCTTTCAACGGAAAATGCCGTTGAATCATATTTTATTTTCTGCACGCGACCACGTAGAGGCGGTCAAAGCCAAAGCAGCTCGCGGGATGGATGCCTGCCTACCCAGTGACAGTGCCAACAGCATCATCAACCGTATCACAGCATCACAACCAAGTGCGCTGCTACGATCCCCACTCCGTTTTCGTTTTCGCCGCCTCCGCATTACTCCGCGGGCTCATCGATTCATGCGTCTAAGGGACTCCGGGATAGAGAGAGACTGCGACGGCAACGAGAACTGTAGCTCCCACCCCGTGAAACAGTTGCCTGTGCAACAACAATGTATATGTCATGTTTTGACAAACCGAAACTTCTGAAGCCAAGGCAGGCACAAGGGGAGGCAGACGAGAGCGATGCGCCATCTGGCCTCATCCTGCTCACTCAAAAAATCTCACATGGTGGATGCCGAGATGCTGAGGCATTATGGAGTACACCGTTCTTCTCGCTGCAGCTACGGGGCTGCTTGCTGCATGCGGTACGGTGTGAGGCCATCTTCAATGGTAAAGAGCCCATCACTAATGTCTAATAATGGCTAATAATGGCTAATGACCCCCCTCTCTATGTCGTGAGGCGTTTGGGTCCCCCGGTTATTGATCTGCAGATCCCCACGGCAGTCTGCATTCTGCTTGCCCAGAATAGAAACGAATGGCGTCTGAGTTTTTCCTTGCCTCAAATACCGACGAGTCAATGATGCTACGGCGGAGCAGATGTGCTGTGAAGAGCCCTCACATACCGAAACAGCCAAGAACTGACTGGTGTGTTGCAAATCTCCAAACTGCGGATCATGGTTTGGTACTAGAGGATGTGCGATGAGATTCATCAAGATGCAATTTATCTGGATCTACGCTGTGGGCTTTCTTTACTACCCGCACATCTGAGTATTGCTGGGTTCTGAAACAACAGTACATGATTCAAGGAAACATTAAAGGCATGGATAACAAAAGTAACAGGTAATATTTCTTGGTAAGTTCTATCTATGCTCATATAATTATTTCTTATTTTTTTAAAAAAAAAGAAAATACAAACAGAAACACGAGCGTATACCATCCATCTGTACAGGGTAAGTAAGTAGCTACGTGACGAGCAAGATGGCCACCATCTTGATCTAGAAACCTTCCTTTACGCGATAAAGCATTATAGCTGCTAAATTTTACATACTTCTAAAGTCATATACCCTTTAGTTTACTGTAGAAAGCAAATCGATACCTGTCATGGGCACATCGATGGTACGACCTGTACAACCCGCACAGCCCAAGCCAAGATGTTGCGTCTCAGCGAGAGAGGAATTTGCCATTCTAGAATGAGGCTCGTAGCGACAAACTTCGGCGAGGAGCCCTATGTAATGTTTTTCTAATAAAATTAATACTGAAATGCTGCTCCTGCGTCATTCACCGCCCTCGCCAGATTGCGGTATTGGCTCGTTCCGCTAACCCTAGAGTTGAATCATGACGGCTAGGAATTCACTGCAAATGCATTCATCACGACTCCTCTCGTATCATTTAACTGCCTCATATTTTATAACAAGCACAAGCTGTGTATCGAGTGACTTCAACAGATTATCCACGCCAACTCTTTTCTCAAGTTGAGTCAGGATCTGCTCCTGTGAATCAAACGCATACTCTTGAATGGCGCCGTCTTCGCAAAAGGTATCTCCTTTGAGAAAACTTTGCAGAGTAACTTGGGTCGTTTAATCTCAGGTTTCACAGTGAGCCGCCTCACTTGTCCTGATACTGTACGACTGTCACTGTCGCACGAGATGCTCCGTCCACCGGTCATGAAGCATCAAGGCTTCACTCACAGCAACTACAGAAGTTCACAGGCACGTGGTCAGGCAGCTTCTCACGAATATAAAAGAAGACCATAAATCCATTCCATTTATCCCACTACTTACTCCCAAATCCACCTCTATACCCGGGCTCCCAAATCAAAGTTTGACAACAAGGAAAGACAGTCAACTCACCTCGACACTTGTCAACATCTGCAGACGCTTTTCGAGCTTGTAGCTATCCGTCAGCACGTACTCTGTGCCTTTGGGTACACAGCCAATACCTGATCCTCTCATTTGCCTCGTCCTTACCACCCACCAAAAAACCTCCAGCGAGCAATGTCGGACACCTCCGTGGACCAGCTCAAACTCGAGCTCAACGCGGCCGAGGAGAAGCGAACGGTGTTGAAGCAGGAGTGGTTTGGCATCCACGCCGAGATGGTCCAGAAAAAGGCCGCGCTGGACCGCCTCAAGAACACCCACGACCCCAGCCCGACCTCGAACAAGTACCTGAAGCACCTCGAGGTCGACGGCGCCATCGCCCAGCTCATGCAGAAGGAGGAAATCATCAACGAGGCCATACGGGAGCTCGAAGAGAACATCATGCTCTACAGGTACCGCATAGAGAAGAAGGGGAAGTGAATGCCGGCATTGACTGGCAAGCCTGGCGGCGTGGATCTGGGCGAGGTTGAGGGCGGACAGGCAGCGCAATGTGTCAGGATTGGCAAGGTTGGAGCTGATCAAGAATGGTGTACGAGCCCCGGTTATGAATGGCAGATCTGGCAAACTATACAGATCGCGTCTTGGATCTTGTCCAAGGTGAAGAACGAGGGATGAAAGGGGAACAGAATAGAGTTGATACTGTGTGTCTGTGGGATGAAAGTGCAAGGAGGAAGGGGTCGACTGTGGTTGGAGATTGTTTGTATTTAAAGGAGGTTGGAACAGGTTTCACGAAAATACATTCGTGACGAAAATACATTCGTGCTTTGTAGCACGCAAACAAGCGCAAGAATTTGCTTACTGTTGCCTCCCACAACATGAGAACATGTGTGACCGACTCGCTACTTGCATAGGTCTGTTGAGTCTGAGAGGCGGCGGTACAAGCCAACGCTGGCACAAGTTTATTGGAGCTGAGTAACCAGAAGATAGGGAACGCTCAACCAATTATAGAAACTTTGGTTGTGTTGAAGGCGATGAAAGATGTTGCGTATGGGCTTGCGCAGAAAGTTGAAGCGTGGCGATAGCCCATCACGAAAACAAGATCTGTTAAAGAGCACAGAAGACGAAGTCCGAATGGCCGTATTTCACGCACAAAGATAATTGTAGAATACTTATCTTTGCGACAACTGAAGGGATCCATTGACACTCCGTCATTCTCAACTTAGCGGTGCTCGGCGCTTGCTCAACTCGCTGATTCATCCTAAATCCTATTTCCCTGGCATACGTCCTGGCTTTCGAGTCATAAGTACCAAGGCTGTAAATCAGAAAGCCTCGAACTCCGAATATGAAGCTAATTACGGTAGAAGCGAGTCGGAGCTATTGCCAGCCACCCGCAGCTGGCTGGCAGTTGTTGGCTTCGTACTAGGAAGCTTATTCCGGTAGAAGCGAGTCACTGCTGTGGTAGCTAGCTGGTTGCTGATGGTTGTTGACAGTCATTCCTGATGGCCGGCAGTTGTTGGCTTCATACTAGGAAGCTTATGTATTCCAGTAGAAGTGAGTCAGGGCCATTGCAGCTGGCTGACAGCTGCCAGTTGTTGGCAGTCAGTCGTTCCTGCCAGCTGGCAGCTGCCAGTTGTTGACTTCGCGCGTTTGCCACCAGGCTTGGATATTTAAACTCAAATCCATCTCTTCTCTCTCTCTCTTCTCTCCCCATCTTTCTTTTTCCATCTCGAACCTTAATCCTTCAGTCGACTATATAACCGTGGCGTTCTCGCGAAAACCAGTTGCCTCGCTGTTTGGTATCAGTATCGACACTAACACACTAAACACTAAAAACACCAAAAACACCAAGAACACTAGAAATACCAAAAACACCAACAACACCAACAACACCATAGACACCATGAACACCATGAACACCATGAACACCATGAACACCAAAAATACCAAAAATACTAAAAATACCGAAAACACAGAAAACACCACAAACAAAAATACTGCCATGGCAAATGCTCCTATTGCCATCCACGCCGACAATATCTACAGAACATATGCTACTGGACAAGACCCTGCGACATTGTTCAAGAAGGTAGATTCATATATGGAGAGTGCGAAACGAGGACCAAGGCAAGATTCTCGATAAACAGGTCGAGGAAATGATGTTGCACGCGATTTTCGGAAGCAACAGAATTGAGGGTGCCGGGCTCAATCTCGAGATTACCGTTCATCTCTGTCGCAAGATCCTTCGCGGCGATGACACCGGGGAACAAACAACAGAAGATAAGCTTGCGGAACTCTATCGCATCGACCCCCCACTGAAGGAGAAGGCTCTGAAGCTTGTGCTCCGAGGCCGTCAAGAGATTGTTCAACACGCTAAAGCTTTTCAATACCTGATTCGCCGCGTTGCGGTTGAGAAAGAGGACCTGAGCGAGGAACTTATCCGAGAAACGCACGCAATTCTCTGCAAAGGCGTCCCGTTAATCCACAGAGAAGGCCCGGAGACACCCTCCGAGGACTATGCCGGCAAGTATCGCAAGGTGATTGTTGGCGCTGGGAACTCAAACTTTGTTGTTCCCCAGCACGTCCCAGCCCAAATGGCTAAACTCTGTGCTGACTCGAAGCAAGACATTGCCAAAGCTGAGACGATTAACAAGTCCTTGGACCCTTTTTCTCTTGCCTCGAAGTACTCGCTGGAGCTTGTGCAGATCCATCCATTCCTGGACGGTAACGGCCGCATGTGCAGGATCATCCTCAACGTCATTCTTTTTCGGTTTACGGGGATATTTGTGGCGATCGGAGAGCACGAGTCTGATAGGAAGGAGTACATGGAAATTAAAAAGAGATCCTCGGCAACAATGGAAGGACATGGAGAGTATGCTACGTTTGTGTTGGACAAGGGAATGAGGAGTTTCAGGAATTGCAAAAGTTGCGTGGAAAGCGTGGTGAATTGGTTGAGGACCGGTAAGGAAAGAGTACATGGAAATGGAAGGACATGGAGAGTACACTACGTTTGTGTTGGACAAGGGAATGAGGAGTTTTAGGAAGTTAAAAAGGAGAAGTTGCGTGGAAAGCGTGGTGAATTGGTCGAGGACCGGTTCTTCCATAACAACGTTTAGAATCAACACAACCAGTTTGCTTGAATGGGCTTGACGCGGTGCTATACTATATTAGGCACGCCAATGCACGAGGTTTCCTGCGTCGTTTGTCCCGCGCATCACCAGCTTAGCCGCTGCCGCTGTGTCAGCTGCGGAATCATAGATGGCTGTAGCTATAACTAGGGGTATAATGTCATTCTTCTTCATTTTGCGTGTGAGCGGCAATAGTGAAATGATCGTGTTCTTAACCTCCAATTCAAAGTGCTCCCATCGCGGCTGTAATAAGCCTCCTACAACACAACATCTCTATCGGACCTAATAAGTCTTTTATCGCCTACACATCGTTGGTAGCTAACAAGCCGTTAGGGCTTAAGCGACATAAGTTGCTGTGACACCCGTTAATTATGGCTATATTTTAGCATTTCCTATGCCGTCTTTGTTGTAACTTACTTCCCCTAGAGTCCTTCTTAAATTCCGGTATATGCCTCCTCCTTTACGCCATCACAACAGTTGCTCTAACAGGCTCAAGTTAGGAAGGAAATATAGCTACATTGACTAATTAAAATTCAGCATTATCCCCTATAAGTTTTCGTGTATTCACTACTTGCACTAAGCTTAATACAGCAAGAATGATTGTGTTTATTCTAAAAGTGGTTATGCAGGAACCGGTCCGTTACTGCTTTGTCTTAACGAGCTCCAGATAGTGATCGACAACAGACACAACCTGCTCCTCGTAGCCTTTGAAATGGATCCCGAATGTCTTTGTCGCCTTGGAGCTGTCAATGTGCGAAGGGCCCGACTCTGGTCTAGGAATCGAGTCAAACTTGAACAAGCCAGCGGCGTACGCCTCCGGATATCTGCGCTTGACAATCTCAAAGGAGTCGGACCAGTCAATGGACAGAGGGTTGCTGGCCAGAAAGATGTCGTGCTTTGAGATGGCCGGGTCCAGAGCCAGAACGTGCACCCTGGCAACGTCGTCAATGTGCACGGAGCCGCCGGACAGCTTTCCCTCGCGCCCGTGTCCGAGGAGAGGCCCCATGACGTTGCCGTTGGTGCCCTTGGCGATTTGAGAGACGTCGGTCACGGTATCATCGCGGCCAATGACAAAGCTGGGAAGGATCCTGATGACGGTGAATTCTGGGTTGTGCTTGGAGATGAAGTCATCCGTGGCTTGGAACGACAGCGCCTTGGAAGCGGCGTAGGCCGCAAACACGTTGGCAAAGGGCCTCTTGGTTTCAGACGTTCTGGTCTCCTCTAGATGTCAAATTCTATTAGTACTAGATATGGCATATTCTTGCAGCGCACACCTACCAGTAATAGTGGCCCCGGATGATACATGCGGCGTTGACGTGATGGCTGCCACGGATGCCGTGATGACAATCTTTTTGACGCCACCGGCTTTTTGCGCGGCCTGCAAGATGCCCACGGTTCCTTGGATTGCAGGCTGAACCAAATCCGTCTCATAGTCGGCAGTCTGGGCGCTGGGGATGGGAGATGCAACGTGGATGATGTGAGTGACGCCCTTGACGGCCTCGTCGTAGGCGCCCGGAACTGTGATGTCGGGAACGATGACGCTTTCAATCTGCGACACGTATGGCGCAATTGGCTTGTAAGTCAGGAGCCTGTCATAGCTAGACTGCGAGCGGACGGCGACGCGGACGTGGAAGTTGCCTTTCTCTAGCAGCTGGATCAAGGTCCTGAAGCCAATCATGCCAGTGGCGCCGGTGAACTGGGTGCAATCGGATCCAGTCAGTCTGTGATTCAATAATGTGTGTAGCAGGCGGTGGTACGAACAAGGAGAGTTTCTTTTGCCATGTTGAATTTTGAGAGCGTTGGAATATAGCACAGGTAGCTCGGTTTTGGTGTTCGTGTTGGTGTAAGGAACAAGGCTCTTCAAACGAGGCTATGACTTGAGGCCCTCTTTATACATTATATTCCAGCGTAGCGCTGCAAGCATACAAATGCGGTATTAATAAGCAGGCATTTGTAAGATGGACAAGTTGAAAATAGCGACATGGGATTCTGCGAATCAATAATTCGATGAGATGAGATCATCATGCCGACAGAATCAAGCCACATCCCCGTCTAATGCCGCATAAGGCCGCATAACCCCGCAACGCCCCAGAAACCTCGGCATGGCTCTCGCAAACGGCAAAGATTCAAAGCTCTATTATTACGCAAATCTCCGCCTCCGCATCTACCTCTGCATCATCTTATTTGTCCTCGACCATCATCAATAATCATGCACGCCCGAAGCCCCGAAGCGCATATGGCCTCGCGCTATTCATGCCTGCAGTGTCGCGAGGCCAAGCGGAAATGCGACCGTGCCGGGCCAGAATGCACGCTCTGTTTGCAGTCTGTCTTCTTCTTCTCTTGACAACCAACGCTCTCTAATTAACCAATGATTTTCATTTGCACAGAAAAGGCATCTCCTGTGTATTTCCGCAACGAAGAAAGCGCAGACAAGTCCGCCCAAAGCAACCCGAGGCATCAGCAACCCCGTCACCACCGCAGCTTCTGCCACCGCTCAACACACCAAGCCCTTCATCGCAGGCGAGCACCACCCAGATCAGGGAGGCCGCCGAGCCGCCGCCACCGCCGCCGCCGGGCCGGCAGTCGACTCTTGTAGCCGAGCATTTCCTGGACCCGGAGGTGTTTCGGAATGCGCAGCTGCAGCTTCCCGCCCCGCAGATCGACTCGCTGGTCACCGACTCGGTTGCCGCTGCGGTCGGCGGCGTCGCGGACGTGCGGCGGACGGCGCAGGACCATTTTTCCACGGTCCATGTCTGGATGCCGATCGTCTCCAAGATGCACTTCTACAAGCTGCTCGTCAAGCGGCTGACGTGCAACCGCGCCGAGCTGCACCTGCTGTTGCTGGCGATGCGGCTCGGCGGCGGCGCGGTCGACGCGACGGCGCGCACGCCGCTGTACGAGTTGACGAGGCGGTTTCAGCACGCCGTGCTGGACTCGGGCATTCTCTCGCTGCTTGTTCTTCAAGCCGGCGTGTTTGTGGCGTGCTACGAGCTGGGGCATGGCATCTACCCGGCCGCCTTCTTGTCCATTGCTTCCTGCGCGCGGTATGCGATCGCCCTCGGCGTCGACAGCTCCGTCGGCGAGCATCCGGATCCCAAGATCGACGCCTTTGACCTGGAAGAGTGTCGTCGCGTGTGGTGGGCTATCCTTGCCATGGACAGGTGCGAGATCTTTGACTCTGTCTGCATATTTTCCTGATTGTCAATTGACGGGCGCCGGCTTCTAGGTTCATCAACCTGTCAAACCCTAAACGCCAGCTCGTGACGCCAGACCCCGAAACGTCCAACTACATCCCCATCGACGATCAAAATTGGGATAATGGGGTAGGTTTCTCGAACCCTCCGTGCTGTTTCGACTTCTTCGTCGTGCTGTTTTTCTGACTAGTTCCCCGTAGACAGCCAGGCCCGAAGATGCATGCACCCTCGCCTCCGCCAACAACTTGGAGATGGGCCGTTTCGCTCGACTTGCGCAGGCAGCCCACTTGCTGAGCTTGGCGATCAAGGATGCAGCAGAAGGCTCGCACGACTCGGCGCAGCTTCGTCGCACGATATTTGCCCTGGTTCACGTATCGCGGCTCGAAGCCCGCGTGCGTAGATTGGAGCTCTGCACCCAGATGGCGACGTGCTTCAGGTATGGTGCAGCAGGTAAAAATCTGTTCGGATGGGTGCCGGTGCTAACAAGGGCAAAGCGCAATTCTCCTCCTTGATAACCCTACGTCATTTCAGGACGGGGCCTCACGAGAGAACCGTTCCCGCTCGGATGCCGGGCTCTCGTCCGAGAGTTCATCAGTCCTTGAGTCAACCATGGAAATGGCGGAGAGAATCATCGGGGCCCATGAAGCAGTCAGGAATATCATCTCGCCCTTCGTTCTGCATGTCAACTACAAAGCTGCGTCCATTTACTTGCAGCAGGCCGTCGCAGAGCCTACTAGCGACGCTGCTAGCCGCGTGGCGACATTGAAGAAATCCCTGAAATTGTTCTCCCAAAGATGGCTCGTGGCTGGTAAGTCATGACTTCCTTGGGAAAAAATCCGTTTCTTTTTTTCAATTTACTCCAGTCCCGTTTGTTTGCCGTGATGCTAAAGTCAAGCCTGATTATAGATGCCTATCTGTCCTTGCTGGAACGTCGCGAGGCCATGCTGCTTCTTGAGCAATTTGATCCTTAAGATTTTATTGATGCAAAACGTCAGAGAAACTAAACCGGAGGAAGCTTTTGATCATCTCGAGCTAGCTAATCTATCTAGCCTTTGCACGGCGACGAAATAGTTGGAACTCGAAGCCTGATCTTCATGTCCCTTGGCTTCCTAAAATGGTCTAGCGCACGGCATTGGAAATATCGGACAGCAGCGAGGCGGCTCGGCACAGTTCCAACCCAACTGCACACCATACCAGTGCAAGCCTGTTGACGGACAAGTTGACGCAAGGCTCTTGGCTCTGTGAGCAGCTTGTCTCTGCTGATTCACGGTAACTTAGGCGCCTACGCGGGTGCCTCCTTGGTCGGGAGCTGCCCGCCCACAACTACGACTCTTGGACGGCCTTTATTAGATGGAAAACAGGCTAAAGTTGTCCTTGTTGGCCATGAATTATCCCCAGAGAGCCCGCCTGAAATTAAAAGATGGCAGTTACCTGGATATAAGATTGGGGTGAGTTTGCTGTAAATAGGCCGAGGCGATCCTGCCGAGACCCACTGACTATTTATTTCCTAATTAGGCTTCTAAACCTCATGCCGGGCCTCCTCAACATTCATTCAGTCTTATTACACAGAGATTTCGTAAAGAATATTCCCGCGGCACCCGTGAATGATGTCTTGTGCCTTGGCAGATTCTATCGCAACTTAATTCTTCTATATATAATGCTCAATGTCGCCCTACATTCTCATCAAGTCTCTCTCCCTCCCTCACCACCTTTACAATGTCCACCACCACCACGACATCGCCCGAGACGCCGGTTCCGGCAGCAGCGGTGGCACATGCCTCCGGGCAGTCCAACACGCCCATGTCCCGTCCGGCGCACAGCCTGACCGGCGAGGCGGTGCTCAAGGAGCTCCGAACCGACCCGTTCTCCGGCCTGTCCGCCTCCGAGGCCGCGCAGCGCCTTGCCAGCGCGGGCCGCAACGAGCTGGAGCAGAAAAGGGGCGTACGTCCGCTCAGAATATTCATCGAGCAAATATTCAACGCCATGACTCTGGTACGGACCACCTGATCACGAGGGCAGACTAGAAAAGCTGTGCGCTGACGTAACTGATCCGCAGGTGCTGCTGCTTGCGCTCGCTGCCAGCTTCGGGATCCGCGCCTGGATCGAGGGCGGCATCCTGTGCGGCATAATCGTTGCCAACATCTTCATCGGCCACTTCCAGACGCTCCAGGCCGAGCGCACCATCGACTCGCTCCGCACGCTGGGCCGGCCGACCTGTAGCGTCGTCCGCGACGGCGCCACCGTTGAGGTCCGGACCGCCGAGGTCGTCCCCGGCGACGTGGTCGACCTCGGCACCGGCGACTCCGTGCCCGCCGACATCCGCCTGTTCGAGGCCGTCAACCTCGAGGCCGACGAGGCGCTGCTGACCGGCGAGTCGGCGCCCGTGTCCAAGATCCCCGCGCTGGTCTTTGACGACAACACCGGCCCCGGCGACCGCCTCAACGTCGTCTTCAGCTCCACGACCATCACCAAGGGTCGCGGTCGCGGCGTTGTGTTTGCGACCGGTATGTGTACCGAAATCGGCCTCATCGCGCGAGCGCTGCAGAGCGACGGCAAGGAATCCACGCGAGACTTCGCCGCAGATCCCTTGTTAAAGAGAGCTTGGAAATCTACAAGCGCAGCCCTGGGCGAGTTCTTTGGCTTGACCGTCGGTACCCCTCTTCAACGAAAACTCGCCCAGCTCTTTCTCGGCCTCTTGGCCTTCGCCGTCGTCTGTGCAATCATCGTCCTCGGCGCCAACAAGTTCAACACCCAGACCGACGTTGTCCTGTACGCCGTCACCACCGCCATCGGTACCATCCCGGTATCCCTTCTGCTGGTCCTGACCGTTACCATGGCCGCGGGGACGAAAAAGATGCTCCAGCGACACGTCATCGTGCGAAACCTGCAGAGCCTCGAGGCTCTTGGTGGAGTGACCAGTAAGTCGCAGATCTATCCCCTTTCGACCCGCTGGCTTACCTTGGATCAGATGTCTGCTCCGACAAGACCGGCACCATCACGCAAGGTCGCATGGTCGTCCGCAAGGCCTGGTTGCCTGCTTGCGGTACGTACTCGGTAGAAACCACAAACGAGGTCTACAACCCGAATGTAGGTGAGATATCCTTGACGGCGACAGAACCCAGAGGGATGGCCCAGACAGAGGAGGAGCCCACGTCCATGCAGACAATTGCCCCATCAGAGCATGTCAGTAGAACACTTGCTCTCCAGCAGTACCTCAATATCGCGTCGTTGGCAAACCTTGCCAGCCTTGAGCAGGTGTACGACAGCGAGGAGAAGGGGTCTAGTGAATGGAAGGCTCGCGGAGCGCCAACGGAGATCGCCATTGAAGTGTTCGCATCACGCTTCGGCTGGAGCCGGACTGCTCTCACTGAAGGCCCCTCGACCAAATGGACTCACCTTGCCGAGTTTCCCTTTGACTCTGACGTCAAGAAGATGTCGGTACTGTTCCGCCACATTGAATCAAAGCAGGCGCATGTCTTCACCAAGGGCGCCGTCGAACGTGTCCTAGAGATCTGCACCAACTTCGCCGTCAATGAGGGCACCCAGGCTTTGACTGAGGACGCCAAAGCGAGCATCCTGGCCAACATGGAGGCTCTCGCTAGTCAGGGACTGCGCGTACTCGCTCTGGCGCACAAGGTCCACGACACTGGCGCCGACGCTGCCGGGGCCCTTGCAGTTGACCTCGCCATCACGTCGAACCGTAATTCGCCGTCACGAGACGCTTTTGAGCATAGCCTCACATTCCACGGGCTCGTCGGCATCTACGACCCGCCGCGGCCCGAGTCCGCGCCGAGCGTGCGCGCCTTCCACGCCGCCGGCATCGCCGTGCACATGCTGACCGGCGACCACCCGCAGACGGCGCGCGCCATTGCGCAGGACGTCGGCATCCTGCCGCCGCAGGCCGGCCCGGACACGCCGCTCATGACCACGGCACAGCGCTTCGACGCGCTCTCCGACGCGCAGCTGGACCGCCTCCCGGAGCTGCCGCTAGTCGTCGCCCGCTGCGCGCCCAGCACAAAGGTGCGCATGATTGCGGCGCTGCATCGTCGCGGGCGCTACGTCGCCATGACCGGCGACGGCGTCAACGACGGGCCGAGCCTGCGCTGCGCCGACGTCGGAATCGCCATGGGCTCCGGCGCCGACGTCGCGAAGGAGTCATCCGACATCGTGCTCACCGACGACGACTTTGCCTCCATCCTCACCGCCGTCGAGGAGGGGCGCCGCATCTTTGACAACATCCAAAAGTTCATCTTGCACGTTCTCGCGGCCAATATGGGCTTTGTCATCGCACTGCTTGTCGGCCTCGCCTTCAAGGACCGCAATGGCGTCTCCGTGTTTTTGCTGTCGCCTGTTGAAATCCTCTGGATGCTCCTCGGCACCGGCGCCTTTTCCGAGACAGGCTTGGGCTTTGAGAAGGCAGTCCCGGATATCTTGAATCGCCCTCCCCATAACGTAAGTCTCGATTCTGCAAAAGACCCCGTACATGTGCCTGATAATTGACTGTCGATAGCTTAAATACGGTGTATTCACGCCCGAGTTCCTGCTCGATATGGTGGTCTATGGCATTCTCATGGCATGCTGCGTCCTCGGTTCCTTTACTGTGGTCATCTTCGGCTTCGATAATGGCAACCTCGGCGTCGACTGCAACGGACACTTCTCTCCTGTTTGTGACGGCGTCTTTCGCGCTCGTGCCACCTGCTATGCCACAATGACGTGGATATTTCTCCTCTTTTCTTGGGAACTCATCGACTTCCGCCGATCTCTCTTTTACATGCCAAACGGCATTGTCGCATGGACAAAGCACCTCTGGGGAAACAAATTCCTGTTTTTCTCAGTAACGGTTGTCTTTCTCGTCGTGTTCCCGACCATCTATATTCCAGGACTAAATCATGTCGTGTTTTTGCATACCGGAATCACATGGGAATGGGCAGTCGTCTTCGTCTCGGTCGGGCTGTGGATGGCTGGGACAGAGTCTTGGAAGTGGATAAAGCGTGCCTATTTCCGCCGCACAGTACCAAAGACACAGATAGCTCCAACTGCCAGCGCGGTATAGAGTCTGACATAGAGTCGATGATGTTGATGGGAAGGTTATAAACTGTAGAATTCAAATTAGCTAATAGCCCAAAAGAAGCAACTCTCTTCTCATATAGTGCCAGTCGCCCATTGCGAGCACTTTCTGAGCTGCACCTGTTGAGCTGCGCTTTTGCTGTCGTCGCTTCAGACAAATGTCGCAAAAGTTATGACGGTATGATATGTTGAGTTATAGAGAATAAGTGCATTGCCTCGAGAGACTGTATCACCTCAAACCTTGTTGTAATTTTCGGAATTGGCCGTATCAATTCAGTGATATCCGATACGCTCCGCAGAGACGGTCTTGCCCAGCCAACTCTGGGAGTAAGCATGCATATTCTCCCTCAGCTTCGTCAAACAAATTGCCTAGAAGCATTCCAATTGCGAAAGTCCAAGACGAGTCAACCGTAGCCAATATGTGGCCTTGTTCATTTCATATAGAAGCAAAGAACAATGAGGGGTATAAAATCGTACAAATATTCGGCAAAATCAAAGTACCGCACCAATTTACCTCATGCTCCGTCCACAAAATAGCGGCTTGCCGTGTTGGCCACATAGCCACCCACCATAGAACGACCAAACAAAGGAGATGAAAGCATTACACAGGCTCAATCAAATTCCGAGACATATACATGGCAGGCCCGAAGAAGTGTGCTCGGCCTCCTTGCAAGCCGGGAAGATGGAAGCTCGAGCACATGACGAAGATGACTTTGTGATTCTCCAACTTGAGAAACGAAAAACAAGTAGATCCTGCTTGGGAAAGGGGGTACAAATAAGAAGAAGAAGAGTAGAAGACAAGGGCCGCGAGGCCTTTTGATCTGGCGGGCCGTGAGGCCCGGATGATAGTCTTTTCTTTGCTATGCCTTGTCTCTGGTTAGAAGAAAGCTTGGCGATGAATGCCTTTTCATCATCGTGGTGTATGTAGCTTTGGGTGGAAAAAGGATCCACCCGCAAGGGAAGCAAGCGTCTGCGCTCATGGCGTGATGACATGGCAGTGGCCGAATCAAAGTCGATTGATGGAATACACTGGAATTGCCACTTATATGTAAATCGAGAAGCGGCGAGAATCTCAACGTCGATGGCGATGGGAAGAGCCGCTGTGATGGCGTGAGCCGTGCCTGTGGGAACCAGACGATGAATGCCCGTGTCGACTCGAGGAGCCGCCGGCATCGAGAGCGCGCTCCAGGTCCTCGACCCTGGACCGGTAGCCCCTGACAATATCCCTGACGTTGGCGATGCGATCAAAGTCCATCTCCAGTTCGTCGATCTGGCGCAGGATCTCGTGGTAGCGGGCAATCTCGGCGTCGGCGCCGTCAATGATATTGCCGGCGCGGTCGTACTGGACTTGAGTGAACATTTGGGCCTGTTCGCTGAGGTAGCGGATGTTCTGCTCGATGTTGGCCATGAGGCGGTCAAAGTAGCGGCCGAGGGCAGCGAGCGAAGAGCTGTCGAGGAGGAGAAGACCCTGGCTGCTGGCGCGGCTGGCAGCGCGAGAAGAGCTTGAGCCGCCGCCGCCACCGCCGCCGCCGCCGTTGGCGAGGGCGGCCTGGCCTTGGCGCAGGAGCTGAACCTCCTCGGGCGTGAGACCTAATTGTGTGTCGGGGACGGCGTTGGTCGTCATGGCGGCGGCGGCAGAGGGAAGCGCAGGGGACAAGCCGCACGCGGCGCCCCAGACTCCCGGACGGGGTCGGTAGAGAGGGGATGTGTGTCGTCGGGTTCGGCGTCCGGCGGTAGGTGGGGGGTGGTAGCAGGAAGGCTGGGCCTACTCGATGATGGAGCTACCTTTGTGCGGCTGTGATGCCTGGCAGGCCGTCGATGCAATGCGGTGCCGATCATGCGATATCTTGACAGCGACGGGTTTATGATGGGATGAGATGCGACGGAGGCGGGAGGCAGAATAGTAGGGCCGAGGTTGTACAATCGGGGTCTCGGGCGACGAGCGGATGGGGAGATGAATCGGCGGCGGCGGCGGCAGCGGAGGTGTTCATGACCTCGAGGGAGCGACGGCGATGGCGACGTCGAAAAGCATGGTTCCGAGCGTGGGTAGGGAGACGTGGTCGGAGACGTTTGCAGCAAGAGGGCGGGCGGGTGACTGCAGTTGGGAGGGGAAGCGAAGCCGAATTCAAGAAGGATTGGGATGACCAGCAGCTCGGGCGGACAAGAGAATCTGGCGGGCGTGCGGGCGGCTGCACTAGCGCGCGGAAGGAAGGACAGCGATGAGGTGGTGATGGTGATGGTGATGGTGGTGATGGTGGTGATGGTGGCGATGGTGATGGCACATGTTGGTCAAGGCATGAAATCATGGGCTTTTGCTTGGCCTGTCCTGATGTCTCACCAATAATGGTGGGTGGTTATAGGATGGACCTGTCCTGATGGGAGTTAGCGCCGAGGCCGCTAAAAGGTTAGTGGGCGGTTACCATTTTAGCGCCCGTGAGCCCTGAAAGCCAATGCCTATTTGGCCCCTGGCTACTATTATACAGATATAGATATGTAATATATATGATTAAAATCGCTAGGATGAGGGATATATTTAGAGTATATATAACATCATACAAAGGCCTTTTTATTCATGTGCAAAACGGCGGCTGGATTGACGATTCGACGATTCAAGAGCACCTTTGCAACAGCGCCATTTCTACCCTCGCGCCTCAAGTTCAAGTATAAAAGCGGTAAAAAAGATGGAGGAAATATAAGTAACAGAGAACAGAAAACACATCATTTGCTCTTAAGAGGAGAGTCTCTAAAGGTAGGGCATAAAAATCAATCAATTCATTATTTAAACTAGCTAGCTAATTTGGGGGAATTTTGGTGCTGGGCCAAGGCTGTTACGGACATTTTGAGTAGGCTCAACGACGTGTTTACAATGCAGTAATAAATAGAACGATTCAGTGTTTTTATAACATTTAGCAAATGCTAACTGTAGTTTCCATTGGCTCATGCCATTACGCATACAACAATCATCCCATCTTCCTCTGCCAGCGTCTGATTATTCCAGCCACCCAATACATAAATCGGCACAAGACGACCCCCAACACAACTCTTGATCCAACCAAGACACTCGCCCGGTTCAAAAGCCTTGTCCAGCCGCACAGCCAGCCCGAAAAGCCAGAGTACAGCTGCCCGTTGGCCTTGAGGCTCTCCGCGCTCGCCACCAGCGCCTCCGCCGCGCCGCGCGGCCGCCATCCCAGCTCCTCTCTCGCCTTCCTATTCGACACCGGGCGCGCCTGTCCGATATCCGGCAGCACCATCGCGATCCCCCCGTCGAACCACGCGCCCACCCGCAGCAGAGCCGTCGGCGCCGGCAGCCTCGGCACCCTCCGCGTGTCCGCCGCCGGCAGCAGCCGCCGCAGGTCCTCCGCCATCCGCCCCATCGTCACGCACGGCTCGTCCGAGCTCGCAATGTACCGCTGCCCGGCCGCCCCCGGCGCCTCCATCGCCAGCACGTGCAGCGCCGCCGCGTCCCGCACGTCCACGATGCTGAAACTCAGGTCCGGGATCGCCGGCAGCGCCCCCGACAGCAGCCGCCTCGGAACCCCCAGGCTCGTGCCGACGACCACCCCCCCTCCTCCTCCTCCTCCTCCTCCTCTCGCTAACCCCAGCGCCGGTCCCAGCACCAGCGCCGGGTTCACCGTCGTCAGCTCCAGCTCGCCGCCGCCGCCGCCGCCGCCGCTGCCCGCTTCTCCCTCCTCCTCCTCCTCCGCCAGCCACGCCCAGGCCGCGCGCTCCGCGAGCGTCTTGCTCCGCACGTAGGCGCCGACCGGCGAGCGCGGGTTGCTCAGCTGCGTCCAGTCCGCCTCCGTGTAGGCGGCGGAGCGCGGCTCGTGGCCCCAGGCAACGGCCACGATGGAGGAGGTGACGACGACGCGGAGGACGGTGCCGGCGCGGCGCGCGGCGCGGAGGAGGCGCAGGGTGCCCTCGCGCGCCGGCCGGATCAACTCGTCCTCGTGCCTCGGTTCGGCCGCCGGGAAGGGTGAGGCGACGTGCAACACGTAGTCGGCGCCGGCACACGCAGCGTCCCAGCCGGTGTCGTCGAGGAGATCGGCTTCGGCGAATGCGATGCCGGCGACGGTCGACTCGGCGACGCCGGCACGCCTGATCGCGGACCGCACTTCGTCGCTCCGCTTCAGCGACCGCAAGGCGGTGCGCACCCGGTAGCCCTTTTCTAGGAGCTGGTGGATGATGTGCAGGGCGATGAAGCCGGAGCCCCCCGTCACGAGAACCAGTTTATTATCAGCCATGAGTTGAGCCGAATATTAGGTGTTCTGCTTGGTTCCGAGGCAGATTGCGGTTTGTCGAGGGTTTCGAGCAGAGGAAACTGAAGGTGATGAATCCCCATGAGTCGATGAGGGAATCGCGGTGGCTACCAAGTACCTACCTAGTATTATATGCTTGGTGCAATAGTCATAAATGGTGTGGGTTCAACCAAAGTTGCTTTTGGAATATGTCTTTCAGCTTCCAAGCCGGGGTCGCACAAGGAAAAATACATAATATATCATATTTCGAGACAAAATAGAGAGCCAGGATGAGGCAGCTATGAGGCGTCCTACTTGCTCCCTACCCGCGATTTTCCAAGCTCGTTCCGAGGTGGCACTTTTCCGGCGTGCATGGTGAGAATGATGACTTTGGTGATAATCACGGCCAGTCAGATAGGCAGTACAGATACCAGATTATCAGGTCAGTTATGCATTTGTTATACATGCTTATAACAAACTGGGTTAAAACCACGCTCGATACCACCACCACTGATGAATCAATTTCAGCTTTCAGCTTTCAGCTTTCGGCTTTCGGCTTTCGGCTTTTGTCATCAGTTCTACCTGTTTATCCATAATGAGTTTGACAGCGAGGAACTTGTAGTCGATCGTGATTAACCAAAATACTATGAAAACTTTAGAAGTAATAGTAAGGCGAGGGGGTCTTGATTTACAAAAGACCTGCCCCTTTGCCAAGATTGATAATAAATATGCTCTCTTTCCAAGACCAATCAAAACGCCTTGAATTCGCTTGTTTGCAACGAAATTTGCTACGCCTTTCGAGTGACAGCCTCTCAAGACAAGATGTGAGAAAAATGTGTCGTAACAATGAGATGAAGCGCCCAAAGAGAAAAAAAGTAATGGAAAAAAAGAAAACAATGAAATGGAAAATCGGAAATGAGAAAGAGTTGTCGTCAACCCTAGCTTGCCTGCCTGCCTTCACTCCACGACTCCGACTTCTCGTGCTGCACTGTCACTCTCCGGCTCCAGCTTAATTCGATCCCTCTCTTGAAATGTGTGAGGCTATTTTGATGACATGATTGAGAAGATGAAAAAAAAATGAGTGTCATTTGAAAAACAAAGCACTTGCGACCCCGGAAGAAGAAGGAGAACTCTTGTCGTGATCGTGCTCGTGCTCGTGCTCGTGCTCGCGCTCGTGCTCTTGTTGATCAGGTCTGAACGGACTTTTCTCTCAGTCGAGAGATGGATTTATAACACCGGGCTCAGCTGTGCCCCCTTCATTCAAGTCATTTCATTCGTATAAAAGAGACAAATAAAAGAGACAAAGAAAACTTCTCTAAAGCGTCGACTCGGACTAGGCCTTGATATTTCGTCGACGGCTGAGAAATGGACTGGGCATGTCGTCTCTCTCGGGATCCCAGACGGCTACGGCATCCTCATACTCACGACGCTCTGCAGCCATTCGTTCGCGGAAAGCAGCAGCCCTCTTGGGGCTCACGTTCTCGGAACCAGGTGCTGTGCCCATCACCGCGCTGAGCGGCCGACCGCCAGCCCGTGCCTGCTGCAGCTCGACGAGGCTCCGGCCGCGCAGGTTGTTCTTGACCACCATCCTGCCCAGTGACTCGCTTCCGCTGCTGCTGCTGCTGCTGCTGCTGTTGTTGCTGCTGCCGGATGTCGTGGTTGGTCCGTCCTTCTTCACCGACCGGGCACGGGAGAGTGCCTCGCGTGCCGATCCCACTCCGGCTCCGGCTCCGGTTACGACTCCGGTCGCCGGTGCGTCGCTCGAGTTGGCAATGGGGATCTTGGTTGGGCTCCGGCTAGGCGAACGGGGAAGAAGATCTGGCTGAGATGCAGCAGCCTTGATGTTGGAGCCTGCTGGCTTCGCACGTTGGACGGGGCATGACTTTTGAGAAGAGAGAATGGGTCGCGTCTTGAACGGGTTCTTGGAAGACTTGATGTGCCTGGTGGGCGACGGACAGATGTCCTCGTCATCCGAGTCCTCCAGTATAGGCTCACGATGAAGTTCCCATCGTGCATCTACCCCTCCGGCAGCAGTGGCCGCTGCCGCCGCAGCAAAGATATTGCCAGGTTTAGCAACCGGGGGCTTGGTAGCACCGTTGCGACGAGGTGATAGTGATAACGAGGCAATGGCAATCGGGCTTGGTGATGCCATCTCAATATCCATCGGTGTCCCCGGAGGCCCGGCAAACATGGTCTGGGCCCGGGAAAATGGTGTTCGGGCCGGCTTCTTCGCTTCCTTGCAGGTCTCGGGGCTATCCATCGAGTATTCGCTGATATCTGTCGTTGAAGGGTACTCGTCTCCGCTCGGTCCAATCGATGAATGGGGGTAATCTGACTTGCTGACAGACGAGGCATAGCCGTCAACGTGCTTGTCTTCCCCCTTCTCCGCAAACGTCACGGCCTTCTTCGCCAACTCTCCATCGACCCGGGCTTTGACTTCTTCTTCAAACCTCTTTTGCAGATTCTCTAGCTCGACATTGACCAGGCGATCAATCTCCAACCGAGCCTTGACCTCCCATTCGAGGCGAAGCGAAGCGTCCACATCCTCTCGGATCTTCTGCTTTTCTCTTTCAAAAGCAACCAGGCGCTCGTTCAACTCTCGTTCCTTTTGTCGAAGCATCTCCTCTCTAGATTTGAGAGACTTGCTCAAGTCGGCTACCTCCTTTTCCTTTCTCATTAGACGCACCACAGGTAGGTTCAACAGCTGAACTGTGTCTGGTCGCCGGTCAGGGTTCACCTTGAGACAGTCTCGGATGACCTGGTTCAGCTCGGGCGAGTAAATCTCAGGCAGAGGTGCCACTTTGCCTTCCTTAATCTTCTGGACCAACTGATAGTGTGTCTTTGCGTTGAAGGGAGGCTCCTTGGCACAGAGCTCAAAAATGATGCAGCCCAGCGCCCAGATATCCGATTTGAGTGTGTATTTCTCGGCCGCGCAGATTTCGGGAGACATGTAAAATGGGGTTCCAACATAGGTGGATGCGAAGTCTTGGGACTTGATCATCTTGGACAGACCAAAGTCGCCAAGCTTGACCGAGTTATCTTCGCCCAAAAAGACTATTTTTGCTGTTAGCTCTTGTCTTCCTCGTGATGCCTCCCCATCGTACCATTTTCGGGCTTGAGATCCCGGTGAAGGATTGTCATTGCTCCAGCAGGGGTCTTTGGCGCAGACGTTACACCCTGAATGAGACCGAGAATATTCGTGCCGACTTCGGGGGGATCGATGCCATAGTGACAGCGGTACAATGCAAGAACCAGTTGGCTAAAAATGCTCCATACGAAGCTCTCCTGGGCTCGTTGCCCTCGGAGTTGCAGGTCCTTGATTACCCGTCCGAGGTCCCCGTTGCCACAGTACTCCATGTAAAGGTGCAAGTCCTGGCTGGCCTTGAGGTGCTCTCGGTGGTAGTAAGCGACAATGTTGTCGTGTCGGAGGTGGGAAAGGATTTGGAATTCGGCATGCAGCTGTTCTCGTTCTTTTTGGGACATTCGAAGGTATGAAATCTCTTTGCGGCACATGATGAAGCCGTCCGTCTTACGACGGACCTTGCGGATGACACCAAAAGAGCCATGGCCTACAAGGCAGGGTGTGTAAGTCAGGCGTGGTAGCATAGGCAGGAACCCGAGCGCTTCGGGCAACGGATTGCAAACGTACCAATCTTCTCCAGAGTCTCGTACTTGTCCTCAGACGACATGGCGAATAATTCACGGCTGTGCCGACAAGATCGAAAGGCCCATGTAAGACGTCCCCTGTAGATGCCCTCTTGGCAAGTAGATAGATGCTTGTTGAGAAGGAGCGGAGGTGTTGCTGGTGCGGTTAGTAAGTAAGAAGAGGGTTGAAAGGGAAGAAAAGATGAGGTCTGAAATAGGTGCCTTGGGCCATGAGAGTAGCAAAGCCAACGCTCTCGTGCATCAGGTCCTGTCGCATCCCGGTTCGACCCACTGGTTGGAGACGGAGACCAGGGAGACGGCCATAGTAAACAGTCATTTACGGTGCCATAGCAACCGCTGGTGCAGTGCGACCTAGCCACAATGCCAAGCCACAGGGAATGGCCCCATTAGGTAAGGTGGTTACTTATCGATAAGAGGAATCGTAGCTACACGCCGCATGGCTCGTGCGCTAGTTACGGCGATAACTCTCCTTCACCTCCAGCAGCATTACTAAACATCATATGCTCCATTGCATTGCCTAAAAATCCTTTCCTTGATATCGTTATACTCTCTTTAACTCTTTGTGACTTTCTAGGTATTTTCTAACCTGTTCTGTCAGCCCACCGTCATTGAATGGGTCCATTCGTCTAGGCGGCATTTCCTGGGTCGGCGGGCTCCAACGGACACAACTCCGAGCTCAAAATGGTAATGACAAAGTATGGCCTGGAGGGCAAGCTTCACGAGGAGCATCGATTGATCAAGGATGGCATACTGAGAGACGATAATCCTCTCGATCAGAGCAATGAGTTTAATCAATTCCTCATCGCCTGCCGCCATGGCGACCTCCGGAAATGCCAAGAGCTTATGAACATGGGTGTCAACATTAATGGCAAAGATAAGTTCGACTATACGCCGTTGATTATTGTTAGCTCCTACCTAACTATCCTGGAATCTACAAGAAACATCACTAATTTTGCAATAGGCCAGTCTCTGTGGCCATTATGAACTAGTCCAATTGCTACTAGAAGCTGGTCTGTCTTCATTTGCCCGCCTACTTGCAACCTCACTAGCTTACCCTTGAGTAGGAGCCCTCGCAGAAAGAAACACATTTCAAGGAGAGAGATGTATATACAACGCCTTGAATGACCGGATACGAAACCTGCTTCTTCAATATGATTTTTCAAAATCGTCCGATCCTTTCGTCTACTGGTCCTCCCACATCACTGCACTTATGGATCTAGAAACGCCACAGACATCCGACATTACGCTGACCTCTGACAATCGTTCTTTTGAGTTGCACAAGTTTCTCCTATCTGCCCGATCACCATATTTTCGCAAAAAGCTGCAGGCCCAGCCGGAAACGGAGACCTGGAAACTCGCCGCCGCGATTCCGGACGAGTCATTTCAAGTTGTGCTTCAGTACATTTACTTGGGCGATGTCCCCAAGGACCTTTCGTCATCTCGGAACGTGTCAGACGAGGCTATCCTCACAGGCGTCGACAAGATTAGCAAGCAACTGGAAATCGACCACCTATGGGAGGCCATTCTCGAGGGGAATGACCGTCGCCTTGCACGGCAGCGCTACCAGGACGAAGTCGGTCGCGCCTTGAAACAGGTCAGCGACTTCTTCCAGACCAGCATCATCGGCCACAAGATGGTCGTCGACACTGACCGAGTCGACGAGATTACCTGGAAGCATGGAAACTCCATCTTTGCCGACATTTTACTCCGCGCCGACCAGCCTGAGGAAGAAAAGAGCCAAGATGACGCCGACTCCCCGCCTTCCGCCACATCTCCCGTCCCGAGCACGCCCAGCATACCCATCGGCCCCGCCGTCACCGCCGCCCCGGAAACCCGGAGCCGGAAGTCTGTGCTGTACCCCGTACACAAAGCCATGCTTATCCGCAGCCACTACTTCCAGCGCATGTTCTCGGGCGACTTTGTCGAGGCGCGGCGCGGCGACAAGCTGCGCGTCGTCACGATCGACTGCAGCCCCGCGGTGCTCGAGCTCGTCCTCGCCTTCCTGTACACGGAGACCGTCGCCTGCCCGCTCGAGCTCGCGCTCGAGCTGCTCTACGCCGCCGACATGCTCTTTCTCGACGCCCTCAAGGCCAAGGCGGCCGTCGCCATCAGCACCCTCGGCAGCGGCCGCAGTACCGCCCTCGTCGACCGCACTCACGGCGCCGTCGCCAGCAATGACCCGGCGCCGCCGCCATCGACAGCAACCCCGAACCAGCCGCACAGCCCTGGACCCCCCGCCAACGACGCCGACGAGCCCATAAACATCTACGACGTCATCCACGCCGCGTGGGACCTGCGCGTCCAGCGCCTCGAGGAATTCGCCGCCCGCTACCTCGCCCACCGCCTCGAGGACTACATCGACGACCCCGAGTTCCAGGAGCTCATCCGCGAAAGCGCCCACCGCATCCGCGCCCGCCAGGAGACGGACACGATCGAGCTGCTCGACGACATCCGCTACTACCTCTCGGAGCGCTTCCGCCTGCGCTTCGAGGACACCAACCTCGACATCCTGGAGGACGACGCGCCTGAGGCCGCGGCCGTCGACGCCGAGGCCGCGGCGGTGGCCGACGGGGACGGCCCGATTGCGCGCGACGACGTGGAGGCGGCGACGAATGGCGTGCGCACGCTGGGGGGCGAGGCCGCAGAGGACGAGTTCGTATCGGACGCCATCAACTACCAGGTCCTGCTCGGCAAGATTGACGGCATGCTGGAACGCCTGGAGCTGGATGCCTAGACGACGAATAGAACACGAACATACTAGAGGCTACATACTGACATTTTTACGCATTCATCGCCATTAAACCTGCATTTTATATAGACACGAGGGGGGCTGGAGGTTCGAAAGGGTACGGTGGGCATATAAAATACGTCGTCGCACAAGTTTATAATTATACTTACTTATATTTATTATCGTCCGACACTCCCTTGGCACACAATACGGTCGCATTTCAATCCAAACAGAGTCAGGGGAGATTTTGCCACGGTGCTCGAGTTTGGGGAAAGAACACAATGTATGATTTATATCTACACATCTCACGCTGTGCTATCACTACGAATCAATTATTTCCGCTGACGCTTTTCCGCTCAGTAGTCTACCGTCTTGAGGTTTCTGCGCAGCGTCTCCGGCAGCTCGTCGACAGTCACGATACCATGTTGAACACAGTCACCCCAGAAGAAGAAGGCGCGGCTCTGTGTGTAGCTGAGGTAGTCGAATTCGTCAACGCCCATCTCGGCCTCGGCCCTGTCAGCAACCTCGGGTGCGACAGGGTGGTTGGCCTCGTCGAGGCCGGGGATCTTGGCCTGGACGACGCCCCAGGCCGCCCACATGGCGCTGTTGGCAGTGCGCCAGAGGCGCGTAGACTCCATGAGCTCGCGAACCTGGGCGTCGCTCTGCTCCTCACGGGCACGCTCGGCGGCGGTCCAGCCACCGGCTGGGGCTCGCGCGTCGAGCATGAACTCGACGATGGAGCTGCTCGACGGCGTGGGGAGCAGCGCGGGCGTGCCGACGGCCTCACCGTTCCCGACGCCGGCATTGGCTGCCGTGTTGGCTGCCGTGACGTCCTGGGGCAGAATTCGAGGGGTTCCGAGGGCGGGAAATTGCGGCCGGTGGTCGACGTAGGCCTTGATGAAGCGGTGTTGCTCCTCGGGCGTCGGGTAGCGTTCCACATTACAGGCGTACGAAGTGACGGGGTCGTGGTAGTTGTAGGTCCATTCGGTGAAATGGTTGGCAAACTCGAGGCCCGGCGTGTTGGCTGCGGCGTACTCGAAGTCTATGACGATGAGTTGCTTGTGCTTGTTGGCAGCCTGGAGGAGGGGTGACTTTTCGTCATCGGGGCGGATGCGCAGGATGTTGCCATATTGCGTCTAAGGTGGCGTTGTTAGCTAAGCAAATGCGTAGGGGTAGAGGGTGTTATTAGGTAGTTTGGGTCTCACGTCAGCATGGGCAAAGACGAGGCTTTCGCGAATTGCTTTCGGGCTCTTGTAGAAGCTGTCGAGGTAAGCTCTAAACTTGGCCACGGTGGCCAGGAACTGCGGCCACGGCGCTCCGCAGACATAGCCGTTGGCTTTCCAGGCATGCACCACCGAGGAGGCGCGCGGGCCCTCTGGAATGTGATGTAGGTCCTTATCGAGGAACTGAACGATGCGGCCGACGTTATCGAGCCACTGATCCCAGTTCTTCCAGATGCCAGGACCGGCATCACGCTCCGAAGGCAGCAGATCGATGCCATCGTGCAGTTCGCGCATCCGCTTGGCAATCTGCTTCATAGTGTCAGGCTCGCGCAGGTCGCTCGGCCGCAGCGTGATGGCGTTGAAAAACTGCTCGAAGCGGCCGTTCTTGAAGGTGCCCAGCAGTCGAGGGCCAATCTTCTTGCGGGCCAGTCGTTGGAGGACCTTGAGCTCATTGTTGCGGTCAATCAGGTGCTCTACCTGTGGGCCGTAGATTCGGAGGAGGATCTTGGGCGGCATCTTTTTCCCCTCAATCTCGGGGATGTCAGTGGGAGGCGTCACGACGTAGACAGCGTTGGTGAGGGCGCCGCTAAGCCGCTCGACCCAGATCCGGTGGCCGTCGCCGAGGGGCACGCGGCGCCAGCCTTTCAGTCTCAGGGTGTGTGCGATGCGAATGATTTCATTCTTGAACACCAGCCATACTTCCTTCTCCTTGGCGACACGGGCGGCCGCGGCCTCGGGCTCCTCGTTGCTAAGGGCGGTGCCAGAATAGACGAGCGTCTTGGAATTGTCAAGCACGGCATCGCAACTCGGGACGACGACGTCACCCTCGGTATACTCGGTGTCCGAGGAGGCGGCGCGCAGCGAGCCGCGGCGCTTGGGTTTGTGCCGGGGAGGTCGGGGGCTAAAATGCGGAACGGCCGTGAGGCCCATGGAGGACATGGAGTCCTCGATGATACGCTGGAGGCGGTCGAGGGAGACATCACTGCTCTGGGAGTCGACAGAGTCAGACCGCTCGCGGTTGGCTGGAGCAGCGCCGGTATAGTCGTCGCGACCTTTGCGGCCCGCGGCGTCTTCAGGCGGGGACGTGGAGGAACGGCGCGGGGCGTGGTGGTGCAAGGGGGAGCGCGTCTTGCGTCGCGAGGCCTTGCGTCGCTCGTGGTCAAGCCAGTCGCTAACCTGTGCAAGCAGCTTCTCGCTATAGTATTGGCGGTTGTTGTCCTGGCGGGCGGTGCGTGACGGTGGGAGACAGGGGTCATCCTGGGGCCGCAAGGCGGGCGAGTGCTCGCTAATGGAGGAGCGTGAGGAGGCGGGCTTGCCACTCTTGCGCTTGCTAGAGCTGCCTACGCGGAAGAGCCTGGAGGCCTGGTTGTATTCGGCATCATCGACAAAGTATTCCTCGACAGGTTCGGCAATCTGGACAGCTGTTCAAGGGGAGAGGCCCGTGGTCAGTAAGGGCAGCCCACTCTGGACAGGTACTGTACAAGCACACACCTTTCAAGGAGCCACTGACGGGAGGCGTCCTGTCGCCGTCGTCGTCAGCCTTGAGGGCAGAACGGAGGGGCGCGGGCCCGTAGGCGGGAGATTGCTCCGACGACATGGTTGGGCAGACTGGCAAGCACGGGAGGGGGAGCGTCACGAGCCAAGCAACAACAGCGCCAAGACGGGAGGGCGAGGACGAGATATGGGTGGTGCAGCTACTGCACAGCTGTAAATGGGTAGGAAAGAGGGCCGATGGGAGAGGCCCAGGTCGGCATGTTTTGCTCGCACAAGGCTTGGCGATTAGTTGACTGAGAAGGGTGAGGGTGGCACGCGACAGCCCGAATGTGCGAGGCGGGCGTTGGGTCAAGTTATCGACTTCGGGGGCCGGCCAGGGTAGTTGCGGCGTTGTCGTGGGCTTGTCGTAGGCTTGTCGTAGGCTTGTCGTAGGATGGGTCTAGGCTTGGTGGGGGAGACTGCATAGTGGCTCACTAGCTGACGACAGCTGGAGGACAGAATTGGACAACTACGTCAGTAAGCATAGGTGCGGAGGATTTACTAACTAACTAAAAGTAGGTAGTGAAGAGTGATCAGGGATCCAATAATTCGAGGCTTGCTTCGTGCCTCCTGTCGGCTCTCCCAAGCCAACTGCGTAGTTGCAGACAAGTGAGTGTACAGCCCTAGCCCTGTCCATAGAGTGCCATGGCTTCAACAGCCACGTTTCTACAGTCAATATTTGCCATAATTTCTCCCATTCTCCTAGACTCATACAGCGAAGGAAGAGTTTCCCTTGATAAGAACCTAGTCACCAGGTCATGTTGTGTGAAGGCGGCCACCAACAAGCGCCACCTTTTTGCCTGCATCACGAGTTGGCCATTTACAGCCGCCACAGCACTGTAGCCCGTTGCTAACCAAGCGGATGTCCAGCCACTAACAAGCCCCCCGGAAACTGTCATCCCGTTTATCCCTTTTCCTGCCTCAGCTCCGTGGTCTTTGCAGCTTACCTTATTCCTTTTTTGGTGGATCAAAATTTTCCCACAACCCATTTTTTCTTCAAGGGTCTCGCCATGTCCTCAGCAGCTCCCTGGCACCACAGAAACAAGCTGGTCTGCACCAAGCCAACGTACTTGGTTACGACTCCCAACAGTCTGGGGTCACAACCAGCTACGGGCGGCTTTCTTTTTATGAATTTTATAGTCTTAATAGAATCTATGTTCTACTTTTCGTTGCTTTAATTTCCTCAATTCAGCCGGAATAGTAGAAATTTCAAGTTGGAGTTCATCTTCCGTGACGGGATATTGGTAACACTATACACATATATAGATGCATACATGTACATACACACGCACAGAAAACATGGCTATCAACAAGTACACTGATGGAATTTACGTTGTCCTGTAAAAAGAAATTAAAAGCCGCGGGGAAAAGAGACAGAAAAAAAGTAAACGTCACATAGCAACACCTGGTCTCGATCCAGGGACCTACGGGTTATGAGCCCGTCGCTCTTCCACTGAGCTATGTTGCTTCGCTTGGTGTGATCAGGCACAATGTGAGTTATAAACCCTACGCCCGCAACCACAATGACTCACACTCAGCCCTAATCGCTGCCCAAGTTTCGTAGTCCGCTTCACATGCATACATTATTTACTTCTACCATGCTTGTATATTCTAGAGACTACCGCGACCCCCTCCGCTTGACCTAACCAGACAGCAGCCACTCCCTGGAGACGTCCGCGCCTTCGTTCCGCAGCGCCCACACCACCGCATCCACGACGTCGTCGACAACCACCGTCGGTTTGTACCGCGGCTCCGGCTGCGCCTCCGTCGGTTGAAAGACGCCCGTGCGCACCAGTATCGACTCCCAGCTCGCGCCGTCCCGGGGCACAAACTCGTTGGCCCCGCGAATGTCGCTCTCCGGGTTGTCCCCGACCATGTACACCCTCCGCAGCGGCGCGCTGCCCCCCAGCAGCAGCCGCTCGTGCGCGTACGCGTACGTGTGGCGTGACGGCTTGCCCAGCGCGCGGTACCGTAGCGGCGCTGCGCCGCCCGTCACGCCCGCCCACACGCCCTTGAGCGCCTCCAGGAAGGCGCCGGTGCCGAAGCGGTTCACCGGGTGCTCCGTCCGCCACACCAGGTCCAGGTTGGAGATCCACAGCGCGGGCTGGCCGTCCTGCTGCCACCCGGCGTCCGCGAGCGACGCGTCGCCGTTGCGCGAGGACAGCGTGCCCAGGTAGCCCCGGTGCGAGACGAG
This sequence comes from Cordyceps tenuipes, assembly GCA_025583755.1. NCBI lineage: Eukaryota > Fungi > Ascomycota > Sordariomycetes > Hypocreales > Cordycipitaceae > Cordyceps > Cordyceps tenuipes. The sequence goes on from JANZYN010000025.1 coordinate 198,807, forward strand.
CAGGTCGTGGATCACCTGGATGTCGAGCGCCCAGTCACGCGGGTCGTTCCACACCAGGATCTGGTCGACCTTGAGCGCGTCGGGCGGGATGGCGCGGCTGTACGGGTCCGTGATGGCGGAGGCGCTTTTGCCGTCGGGCAGCGGCGACGTCTCCTTGTGGAGGCTGTCGCGGAGGTGAGCGAAAGGGTAGATGTGCGGGTTGGCGGCGATCAAGTCCGCTGGCGTCACCGCTCGTTGAAACCCGTATCTAAATACGCACACAAGTCAGCGCGTCGCCGTTGTATAGAACTGTAGGCCAGATTTTGAGAGTACTTACTCTCTGGCAAGCTGTCTTGCCGTTTCGGGTTGCGATGCCGTGATCAGTACGGTTCCGTTCTTCTTAATGTCTTCATCCCAGTTTCGCATTGGCGTATGTGACAAGATGACTCTATCCTTTAGCACGTATTCAGGGTTCTCAACACCCAGCCTCTTGGCTAGCGAGGCCACCTTGGCATTCTCATGGGCACCACCGCCGTTAGTCAAGAACACGTAGCGTAGTCCTTGTTGTCTGATTTTCTGCAGCATCTCTCGCGCACCAGGGATGCCTTCCTGTCCCTTGTACAGGACACCATCAATACTAGGAGTGCACCGTCAGCGATGGTTCCAAGCATGTAGTAAAGCCAGACAGGCATACGCACTCGAATGCAAAGGCAATATCAGCAAATGCAGGGTTAATCGCTGACTCAGCTCCATGCGTGACCGCCGCGATAGACTCATCTTTGCGCAAGGGCTTCCTCTCACGGGAAACTTGCGGCGTGATACTAAATGCCCGAGAGAGTGTCGCCTTTGGCACGATATTGGCGCCTTTCGCGGGGGCACAGCTCCGAAGGACGCCGACCTTGAACAGTGACTGGCAGCGCGGCCCTAGACGCGTCCCAAGAACTCTGCCGTGAACCATCTTTGCCCGAGCCTGGTCTTGGACCTCTAGTTGTCCCAGACCCTTTACTCTGTCCGCCAATGGCAAAATGTGCGGTTATGTCTTGTGAGCTGGGAATTCGTTGACCCCAGCTGGATAGCTCGAGAGGTGTTGTATTGTGCAAGGTGAGGTGGCCTCCGAACTCCACCAATCGGGCGGGAGCTACATACGTCCAGGGCTTCCGCTGCGATACAGGGCATGAGACAATGTGATTGGCTTTTTTGGATATGCATAGGTAGTATTTTCACAGCCCCTATCAAATTCTAGCTCTTTCTAATGTCGTGTTCAGAATGTGACTTTGATTTTCTCCTTTTGGTGCCGGCAGTCTCGCGACGCTCAGAGTTGCCAAAGCCGACATGGTATTTGAATTCGTGGAGTTGACTGTTATACACTTTGCCTCTTGTACAAGTGCGAGAAAAAATTACAGTAGTATACAATTCGTTCAAGCAATCGGTCCCCCTGCCTCTTTTCTCTCTACCTCTTCGCCCAGTCCCTCATGTGGTCCAGGATCAGCTTGGCACCCTCGTCGGGCGAGTGCTGGCGGCCGAGCGCCTCGACAAAGTCGCCGTCGGGGTCCATGAGGTAAAAGTATATGCTGTGGTCAACGAGGTAGTCCTGGCCGGGCTTGACATTTTGCGGCGTGCTAAAGTAGACGCGGTACTTCTTGCACGTGTCCTTGATTTGCTCGTAGGTGCCAGTCAAGCCGATGAAGTCGGGATGGAACTCGGCGAGGTAGCCCTTGAGGGCCGCGGGGTCGTCGCGCTCGGGGTCGCAGGTGATGAATATGGGCAACAGGCTGCCGGGCGGGGCGCGCTCCTTAACGATGTCGAGCATGCGCGCCATCTTGTCGAGCTCTTCGGGGCAAATGTCCGGGCAGCGAGTGAAGCCAAAGTAGACCTGAGAGTAGGGAGTGGCGCATGTCAGCTTCTCCGTTACTGATGTGGTTACTGGCCATCATTGCAGGCACTGGTCACTTACCAATGCGTATTTGCCCTTCATCATCTCGCTGGTAAAGGGCTTGCCGTCATGGTCGGTCAGCTCAAAAGAACCACCGACCAGTGGCTTGCCAACGCCCTTGTTGGCCTCGGCGATTCTCAGGCGCTGCATGCGCTCCTTTTCATGCTCAAAGTACCAGACGAGGACGCCGCAGGTCGCGACGAACAGCAGTCCGGCCTTCCAGGAAAACGGCTATGAGTGCCACTTGGGTCAGTCTTGTTTCTCTCCATCACGTCGCAGATGCGCAATGTCCTTTCAAGTCGCCTCGTTCATACCCCAGTGCTATGTCGGCTCTTAGCCTGCTCGACGGTGTTGTACTTTGTGCGCTTCTGCGTCATGGGAAGTCGTGCGCGGGCGCTGTTGTTGTTGATGGCGGCGGCGCCGGCCCGGAGCTTGGTCTGCAGCGCCGTGTTGGAGAAGCAGCGCTGGCATTGCTGCGCGGAGCCGGAGCCCCGGAGGAGCGCGCTGCGCATCGCGGCGATGGATATTCTGGAATGTGCCATTGTCGATTATGGTGGCTATTCAACCAAGGCGATTGTGGTGGACGGATCAGGATCAAGGGAAGAAGCTCTGACTTGCTAGTGGTGAAGCCAGCAATAAATTTGCTTAGTGATGCGCCCAGCCCAGCAGGTTCCCCGAATATCTTCCGGGGCTGTTTTCCTTTTTGCTCACTGTGGCGCCACTTTGGAGCCGCTGTAACCACCCACTAGCCTCACACGATTTGGCGCGCGACAGTGGCGCGTGCACTGTGGCACACCCATCACCGAGTTATCCTCTTCCACAGTCAGTTGCTTCTTCACCCATCCAACTTCACAAGAGACTCGTGAGAACTACAGCGAAAGCAATTTTTTGTATTGGCATCTTATAAAGTATGCTGTGTGTTATTGGTTTCTCTGATTCGTAATAAGCTCGCCGGCCGAAAAGGGACCCATCCATCATGGACTCCCTATATTCGGACGACTCTCGCTTTGAGCCGGACGTCTTCATCAAGAACGAATCCACCGCCACGTCACCGCGTGCCGCCTCCTCCACACCCATTCCATCTACCGAGACGGGAGATGCCACGCCAGTATCAACACGCGCGTCGCCGCCCAAGAAGAAGGGCACCGCCGCCACCGTCAAGAAGGCTGCCGCCAAGCGACCGCCCAAGTCGTCGTCGTCGACGCTCGCCGCCCCCGCCAAGAAAGGACCCAAGAAGGGGCCCAGGCGCCGCACCGGGGCGGGCGCCGGCGATGCCAACGAGGGAGACTCGGACAACGACAACGGGCCCTACTGCCTCTGCCAGGGCCCGGATGACCACCGGTGGATGATCTGCTGCGAGGGGTGCGACGACTGGTTCCACGGCGAGTGTATCAACCTGAGCAAGGAAGTCGGCGAGAACCTCATCGAAAAGTTTATCTGCCCCCGCTGCACCACCAAGCAGCTGCGCTCCATCTACAAGCGCAGCTGCAGCATGGGCGCCTGCAAGAAGGCCGCGCGCCTCGCCCAGGCGCCCCCGAGCTACTTCTGCTCCCCCGAGCACGCCCAGACCTGGTGGGAGCGCCTCGTCGCCCGGCTTCCCAAGAAGGCGGCGGCGGGCGGCGGCGGCGGCGGCGGCGGCGGGCTGACGGACCAGCTCTCCCAGGACGAGTTCATGGCGCTCCTGTCCGGCGGGCTGGCGACCGTGGACGAGGAGGGACACTGGGCGCTGACCGGCTCGCCGTTCAGCACCAGTGACGCCAAGGCGACGGCCACCGGTAAGCTACCTTTCCTGTTTGTCCGCTTTATCATAACTCGCTAACAATCCCTTCTCCGTACTGGTGCAGACAACGGCAACGACTCCATCTTCAGTGACGAGGAGAGGATCTACATCGAGCAGGCCGCCCTGGCGCGGCAGCAACTCGAGGCAGAGACGCTCCTGTGCCACCAGATGCTCACCCTCGTGGAGCTTGCACAGGAGCGTCGTCGCGCCGCCGTCACCGCAGGCCGCCTTACCGACGACATGTGCGGCTACGATCCGCGGCTCGACACCATCTCAGCGCGCGACGCGTTTGCCGCCTACGCCGCGTCCCCGGAGGGCGTCGCCGCGCTGGCGTCCGGAGGCGAGGAGGTCGACTCGAGCGGTGGCATGTGCGAGCGCAAGCGCTGCAAGACGCACGCCGGCTGGCAAAAGACCCTCCCGCTCGGCGTCCGCAACCAGATCCGCGAGACGGCCGTGCAGTCCGAGGTGGAGGAGGCTCGGGAGCGCCTGGTCCGCGAGGCCGCGGCGGAGCGCTGGAGGAGGAAGCAGTCGGAGAGGAATTGGTTAGAGGTTCTCGGGGACTAAAGATAGTCCGTCGGGGAAAACAGGAGAGGCGAAAATGGGATTTGGCTTTGCTCATAGGAAGGATCGGCGTTCTAGGATTGGGTTTTGATACAGAGGCGACGATACCCGGTGGCTTTCCCGGTTGTCTACAGAATACACGGCCATTATTTGCGACAATGAAATCATTCAACAAACCAAGCTAGCTAGGTATGATGTTATTGTGACATTTTGCTAACAATCTCGGCCGCCACTACTGCAGTCTCTGGTTCCGTTTCATGCGTTTCTTCTTTCCACTTTTAAATAACAATGTGGAAGCGCTGATCTGGATATCTCTCCTATCCTTGGAGCGACGACTTGTGAGGTGAGAAGAGCTTTCAGTCATGAAAACTTTCTGTGCACAGCTTGCTGTCTTCATAACCGGCTCATGTCGACTACTTGTAGCAGGCAGTTAGCGCTTTTTAGTCTTTTCTAGCAAGCTGGTCAAAATTCGAAAATATGATCCAAATACAACGACTATTATTACAAATGTAAGCATGAACCACCGCCACCGAGTGCTGAGAGTCATAATCCCCTGGGCGCCACTGTAATACGAAGCTATTATGGTACAAGCTAATAGCTGTGGAAAACAGTGACCATCCTTGTACCTCCAAAGTGCATCACCAATGAGGGGCAATTGGCAAAAAAAAGTTCAACCCCACCAAAGAAAAGTGATTATCAAGCATCCAAGCTCTTCCATCTGCGAATGAGCAATAGCATCATCTGCCGCCCAGAGTATAATACGGGTTCCTCCGCAAGGGCTGGCTGACCTGCTTCTTTTCTCCTTTCTCTTTCTAAAGCCTCCTCCTCCGTCTCGTTTAGCGTTTTGTTTATTCCGTCTTCTTCCTCCCTCATCCTTCTTCCTTGCACACCATCAAGATGCCTTCCGACACACCTGTTGAGCAGCAACCTCCTCACGTCGACGAGGACCTCGACGTCCTCGCCGCCGACGACGCCGCCGAAGAGATCCCCAACGATGACGATAACGACATGGCCATGGACTCTGGCGACGACGACGGCGACGCTGGCGCCGAGGAGCTGACCCTCGCCAACGACGCCATCGCCTACTTTGACGAGCCGCAGGACTCACTCTTCGCCATCGCCCAGCACCCACTTCACCCGTCCCTCGTCGCCGTCGGCGGCTCCGCCGGTGCCGCCGACGACGCCCCCGGCGCCGGCTGGGTCTTTGACACCTCCGCCGCGCCGGGCCGCCCGCGCCCCGTGCTGCCCGCCAGCTTCGCCGCCGACCCCGCCGCCGCCGCCGCCGCGAACCGCCCGTCGCCGCCCGTCGCACTCCCGCACCTCGCCACGCTCGACGGCCACACCGACTCCATCAACGCGCTGTGCTGGACGCTGCCCGCCGGCGAGACGCTCGTCAGCGGCGGCCTCGACGGCCGCGTGCGCGCCTGGCACGCTGCCGCCGCGCCGCCCGGAGCCAGCGCCGGCGGCCACTTCGCCCTCACGCCGCTCGGCTCGGCGCAGGAGGTCGAGGAGGTCAACTGGCTCGCCGCGTGCCCGTCACCGGACCACCCCAACACGGTCGCGCTCGGCGCCAACGACGGCTCCGTCTGGGTCTACGCGGTCGACCCCGCCGACCCCTCCAACCCGCTGCAGATCGTCCAGTCCTACTTCCTCCACACCGCGTCCTGCACCGCCGGCACCTGGACGCCCGACGGCCGCCTGCTCGCCACCGTCTCCGAGGACGGCACCCTACACGTCTGGGACGTCTGGGGCGCCGCCGCCGCCCGCGGCCTCGGCGACAGCAACGGGCAGACCGCCGTGTCCATGACCCCCGCCGACCAGCGCTTCGAGGTCGAGGGCGGCCTGTACTCGGTCGCCGTCGACCCCAAGGCCACCTTTGTGGCCGTCGGCGGCGCCGGCGGCGCCATCAAGATCGTCTCCCTCCCGCGTCTCGGCGGCGGCGCCACCACCTCCTCCTCCTCCGCGCCGCAAGGCAAGAAAGCCGGCGGCGCCGACGTCACCGCCGGCGGCCAGATCCTCGCCTCCCTCCACACCCAGTCCGACGGCGTCGAGACCCTCGCCGTCACCCTGGCGCAGACCACGCCGGCCACCGTGCTGCTGGCCGCCGGCTCCGTCGACGGCTCCATCTGCGTGTACGACGCGACCCGACGCTTCGCCGTCCGCCGCCACATCGTCGGCGCGCACGAGGAGCATTCGGTCGTCAAGGTCGAGTTCGTCCGCGAGTCGTGGGCGCTCACATCCTGCGGCATGGACGGCGTGGTCCGCCGCTGGGACCTACGTGGCGGCGGCGCAGCCGCTGGTGCCGCCGCGGCCGCCCAGGCCTCGGGGGCCGCCCCGGACGGCGGCCTGGTCAAGGAGTGGAGGGGCCACCGCGGCGATGGCGAGGGCGGCGGCGTGCTCGGCTTCGTACAGGGTCAGACGGGCGAGAGGGTCGTTACGGCGGGTGACGACGGCGTCGCCTTGGTGTTTGAGGCGTAGAGTCATTGGGGGGTCCTAAATGAGAGAGGTAATGTGATTACACGGATTGAAAAGGGAAAGGGTTCGGGATGCTTGCTGTTTTTAGATTTAATGGGTTCTGGCTGTGATTAGAATCAGGCAATGCGATATGAGCAAGGAGAAAAACAATTCAAATGACACAGTATTAGATCATTAATCCGGACATAATCGGGAAGCAATTTAGAGCACAAGTGCACAACATATCACTAAGCATACGAGGGACGATAAATTTGGGTCCAGGACCCTTCAACAGAAATGTATTCTATCGCACATCAGGCTCTCTTGAAAGTCCAATCTGCCAACAGCAATTGGTACATGGCAGACTATTTGCAGCCGCCATACTTCCATGCGGAAAGCAACAGGATCGCACGGGAAAAGTGCCGAAAAACGTGGTGTGCACATTTGCAGTCCAAGAATGGGTATCTAAAAAAAAATCGTAAATCGTAAATCGTAAATCGTGAGGGGGGCGACTTCAGCGCCATTGTATTAATTGAATCGAACAAAGGCCCATCGAATCGTCAGTCGTGTCGTCGTCAATCGTATCCTCTGTCCGTGGTCGCAGGGTCCCTAATAAGTCTCAAGTTCAGTTGCAAACCAACAACAGAGAGAAGAAGAGAAATCTGTCCCAAGTGCGTAAGCCATAAGTATCCGACGCCAGAAAAAGAAACAATGTCAGTCTCGTATGGTTTTCCTGTTTCTTTCCCAACCAGATGAAACAAAGACACCTTTTTGCCAATTGCCAAGTGAGATGTGTATATTGGGTCTCGCTTAACAAACAAACAAAAAGTTTGAAAGATAACCAGTAAAGCCAAAGCCCAGAACGCAAAAGAGAAATGAAAATTCAAAATCCGACGGTGTGTTTTCCCAGTTCGTAAACCTTGTTGAAGAGTTTCGAAGAAAGTGATGTTAAAGGCGCTATCCAAAAACGCGTGCAGGTGGTGAAACAAGGAGAGAGAGAAAATACTGCTCATCAAGGGGAAACGAGAAACACCCGTAGTTCGCTTGACCAGGTTCCCGTTTCCTCTCCATGGTACATGGCGGCGTCGGCCAGACTGAGGAGACTGTTTCTTACACAAACAGCACCGTCTTGCCAACGTACCATGCCAAACTGGCAATTTAAAACACAGTGTGTCTTGCAGTCATGTCCGATGCGGGTTGCGCGAGCATGTGTCTTTATTCAGCATGCCGCTTGAGTCCTTATAGCATAATTCGGAGCTTCTATTATTCAAATGCAGAAAATCGCAATGCTTAGTTGGTGCCAGTAGTGTCCTCGACAGGAGGGCAGGTGCAGAAGAGATTGGTGTCTCCGTACTCTGTGAAACTGGTTAGCATCCTACATCGATAGCACCAGAGCACGTTGCAACTTACTGTCATCTACACGCGTAACTGTGGGCCAGAACTTCTTCTCGGTGAGGTACGGCAGGGGGTAGGCAGCCTTCTCTCGGCTGTAGGGGCGCTCCCACTTGCCGTTGTCACCGAGAAGCAGGTCGAGCTGTGTGTGAGGGGAGTTCTTGAGAACGTTGCCCTCGCGGGGCTGCTTGCCCTCCTCCACTTCGCGGATCTCCTCGCGAATGCTGATGAGAGCATTGATGAAGCGGTCCAGCTCCTCCTTGCTCTCGGACTCGGTGGGCTCGATCATGAGAGTGTTGGGCACTGGCCAGCTCATGGTAGGGGCGTGGAAGCCGTAATCCTGAAGACGCTTGGCGATATCGATAGCCTCGACACCGGCAGTCTTCGAGAAGCCACGAGCATCAATGATGAACTCGTGTGCGCAGCGGCCGTTCTCGTTGGTATAGAGAATGGGGTAGTGGTCCTTAAGGCGGGCAAGAATGTAGTTGGCATTAAGGAGAGCCAGCGAAGTAGCCTTGCGAAGACCGGCATCACCCATGGTGGAGATGTAGGCCCAGCTAATAGGGACAATGCTGGCGCTACCGAAACTGGCGCTTGAGACAGGAGTCTGGTTATTCTGGTGAGGCAGGTATGGCTCAAGGATATCCTTTACACAGATTGGACCAATACCAGGGCCACCACCACCGTGAGGAATGCAGAAGGTCTTGTGGAGGTTTAGATGGCAGACATCAGCTCCCAGGGCACCAGGAGAGGTGAGGCCAATCTGGGCGTTCATGTTGGCACCGTCCATGTAGACGAGACCACCGTGCTCGTGAACGATCTCGCAAGCCTTGCGAACCTCGGGCTCAAAGACACCGTACGTGGACGGGTACGTGATCATGATGGCTGCAAGCTCCTTCTCGTGCTTCTTCGCCTTAGCCTGGAGATCGGCAATGTCGAGGTTACCCGTGGCAGTATCGCACTTGATGGGGACAACACGCAAACCAGCCATGGCAGCGGAGGCAGGGTTGGTGCCGTGAGCAGAGGTAGGGATCAGGCAGATATCGCGCTTGCCACCGTTGTGCTCCTCGTGGTATTTAGCAACGGCACGAAGACCGGCAAACTCGCCCTGAGCACCAGAGTTGGGCTGCAGGGAAGTGGCATCCATGCCGGTGAGGGCGGCCAGTTGGGCAGACGTGGCAGCAAACAGCTTCTGGTATCCCTTGACACCGGACATGGGGGCGTGAGGGTGGATGTTGGAGGAGGACTCGGTACCGATCAGCTCCATCTGAGTAGTGCCGTTGAGCTTCATCGTGCAGGAGCCCAGGGGAATCATGGAGTGAACCAAAGACAGATCCTTGGACTGCAGGTGGTGCATGTAGCGGAGCATCTCAGTCTCGGAGTGGTGGGAGTTGAAGACGGGGTGCGTCAAAAACTTGGACTCTCGGCGGACAGCCTCGGGGAGGTTCTTGATGATCTCGTCCGAGGAAACCTTGTACCCTTCGGTCCAGTACTTATTGGCAACGTCAACGTAGACGTTGGTGTGGTTCTTGGAGGAGACGTCGCGGAAGGACTGGACAATGCGGATATAGTTCTTAAGAGTGAAGGTAGTGGGGACGGCGAGGACAATCTCGTTCGAAGACCACGACTTGCCACTACTGATGCCGCGGTCGTTAAGCTCACGGCGAAGTGCGCGGCAGACAATGGGGTCCTTGAAGGAGATGGTGACGGTATCGGAGAGAACACGACCCTCGGGGTCGACCGAGGACGTGATGACGTTGAGGCCGTAATGCTGAGCAGCAGCCTGGATCATGCGAGCGTGGCGGAGGTTGGTTACGGCCATCTCACGGAGCTGGCCGGGGCCGTGGTAGATGGCATACATGGCAGCCATGTTAGCGAGCAGAGCTTGGGCGGTGCAGACGTTGGAAGTGGCCTTTTCACGGCGAATATGCTGCTCACGGGTTTGGAGAGCAAGACGCAGAGCACGGCGGCCGTTGCGGTCCTTGGAAACACCGATGATACGACCAGGGAGACGCCGCTTACTCGACTCTTGAGCGGCCATGAAGGCGGCGTGGGGGCCGCCGAAGCCAAGCGGAACACCCCAGCGCTGAGAGTTACCGAAAGCAACATCGGCGCCCCATTCACCGGGAGGTGTCAGGAGGGTCAGAGAGGACAGATCAGTGGCGGCAGAGAGGAGAGTGCCTTGGGCGTGGGCGAGGTCAGCAAGCTGACGGAAGTTCTGGACACCGCCGTTGGTATCGGGGTACTGGACCATGACGCCGACAAGGTCGTCGCCGAGAGCCTTGATCTTGTCATGGGAATCAGGCGCGGAGAGATCCATGACCTCGAGCTTGATTCCGAATCCCTCGGCACGGCCATGCATGACACGGACGGTGGCGTCGTGAAGAAGATCCGATACAACGTAGGTCTTGTTGGGGCGCTTGGCGCGGGCCGTAGGCAAAGAGTTCCAAGACATGGTCATGGCCTCGGCGGCAGCAGTACCTTCATCAAGGAGCGAGGCGTTGGCAACAGGAAGGCCGGTGAGGTCAGAGACCATGGTCTGGAAGTTGAGGAGGGACTCGAGACGACCCTGGGAGATTTCAGCCTGGTAAGGAGTATAGCTGGTGTACCAGGCGGGGTTCTCGAGAATGTTGCGTTTGATGACGGTTGGAATCTCGACGGGGTAGTAGCCACCACCGTTCATCCACGTCTTGACCTCGTTCTGCGCGCTCATGTTCTTGAAGACATTGGCAACACCAGACTCGCTGAGCTTCTTGGGCTGGATGGTCTTCTTGGGCGGCAGGAGGATATCCTTGGGGATGACCTGCGAAATGAAAGTCTCAAGAGAGTCGGCGCCGACGGTCTTGAGCATGGAGTCAATATCGGAGTCGCGGGGACCAATGTGACGCGCGACAAAGTCCATCCAAGGCTGGGGGTTCTCAGCTTGGCTCTCCCTCATCTGAAGGTAGGCCGGATCGCGCTGGAGGGATTCCAGAGCGGCATGAGATCTCCGGTGGCCATCCACCTCGGCCTGGGGAGTCTGTGAAAGCTGGCGAGGGGTGGTGGCGGAAGCGAGGCCGCGCCGGGCAACGAGGGGCACGGATCTGGTCGTCGCCAAAGAGATGGAGTGCTTGAGGGAAGCACCCCGGACGATGGCGATTCGAGAGGCCATTGTGAGGAAGCCAAGAGAGCAATTGATGCTTCAATTGGCGAATGTGTGTGTCGGAGGGTGGGAGGAGGGAGGGACAAGAAAGTGGCGGCGCAGGCGGCAGAACTTTTCTTTAGCCGAGAGCAGCCGAGCCGACAAGCAAACGAAGCTGCTGTCGATCGCGTGCGGCACCAACAAGCAGAGGCCAGAGCAAAAGAGAAAGAGAAGCAGTGGCGATGGGTAGAGGTAACTGGGCGGAAGAGAGAGCAGAGAAAGTGAAAGGAAGGAAAAAATTGTCTAGAGAAAAATAATAGAAAACTAACGGCTGGGTTGTAGGGCAAGGCCGGGCAGAGCTTGGTGACAACCAGACTTGGTTGGCTTTGAGAGCGCGCAGAGAGGTACGTACCTAGCACCATGGTGATGTATGAGGCATGTATCTATTACCCAACTGGATTGACACAAGTTGCATGCAAGTCTCATGACGAGCCAATAAATGAGTAAATGACCTGAGAATATCCACCCGGGGCGGGTTATCGCAGAGGAGCGGGCATGGTCGAGACATGGAGGGGTACATGGAGGGTACATGGTCTACCACACAGACAAGATCCAATGACTTGATAACAGCCCCCGACCAACGCCTTGTGCAGTAGTAGTGAGCTATCAAGAAAAAAAGCCATCTTGGGCGGACGATATCGGATGCCACCGTGTGCCGATGCTGGGCGAGCGGCGGACTCCAGCGAGGCAAACCATCAATGGGTTTTTATTTTTCTTAGCGGAGGCCGGCCACTTTAAAGTTGGCAGCGGGCTCTCCATAGTTACTGGCATGACGCTCCAGATAAAATGGGTTTCGCAACAAGGCGGCCCCAGGCTAACAATCTTTTGGGGTCCGTGGAGGCGAGATGGGGTTATCGTGTGTCATGGAATGCACAGACTTAGTAGAGACTGTGTGTGCTACAGACTGTGTGTACTACAGACTGTGTGTGCTGGGCCATTCAAGGATTCAGTCCGTATGCTGGCCAGCGGCCGGCTAAGTTCTCGATTACACAGCAATGTGGTTGGCGGCGTTGGTTGTATCTTGCTGGTTGATGCGCACTTCTGCATACGTCCTAACCCAGGAGGCTACCTACTAAGTCATTTACCTGCTTGGCGACGGCAACACCAACATCCAACATCGCCGCCTGCAAGCCCAAATGGTAACCCCCCAATGCATGCGAGCTACAAGCCTTCGCGCTAGGCCACACTACAGCACTATCAGCACCTTACACACCCCTGTATCTCCGACCTGTCACCACCACAATTCCTCTTATTAGGTAGTACCTGTTGTTAGTGCGGCAGCGGCTGAGAGGCCAAGAAAAGAAAACGAGAAAAGAAAACGAGAGTCCCGCGCCCTCTGTGCTTGTACCCTGGAGGTACCTACCACCTGTGGTTGTTCGCTCTAGTTAACAACCTCGTTAGCGCGTCGCGCTGCTCCTGTCTCCGTTTTACGTAACCCGACCACTGAAAGCGCATCACGGCCGATTTTGCATTGATTTTTTATGCCGTGTTTTTTCCTCCCATCAACCCCATACCACACATTACGCCGCAAAAATGTTTGGAGGATGTGAGTGCGACCACAGACCCCGCCTAGCACAAGCCATTGCCCGTTCCCATGCAGTCATGGGATTGGGTAACGACCCGTCCAAACCCGCTAACCTGGTGATGCTCCCGTCTCACAGTCGCTCCCCCCCAGCAGTCCGCCGAGGAGATTCGCGCCCTTGAGGCCGAAGCTACCTTCACCGTCCAGCAGGCCGCAGCCACCGCCTTGATGCTCTACCTCTGTATGCGAAGCGCTTCTCCCTTGTGCTACTGTCTTTGATGGCTTGTTTTTGCTGACTTGATGAAGCACCTTTTGCCATCAACATGGTGAGCCGCATCTTTTAAGGGTCCTCTCCGCCGCGAACCCGGGCTACCCAGACCCGACCACGACCACGGGAGATTCCCGACTGCGAGAGATCAAGATATGGCCAAGCGAATTCAGGTCATCCCTCGTTAATCAAGCCCGCGACAAGATCACTCATGTCAGTGTAATTTTATGCGATCATGGCAGCGACGCCATCTGCGGAAGCGATTAGGAGCACGCCTTTACACATTCAGGGGACAACAGGCGAAAACATTTTCCTCATAAACAGGCATAGACAAAATACCACAAATCTGTACAATACAACTTCAGACTCTAATCGATCCTCATATAAACCCGCCAGGCGCAATACGGCAATCTGTATGGATTCAGGTTCCCAAATTTCTCCCACTTCATTAAAGACAGGATTTGCATGTGAAATGTCGACTTGGTTTCGTCTGACAACCGTTACCAGACAACTGTCGGATTTGGAAAATCGACACAGCTTTTTAACAGGCTGCGGCCGACTTCGGACATGTACTAGTCAGGTTACGATGTCACAACATCGCAACGCCCTGATCTCCAGAGTGGCACACCAAGTGCCATGTATGATTCGAAATGAATCACATCAACTCATCGGAACAGAAGTTCCGTAGTAGACCGCAATCCAGCATTTCTGTACATTATCTATCCCATTTTCTGAATACGTAATACAAGGCGATGATAAATCAATGGAAAAATGAAGCGAAATGAAACGAACCCCTCGAGACGCCCAATCCCATACTTGCTGCACCCTCTGCTGGTTCACCGTACCAAAAGAGTCTCCTTCTCCATACTGCCTCTCTATCTCGTCCGCACATTAGAGCTACGGCTCTCCTCCCACTCTTCAAAGTCAGCACTCAGCGACTCGACTTCTTTCTTCAGGTGATTGAGCTGCTTCTCGTAGTCTTGCATAATCTGCAAATGTAAAGTTTAGTTCAATCGTCAGCAAACCGAGCAGCCGCCGCCGCCCATTGGGACTTCCCAGCAAAAGCACGTACCTTCTTTGCCTTGTTCTGCGTCTCCTCATCCAGCTCGCCGCCCTCGGTCACCGGCTGGCTTACATCCTTGTTCAGCCGGTCCGCGTAGTTGCGGAGGATAATCAGGCGGCTCCAAAGATCCTCCTCGCGCGCGCCGACAGCCGGGTCCTGCACCTCGCGCTCCAGCTTCTGCAGCCGGCGGTTCAGGTCGTCCTCGTCGCCGCTGAGCGCGTATCCACGGTTGCGCAGGATCTGCACCCGCGCCGCCAGCGCCAGGCACCGCGCGTGGATCGCCGCCTGCCGCCGCCGCGCAGCCAGCGCCCGCACCTCCGTCTCCAGCTCGTGCCGCTGCAGAAGCGCGTCCAAGCTGCCGTTGACCTGGTGCAGCCGCGTGTTGAACTCGGCCATCGCCCGCTTCTGTGTCTTGAGGCGGTCCGCCACCCCTGTGTACCCGGAGCACAGCACTGGCATGAACTCTGCGCCCGGCTTGCTCTGTAGCGCCTCTTCCCACTCACGCGGGTCCTCGTGCGCTTGCGGCTTGTAAAAAGGGATGTGTGACTCGTCCACCTTGTTGTAGAAGTAATGCTTGAAGACGCAGCTGGGGTTCGCCGGATCCCACTTCTCTGTCACGAGCTTCATTTGTTCGAGAATCGGCTTCTGGTCTATGAATACTGGTGTTAGCCTTTCCATGTCACCTGTATTGCATCACCAATAACAAGTGTTGCGACATCTTTATCGGCTGTTGGGGTGCAGTCCACGTACGAGGTGTCTCTTTTCCAGGTTGCCACAGCGAGCTAGACAGCTGGGCCTGTGATTGTGATAGCGTCGGCATCTGTTGTGTCTGCTGAGGGGGCGACATCAGGCTGTTTCCGAGCCCGGTACGCTGCGGTGTGCCTCCCAGTGTTTGGCCAAAGGGATTGCTGGTTTGCGCCGGTGGTGTCGGCGTGCTCTGCTGCTGGCCCCAGACGCTGCCGGTCTTGGGTTGGCCAAAGAGCGACATATTGGGTGTCGTAAATCGGAACTAGAGCTTCGCGTAAGGGGTTGCCTATCGTGGATTCGTGGTTCGAGTACCGAAGTCGTGTCGATGAAGCTTCGATGAAGAACGAGCTCCTGCGCAACACCCAGCGGCTAGAGAAAACAACAACACAGGGTTCCGCGCGACGCACATCCACCGCTGAGTTCGGTCCACAGCCCGGGGAGTTTTTCAGATGCGCACTAGTGCGGATTTTCCCGCTTGTGGTTGTCGTCGAGATTATTGTATTCTCTGTGAAGCTGCTTTCTTTGGCCTTGGAGAGCAATAGCGCGTCAAGACTTCCTCGCCCAAAACGCAGTGAGTTGGTGCTCTGCCGTTTTTTCGCGCTAAGCCGACACAGCCAATCAGAGCTGGCTAATTCTGACCTACAAACCCGCCATCCTGTCCGTCTGCGCTCATTGCTTCACATCACCGAAAGCCTCATAACTCCTTCCCTCCTCGAAGTCCCCCATCAGCAGTTGGATCCAGCAGGAAATCAGAAACGATGTCGACTCGCAGGCCCCAGTACGTCTACCCGCCGCTCCCATTGATCCTGCGCGCCGCACAATTGATGCACCCGCGAGGTCTCCCGACTTCCCGAGATCAGAATTGGGAAAAAAGCAACCGAAAGCTGACTCGCCACCGCTCTGTACCAGATTTAACCAGCAGGTCCTCATCGACGCGACCCCCCTCCCCGATGATGTCCCTGCCGTGAAGGAGATCGGCGCCAGCTCCGCCCCTCTCCTGTCGGCGTCCTTCTTCATTGGCGCCCGATGCCGCGACTACAACGACGACTACATGCAATGCAAGACCGAGAACCCCGGTCGCGGCGAGTTCGACTGCATGAAGGAGGGCCGCCGCGTTACTCGCTGCGCCCAGAGTGTGTACGTTTGTGATCTGCCGTTGTGCCTGTTTGCCATGGGTGTCGAGAGCACCGCTGACAAAGGCGAGCTTCTGATCGCACGAACGGTGAACCTTTCATTGCAAGGCGGTGGCTGATAAAGTGACAATAGTATCAAGGACATCAACACCCATTGCTTAGCCGAGTTCCGCAAGCACTGGGAGTGCCTCGACGACCGCAACCACCAGTTGTGGCAGTGCCGTCCAGCGGAGTGGAAGCTCAACAAATGTGTTTTCGACAACTTGGTAGGTTTCGTGTCCGTATCCAAGGCTAACCCAAGTTAACTTGTTTCCGTAGAAACTCGAGAAGAAGATTCCCGACCAGCCCTCCAACGTCGTTCCCGTCGAGCTCCGTCCCAAGCAGATTTTTGCCGATTTCCCCATTGGTCCTGGTGAGGGCAAGCCTTTCATTGCCGGTCAATCTAAACAATAGGGAATTGAAATACTACTCGTCTTTTGTTGCTGGCTTGATACGAGATGTTAAATTATGTACATTTTACTCGTTAGGTTGTCGAGATGACTCAAACTACCTTTTTCATGCATGAACCTAAAGAATGCGTCACAATTACGTCGCCCAAAGACAATACGCGTTGCTTCTCTATTATTATCTACACTCGTGCCGAAGCCCTCGCAATTAACTTCATCCCCCCAATCTAATATATCCATGCTAAGCATGCTGAGCACGATGAAAGGATACAGCGGACTATAGGGTAGGTATGTGGGCAACCAACCATGTGGCATCGCAGCTGGTGTCTGAGGCCTGACATGTCGCAAGAGAGAACACTTATTCACGTCATTTTATTGTTTTTTGTCGAACTCGCCGTGTCTCGGGGTTAGCTGTGCGATGTCGTGCCGGCCAGCTCTGTCCTACCTGATGTATCCGGGTGAGAAGATGAGTAGCAGTGACGTGATGGCACTACCTCGGAGCAAGCGAAATAGACTGACACGTGGTGAATAAATAAGTGAAAAGAGGGGGAATCAGTCAATCCCAAGCGAGAATTCAAATATCTTTTGGTCGTAAGCGAAAGAGATGATGCGATGGCTGCTTGGCGTCATGTCTGCGCTGGCAACAATACGTAGCAAAACTGAAATCCTGCTCTGCGAACAGCATGCTGCAGATACAACACAGTTACAATTGCATGTTAGCTCTTTCGTTTGCCATTTATAAACCCAATGAGCTATCAGTATTGAGTCCAATATTATTTAACGAGACAATACCTATCTCTACACAGGAAAGCTGGCGAGGGGTCTAGATCTCAAGGCTCTTTAGCGACGAACCTCTGGGCGTAATTATCTGCAGCAAGAAAACAAAAAGGATAGAAATACTGCGATTTCATGACTTGGGCTTAAAAGTAGCAAAAAGAAAATGCAATGCGTGATCTGGGAATCGAACCCAGGGCTCCCCGACGTTGCGGATGGCAACGGAGAATTTTACCACTAAACCAATCACGCTGGCTGTATTGATGAGCGGGGAGCAGGCTATATCACAATATACGTAATTAATGAGCTTGGCGTAAATTGTTTCAATAATAGCCGTGTTACTCCATCATTTATTTTAGGGTAAACTAGTTAGGGTAAACTAGGCTATGTTTTCAAGCTGTCCAAGAGCGTGAAAGGTTGTAGATGAGATGTCGTTCCGTAAAATGCAGCGATTGTAGAAGGTTGAACCAAGCGCATCTCGGGTTAATAAAAATGCATGTATGTATACAGTTTATTGTCAACGCTAAAAGATAACATAAATACATTAAAGGCTCTGTTTTAAAGTCACAGTTGGTCTCCTACATGGCAGGCAATAGAGCTGCATTATATCTTCACTAGAGCTGCGGGATATTATAGTATGGATGAAAATCAACGCGGTAAAACATGCGTCGCTTTCTAACATGCATGTTATAATACCAGCGAATGATCTCGTTTTAGACGCCGCCTTTGTACCGTAGATAAAATTAAGCGTCTCCTGTTGTCTCCATGTGAAATACAGACGAGACCAGTATGCCTTCCCAAGGCACGCCGAAGCTTTGCTGAAACATCATCTTCATCTGGCTCCTATTGCACAGTGCACACTTAATTCTGATTTGTTCTGATTGGTGGCCCATCGGGTTGGAAATTAATAATTGAGAATGAATTTTGGGATAAAGTACGAGCTGGTTACAAAAGCGGAAAATGGCAGCGTCTGGGCAGGCCTTCTGTTGCATGGCTCTGCAGCTATGGATTCAGAGAGGACCTCATAGCAAACGTATCGCTTGAGAGGGATCAGAGGTATACAACTTGCCATTTCAACTCAACTTCAGGCGGGTCTGCCAGCTTGATCTGGAGTGTATGATAGACACCCAGGGAGTCTAGAGCGCAAATTTACCCGACCGAAGGAACGTTGTATGTAGGAAAACGGGAAACAAGGTGCTCGTGAGAAGATATCAACAAACGGAAATCCGGAAAAATAGCGCAACTTGTCTTTGAGAACAAGAAGTAACAGAATGGAAGGCGAGAATTGCCACAACAGTAGACTGGACAAAAAGAACTCGCCGCCCTCCACGCGGCGGTCGTTTATTTGCTCACGGTCCTTAATAACACAAAAGATTTACGCCACATGCAAGGTAAGAGAAACGAATCTCCGTGGTCATGTGTGGAGTTTCATCTCATCTTTTCTTCGAACTTCACCATCCTGGCCCGCTTGGCAATTAAAATCCATATGTACGTGTTCCTGGGTTACATGTATATCACACATGCGGTTATTTCTTCGAAAAGACCTTTAAGATCTGCAAACAATCGCGCGAATTAGAAAAGGGTAATCGGTTTCAAGTCCCTTTGTCCCTGGCCCAGTGTGGCTTCCTGGGGGCGACATTGGCGGGTGTGCGATTTCATTTGTCAATTAACATGTGAAACGCAGCGACATCCTGCGCGCCTTTTTTTGCCCGCTGCTCCTCCATCCAACAATCCACAAAGCCTCTTTCTCTACAGGTTTGTTGGATAGCTCATCTCGTGGCGCACAACCACCAAGCCATTAATTACGTTCGCGGACCAGCATTACCTTGCCCAGAAGCCGTTGCGTTGCGAGGAGGGCGTCTCACACGAGAGAATGAAATGATGCATGTAGTATCACATTGGGCAGTCCTTGCTCTAATAGTGCTTTCTTGGACCATGGTACAATCACAGCACGGCACGGGTCGGTGCCATGATCGACGGGCGCCGTTCCTCAGCTCATTTCGAGATATTGTCGTGGCTAAGTGGTACCCAGGGGCGCATTGTGCATGGCGTTGACGTTCAGAATAGTATCCCAAGTGAATCAATCAGTCCAGGGCTTGGCACTGGCAAGAATCCGAGACCTTACGGAAAGGCAATTCAAGCGAGATGCTATGTATCATCCTTGAGACACGGAGAAACAGATGGATAGGGTGGAAATCTAGGGTTTAACAAGGTCCATCACCCATTCTGGGCCCGACGACGGGGGTCTGTGTAGATTGCATCAATATTCCCAACTAGTGAGCTTGCCCCTGGGCCCTCGCGGACGTGGGATTCGGTCAGGGGTGAGGTGTGCAGCCAATCTCGAGCAGCCCGTCCCGAAGTTCCTGGCGGTAATTTGCGGCCGCGGTCATACCAGCTGAAGTAGGCTGGTAGTGGGCTCATTGATACCGTCCGTGCAGATGTGACGGAGCCGAGTCCCATCAACACACAGCATCGACTCTGTATGGACAACGACAGACCAAAGTGACAGGCCTGGAGGTAAAGCTGGGAGCCGTGCAAAAGGAAGCCATCGTCGACCTTACAGCCAGCTGGCGAGATGAGAAGAGACTGGGGAAAGGTGCCACCGGGTAATTTGTACATACCGGTAAAGAAGCTTAACTTGTAGAGGGAGGAACTCGTGGATAGATTTTGTCTGTTTCATAACCATGTGTTGGGTGTCAAGCCATGTGCACCATGATGGTGCAGATTAACAGGTCGCGGCCTGTTGTGGTTGATGTTGCGTAATAAACTCAGTAGCCAAGAGCGAGACGAGATACCTCGCGGAACATTCCACTTCTGCGGGAATTCTGGTGGCGGTTATCCATAGTGGAATGCTGGTAGTTGCCAGCGACGCAACGCATGATTGGTTCCTAGCACGGTGGCAGCCAAGAACAAGCAAGTATTGGACCTTGCCGAGCAATCCTGGTAGGTATGGTGATGGAAAGAAATCGGTGGCGGAAGAACGACGCCTCACTAATCGCAATTGCCACATGATCGGCCAGGAAAAGAGATAAGTTGGTTACGCGGCAATATGAAAAGTTTGTGTGCAGATGCTGACTGGTTAGAACAAGATAACAAGGGGTAAATCTGGATAGCCATCTAGACTGAAAGGAGGCTAGCGCCGTTTCAACATGCCCGACCTTGCTTCCACCAAGCCCATTGATATTGACGATCAACGGAGGACTGAAAAATCTCCGTTTTCTGCAAAAGGAAATAAAAGTATTCAACAATCCACCTAAAATGCCTACCAGTACACTAACATGGGTTCTTTGTCGCTGTTCTTCATTCTTCTTCATCTTCACCAGCGCTGGGGGAGGGCACGCTTGAGCCGCATCGCCGCAACGGTTGTAGGCCCCCCACCCCCCTGCTGATAATCGGCGCGACCCGACGCACGAGGAACCGCGGACTGGCATTGACAATCATGCGAGAAAAAGGCTAAATAATGCCCGAGAACTGATTCCCCGCCAGTTGCATTTGAGCAATATAGGAAGTACCCAAGAAACAGAGGTCGCCACGTTTCACGCCCCATTTGTTTAATATAAACAAAAACTTTGTGGTACTACCCCAACCTCCGCACTTGCTGAAACTGTTGGCATCTAGCACTGACTCGGTGTGTTTGTTCTTGTTACTTCTTTTCTGTCGTCGACGTCGATGATGTGAACGTTCTAGACGCAGCTAGCCCTATCAAACCGGGATGTGCCATACAAACGCCGTTTCAAGACAACTCGCCAAGCTGTTTTCTCGGTCGCTCGGCCTGTGTTGCATCATTTTAAGCGTAATTGAGTTTTTTTCTAACAAAAACATTCGCTAGTCTGCACTGTTGCGCTTGTTTCCTACTTGCAAGTTGCGTGTTTTGAAGCTACTCGGAACCAATGCAACGTTTTCTTGACTACACGTGGTGTGTAAAAGTCTACTGTAAAATATTTAATAGTCGAGAAAAAATAGAAAGAAAGAAAGAGAAACTGTTAGTGAATCAGCGAATACCAGTAATAAATACAACATTCGACCACCTATGCATGCGACGCTACGATCTTAGACATGGCGTTCTGTCTTGCTGGAGCGTGGCGCGCCATGTTGAGTAACGTTAAAAGGAATGGGATGGTTTTATAACAAAGTGAGCAAAATAATGAGAACTGTTGGAGCTGGTGGCTGGGGTTCGTATTCATATGTGCTATACTACAAGTTATATTACCGTGTTGTCATGCTGCCATGCGATTGCCGCCGCCGATACATCTGAGCTACCTGACAAGCCACCATTTGTGCAGCCGCCACTCAGGTATCCCTCGGGTCGTGCTCCAGAGGGACTAGCGCCAGGGGTATTATCATGGGGTAAATGTATCCCTCTTGGCGGCCGTAGGCAACCAGTGGAGTTGGTGGGTGCTGGGAGATGCCCAGTGGGGCCCCATCTATCTCTGTGATCACAATGCGCAGTGTTTCGATCGATACATTCACGGCTTTGCTGCCTGGCGGTGGAAATTCTCACAATGTAGAATCTTACTGCTGGGCAGAGATGAAGCATTTCCTCTACCGACCATGAATTTGTCTAGTCTCTACAGGGAGTGGGGGCTTCACTGGCGGCTACTGGTACACGCTGGGCAAGCCACGTCTGACCCCTGGGTTTGCCCCCTCTATGTATGTTGACGAATAAAACTGGCGGCGACCAACTTGGCAGACCAGTGCCTTTATTTTAGCAGGTCGGTAGCTCGGTAATACCAAGGCACTGGTAAGTCTGTGCTAAATATGCAAGCAAGGATTTTCCCAGGCTTGGGTCGGGTCTGTTTGGGTCTGCCAGCTGCCACGGCGCCCGTTTGTTGGTAAAAAGTAAAAAGAGAGAGAGGGGTATGGCGGATGGCGGCTCCCCTTCAATCTTGCTGTTCATCACACCCCCCCGAATAAAGGAGCTATCACGCACCCCCCTTCTTTCTCTTTTCCTTCCCTTGTCTGTGTCTGTCCTTCCCTTTCCCTTTGCTCCCCCGCTTGGCCGCCACTTCAGGGCCTGGCCCGGCCGTGCTTGTCCTGTCCTGTTTCTTGTCCTTGTCTTGCCCCCCCCCCCTGCCCTCATCTTCAAACTACCTTGGATATCATCTCGTGCCCACCGCTCTCCTCTTCCCATTCCTCTTCCTACCCTCGTCTGACGCTTCTATCCATATCCCGGCCCTCGTCAACCTCGCTCCTTTTTGACTCTCTTTGTGTCACCCGCTTCGACACTGCCGCTCCTTTGAAACAGCCTTTTTTTTCTTCTCGTCGCTCTCTATATATCAAGCCACCTTTTTCCCTTTTTGCCTCGTCGAACCTCGATCCGTCTTGTCTCTCCGACTTGCAAGCTCAAGCTCGACCACTTTCTTCTTTCCTGCAACGTACGCGAACGCCGACTCGCTACCTACTCTCCTTCGTTTTCGTTTCTCACGCTCCTTTTATTCCTCTAGTTTCGAGTTTCCTCTCAATCGCTGCCCGGCTGGTCCTGCGCAAGCTGAATTTAAAATCTCTTGGTTTCTTCCACCGCCAACACCAACAACTTCGACAACCACCAACCAAAGGTTAGTATCACGAACCAGTTTGCCCTCACATTTCACCATTGCAGTCCTCTCTCTGCCTTTGTTCCGAACCCTTGCCCCGGCGCGTCTTTTGCCTCTGTCCTCCTCCATATTCATCACGCTGGCGTTGTGCTGGTCCCCACACCAGAGCGCAACCATCTACATCAGCAACACGTCGCGGTAGCTAGCCATCTCTGTTCACATGGTGAACACCAGATTACATAGCTTTCACAACCCACTACGACTGGAATTTGAAGCTCTTTATCGCCACGCATTTCTCCGGTCCCACGGCCCAAGATCGTCGCCCCGCAGACTACCTGGTCGTCCTGTCTCACCTGGCATTCCATGCATTCCAGTCATCGGCACGTCAACCACCTATTGGAACTTCCGCTCATGGGCGAGGCGGCGACCAATTGCCGTGGCGCTCAGAAACCAGTGCATATCGAATTCATACCGGACGCTCCCCAGCCCCAGCAATTTCTCAATATTACTTGCATCGTGACCACTTCCAAACTTGTACACTGACCAGTGTTGGCAGGTTTTCACATTCTATACACCAACCTTGACAAAATGAAGTCTTCAATTGCTCTTCTCGCCACCGCCGGTGCTGTCGCTGCCATCTCTACCACTACCGAATGGGTCATCGAGTTTGTCACCGTCACTGTCACGGTTGACCCTACCGACTTCATCCAGGACGCCACGCCTACTCCGACTCCTGCCCCCGAGCCTGTCCCCACCTCGTCGGTAGTTACAACATCCTCTGTTTCTGTGCCTCCTCCTAACAGCGCCGTCGTTTCGGCGCCCAAGCCTCCCACCACTATTCAGGCTCCTCCGGCGTCCTCGACGCCGGAGCCGGAGCCGGAGCCGACTGTTGTTGAGACACAGACCCCCGAGCCGAAACCGACAACTCCCACCCAGCCTCAACCAACTGCTTCGCAACCCTCATCGTCGCAGAACCTTGCTCCCTCTGGCAGCTACCAGGATACCGTGGTCAAATACCACAACGCATACCGCCAGGACCACAGCGCTCCTGCGCTTGAGTGGGACGATACCCTCGCCAGCTATGCTCAAAACACGGCTCAGAAGTGCGTGTTTGAGCATGACATGTAAGCTTTCCCTGAAAACAACTATTCAGCGCACGTGAGCACGCTGACAACCTTGCAGGAAGCAGGGCACTGCCGATTACGGCCAGAACCTCGCTAGCATCGGTGCCTCTGGCAATCTTGGTACCACTGAGTCTGCCGTTGGCAAGGCCATTGCTCAGCAATGGTACCAGGAGGAAGTTGGCTACTACAACTTCTACGGCCAGGCTAACCCACCACCCGGTGCAGACTTCAAAAAATTTGGCCACTTTTCCCAGCTTGTCTGGAAGAGCTCCCAGAAGGCCGGCTGCTACACCCATGAGTGCCCTTCTGGCACTATCTTCAAGGACTACTCCTCGCTGTTTACCGTCTGCAACTACTACCCCCCTGGTACAGTCCCTTACACTCTGCTTTACTATGATCGCATACTGACCATTTCCAGGCAACTACAAAGGCCAGTACGGCAACAACGTTGCGCCTTCTCTTGGCCTCAAGATCAACGTTTCTGTCTAAGAAGAATTTACAAGTGGGCCAAATGCCCCTTTTCTCGGTATCCTTTGCGGGACTGGCATTGGCGAATGAGGGACGAAGGAGTTGAGGCCTCAATGTGTTATAGAACCTCGGGGCGAACTGTTTGGGCGCGCAATGCCGGGACTGGATGGGGTGTTCGCATCTGGGGCAAAATGATCTGATAATTTTTCGCTTCTACATGTACCTTATGCGACGTTGTACTTAGACCCTATCTACGTCTCACGTTTTTTTTCCCCTTCTTGCTTGCGAAGGCTGGCTTGGTCTGTCGGGAGCTCTCTGAGGGCTGCTGAAGGCTTTTTTTCTTTGAAGACAATATTGTCTGTTCTTTTCATATTAAAAGATGTATGTGGCGATATTTCTTTTTTGGCTTGGCTTAGCTTGGCTTGGGAATGGAAATGTTCTCGAGGGATTCGAAAACTGCAGCAGGATTCATGTTGGTTGAAAGTCAAGGAGACTATCTGGTCCGGTCAACTTTGTATGAGCTGCACCTACTTCTTTATTAGATTAGCTAGCCTTTGAACAAATCATCACATTTACTTGGCACCTCGTGCGCTGGGTCTTCTTCGTGTCGATTGAGTTGACGAAGAAAGAGTCAGCCACAATTGAAACTCGATAGATTGCTATCCCTCCCTGTGAGGAAACGCAAGATGCCGCCACTTCTTGGTCTGTGTTGTGTTTCTTTAAGAAAGCTAATTCTTATCCTGGCTTAGAGTGCACGTACTTGCCACTTTCTTCGTATTGATGACGGGGCTGGTGAAAGCTGCTATATATATGCTTGGCCAATTCCGCTTATAACTTCAACAGAGTAACATATATATATATATATATTAAGGAAACCCCAAAAAAACAGCAAAAAGATTAAACATACAGCAGCCGGTATTCGCTGGTCGTCACCGACCCAACTACTAATCTGCCGGTCAGTAGCTTAACTTCAGCGGAGCAAACGGGACGCGGTGTTCTCTACTGCCTATGGCCGTATGTATCAGTCACCCGAGACAACTCGCATTATGTAGAGTAAGCGCTCAGTCTACAAAGACGACCTGTGACTCTTTGTGTCAAGGAAGAAGCCGCAGTAACTCTGTGGCGGTTTGGGAGCCGCGAGCGAACCAGGAGCGGGAGGACCAAGCATGACGGATGCCGTGGCATACTCTAGACGGAGCAGCAAAAAAGTTGAAAGCAGAAAAGCAAGGAGAGGGGGATCTGAACCGAATTGGGCGTGACACTGGGGATTCCACACATGTATGCTGGTTACAAGCATGCAAGATACCCAAGGAAATGCCGAGCCCCCCCCCCCCCCTCTATCAGCGTATTATATGTGACTTAGCCGTAAGCCCACGTGTCTAGACGTTAATCTCAGTACGTTAGACATTAAAGTCTTTAAAGTGCCCTTCTAGTAATATCGTTAAGGACTACTCCTTAGGCTAGTGTTATAATTTTAATTAGTCATATAGATATATTAGGTTATAATCACTATAGACCTCTTTATTGCTTAAAGTCGTCTAGTAAGACGTTAGGTTTTTTAATAAAATGTGTGTAATTAACGAATAGTAGTAGTAGCTCTCTTAAAAATCCCTTCTTTTCCTCCTCACTATTTTAATAGTAAAGAAACGATAGTATTTATAATAGTTATAAGGTTAGCTTAAGTAGCTATTAGTTAGGCTAGCCACTATACGTAATAGATACTTAAGCTAATATATACCCTTTTACCTATTTTTAAGATAGAAAGAGAATAGTTTTTATCTCCTTATATAATTTATACTAGTAATCTAAAATAGGTTAAGTTATACTAATATAGGTTACCTTATAATATTATAAATAACCCTTTTAGGACCTTAAAGCGATTATTAATACTTTCTTTAAATAATAAGATATCTAGCCTCTAGAAGACTATAGGCTATATATATATAGTAGTTAGTATTCTTTACTATTATACCTTATCTTTAATTTCTACTATAAAACGTGTCTAGACGTTAATCTTAGTACATTAGACATTAAAGTCTTTAAAGTACCCTTCTAGTAATATTATTAAGGACTACTCTTTAGGCTAGTGTTATAATTTTAATTAATTATATAGATATATTAGATTATAATTACTATAGACCTCTTTATTACTTAAAGTTATCTAATAAGATATTAGGTTTTTTAATAAAATGTGTATAATTAACGAATAGTAGTAGTAGCTCTCTTAAAAATCCCTTCTTTTCCTCCTCGCTATTTTAGTAGTAAAGAAACGATAGTATTCGTAATAGTTATAAGGTTAGTTTAAGTAGCCGCTAGTTAGGCTAGCCACTATACGTAATAGATACTTAAACTAATATATACCTTTTTACCTATTTTTAAGATAGAAAGAGAACGGTTTTTATCCCTTTATATAACTTATACTAGTAATCTAAAATAGGTTAAGTTATATTAGTATAGGTCGCCCTATAATATTATAAACGACCCTTTTAGGACCTTAAAGCGATTATTAATGCTTTCTTTAAATAGCGAGATATCTAGCCTCTAGAAGACTATAGGCTATATATATATAGTAGTTAGTATTCCTTACTATTATACCTTATCCTTAATCTCTACTGTAAAACGTGTCTAGACGTTAATCTTAGCACGTTAGACATTAAAGTCTTTAAAGTATCTAGATGCAATCCATTGTAGGCTGCCTCTTAGATGACCTTATAAGTTACAACTAAACTAACCCCTATCTAGTACGTTTGTGGATCTTGGAGAGGCCGCTCGCGAGAAGGCTTACTAGCGATCCCTTTCCATAAAATGGGGCAATTAGTCTGAATTAGTCGGTGTCACTTCTACAGACAGAGAGGGTGTGTAATGGCTTAGATATTCAGAAACTCGAAACTGTCGCTCCATCACCAACCATGCTTTGCATTACTTAGCGCTGATGTTCAACTTGTTTGCATCGCGAACGAGAGCCGAGCTAGCTCATGGTCAGTTGAGGAATAGAGGACAGGCTTGTTAGCCTGGTTGGCAGCATCGATTGCTTGGTTGCTTGAGCCTTGGGTTGATGACCTTCTCCATGTAGCCCCGTTGTAGGGTGGATAGGTTGCTGACAGTCTGGGCACACTGGGCGCATCATCGCACTACAAAGAGAGAAAGTTGCCAGCCCCCATCGCAGCTGTGTACGTCGTTTATTCTGAGCCTCACATGGCCTAGCTGGGGACGGCTGAGGGGCATGGTAAAAAGCTGGGGTAGAAGCTGAAGGACCTAATAAGGCTCGTTGATGATGAATACGCGCGCGCGACGCTGGCAGCCTCGTTTCAATGGCGATGAAAGGACTCGAATAGTCTTATAGGTGGTTATTAGAGAGTTGCGATATCATGAGCGATGAGCTGGGCTGTCGAGTTTCACGAGAACATGTTCGAGGCTGTCGTCGAGGTTGCACGCCCGCAGTTTGCTCATTATCACAGTCGAGTCGACGGCTTCACGGGGCTTCTGCCAAGCCAGTCAAATACACAGCAAGTCTTGATACGAAAACTATGCTTAGCCATCAAGACAACCGACGTACATGTGTCAAATTATGCTCCGTAATAAGCTCAACTCGCACGAGGACCCGACTGACTCGGGGCCTGCCTGATATGTATGGTTGCCTCGGGTCAGCATCTTGTTTGAACCTACTACACGTAGACGGGGAAATAAAGCGGCGGCAGGCAGGCAGGTAAGACCATGGAGTCAGCTGTGAGCATCGCCTGTCTGCGAAAAGGGAAGCGGAGACGTGCTTTGGTATGATATGCGGCGGCATGTGGGAAAGTTGGATTTCGAAGCATCCCATGAAGCCTGCTCAACATCCGCTAAGCGAAAATGGGCAACCCGGATCGGCGAATGGCCAAGCTTGGCCCATTCGCGAAGGAGCAAAGGAGAGCTCAACGAAAACTTGCTAGGGTGACAAGGATGCTATCGCGCTGAGTTGCAGTTGACGGGCATCGAGCGCAATAGCGGCACCCTGTCAAGCATCGTCGGCCACATTCCGGAGCCTAGTTGGCCAAAGAGAGGGGTTGAAAGATGAACGCTCGGCGTTTCAGCTGTGGACCGTACAGGTGCGTGGAAGCTTGCTAGATTAGATTGAACAAAGGTGCGTCGCTTCTCGGACGAACCATGGCATCGGCTCGGGTCATGCTGATGCTGCGTTAAAAGACCCCCTCTAATGGCCGAGATATATCGAGTATATCAAGTATAAATCGAGCAGACGAGATTGCAAGGTGCATGAGTCCTTAAGGATATGTGAGTTGCGATAGATAGATTGGAGCCGTGGAGCCTGTTAGTTTGTTTTGCAAGAAAGCCTTCATCGTGATTCGGCAGAAATTCTTCATTCAGCCGCAGTTTGAGGCTGTTGAGCTGAGAATCACCATGAGATTAGTTCGGAGGTCCATAGGCCAGGCAGAACACCACAACTTTGAATAGGGCAAGATCAACATCCCAGGAAAGACTTGAGATCCATTTGAAGAAGAAACTATGTTAGCATTTTAACAAGGCTGGACTTCACTTCTGCTGTGGGGAGAGTAAGCCGAGAGAAAAACTAGCAACCGCCAAGAATTCTACTTACCTGGCCGGAGTATCTTATTCTCCAGTAGACCGGGCGGTGTATCGGAAGCTGGTGCTTTCGTATACTCAGACGGGTTAGAGCCCAGATGGGTGGTTGAAAGCGTTGATGAAGGCGGGCAGGCTATGCCAAGTCTGGCGGCAAGGGGCGTGTAGTTTGTACTAGAGCAATGGCACAGCCCAACCGATGCGCTACAGGACGTCTATCATTTTGAGCTGGAGCTACACTGTAAGAGAAAGCAGGCGCTTGGGACTGTTTATGATGGCTGCGCATCTCCGGAATAATGAGCAGAGGTTCCGGCGCACCTGGCGCCGATGCGAGAGGGGCGACCTAGGCGGGGATTACGGTGAGACTTCGGGGAACCAAAGATTGGTCGAGTAGCGGGGAGTATATCGGGAGAGAGACGCAGAGAAGGAGAGTAATAGAAGGGGCTATCGTGGATCCAAACTGTCATGGTTGATGCTGTGAGCTCAGTAAACGGAGTTGAGGGCATAAGCTCGAGTGTGGAGGAACGGCGATCGGGAGCGGCAAGAAACGACAACTTGACAGGGGCAAACAAGGGCAATGCAATAAGCAGCCGAAGTTGATTGAGCTTGAGCATGGTGACGACTGATGGGCGAAAAATGTCAGACAGAGTAGGGCCACCAGATGTCAATCGGCGAGCGGCGTGGAATGGCGGTGATGGGATGATGAGGTCGATGGTTGGACCCGGACCCTTGAATGGGCGGGCTCGGCGACGAGAGCCGGCTTCTGTTGCCGATTTGGGCCTTGTTTGTGCGACGGGATCTGTTGATGGAATGGTATTTGCTGGGCAATGTGACTGTGACATTGGAGATGGAGGCGGCGGTCCAAGAACCGAATCTCAGACGGAAGCACGCGCCACCATGGCAAGGTGGCTCAGATGGGAAACGGCTGACGACTGAGCATCCATGCTGCTGACGGACGTGACGAATGGTAATATAATAGTCTTGTTGGTTTGGCTTGCTTCTTGACCTTGCTCGGTGAGAGGGTCCGGCTACACTAAAAAGGACGGGCATCTAGAGTCGTAAGCGTCTGGGCGATCGAGACCGGGAGCGCCGTCTGGACGGGGAACAGAGCCGCGTGGATGGGTGGGTAAAGGAGTGTGAATCCCGTGCGTATGAATTCGTAGAGGACATCTTGTCTAGCTGCTGGTAATCGTGATGGTGGCCGTTGCGTGGAACTAAACTGGCCGGACCGATAGACAGATGAGGTGAGGGTCGAAGGGGGGTGTGTATCGAGGAGGTTGGCGATGGCTGCCGAACATGATGGGCTTCGTAAGGTGATGGATGAAGAGTAGAGGAGAAAACATTTGGAGACGGAAAAATACAAATGCATGATGCTGATGCTGATGATGGTGGTGGTGATGATGATGCGAGGATAGTGTTGGTGATGAGGTGTTTGCAGAATCAAAAATGCAACAAGTCTTGCGGCGCTGAAGGCGTTACGGAGGCTGAGTTTAGCACATCCTCACCAGCCCTACAGGCCCTACGGGCACTACAGGTACTGGGCACTACTGCATTTAGTACCTAGTAGTACCCTACAGGGAGCGGAACAAGGCGCCGAGGGGCCTGAAAAATGATGCGCTACAGAGCCTTCGGGGGCAAGTTCAGGCCTGTACTGCTAGGCTACGCACTGTAGCAACCAACACGCGTACTCTATAGGGCGAGACCCGAATAACACAAGTCAGATTCAATGTCTGTCCCTACGGAACAACAAGGAGCTGGGAAAGAAAATCCAACTATTCAACAGGTACAAATAACAAACGGTTAGCTCCGGATTTCGCCCATGCCGTGAAACTGTGTCTTGTTGTAATCGCTTCCCCTGTATCCAGTTAGAGTAACCGCCAGACACACCATCTCGGCTGGCCGGCCTCTAACTAGCTCACCCGGAAGGCCAAATCAGCTATCCCTTGATTTTCGTTTCTTTTACTTCTGCCTAGAATCTATTGCTCTAGTCTCGGCACGATCTTAGTGATGCTCACCGGCCATCTCACCCACCTCACCGTCAGCGGCTCCAATTTCGATGCATCTGGCAGTCTGGGCTTAGATGGACACTTTCATCTTTGCCAGAACCTCATAATTACCTACTATTACTACTTGCCCAATTGATGACTTAGCGTTATTCACACAACGCACCCTCCTCATCGGCACAAGTGCGACAAAACCTGTCAGTAATATCTCACCCGGGTGAGCAAATCCCGATCGTCGAGCAATTACGTCGTCACCTTGTTACGCACTCGACCTTCCGGTATTGGCCGAGGCTAGGATCTCGGAAGGTAATCAGAGAAGTTTCCTTTCCCGTCCAAGGACGACGATGGAGTGTGGACCGATGGATGGATGCATGGGCCGGCTCGGCTCAAGGTAGTAAATAATTTGCTGTACGGAGTACTAGTCATCTACCAGGCTGACGAAGCGAATTCCGCTCCGAGCCAGATGGACACCACCAAGTCCGAGCCATACGGAGCTTGAATTCTTAAATTGGTTTTTTTTAAACAGAAAAAATACGACAGTAATCTTTGCAGCCGCCAAAACAGCAAGGAATACTGCAAAGACACGTGCTGCCTGTCATCTTTATACCACGACGTTGTCCTGCGGGTTGCTCACGTTGCAGCACGCGGCATGTACGAAATCCGGGCCATTACAGGCATCATTTGTTTCATACCAAGTCTTGGCTGCAGCGAGCTTCCTATGGATGGATGCAACATCCAGAGAGAGACCAAACATGCAGCTGAAAACCATGGTTGGGCAAACTCGGGAGAGGGGGGTTGTGCCACCTACTGACGCAGTCAATTCATTAACCGGCTTACACTTCACCACCTCACATGCACCCTCCGAACTAGGCAACTCGCCAAGAGAAGCGGACTTTTGGGTTTCTGGCTTGTCGCCATGCATTCGGGTATACTTTTCCGTCGATTCCATCACGCGGTTGAAAGCGGCAGGAGGCAATATCAACGGCGGAGGGGGGCTTCTGTGAGCAAAGACATGAGCACCAAGTTTACTGACGGATAGCAAGCAGCCGTCTGATTGAGACTAAGACGGCTTGTAAAAGAAAAACCGAGTGGTTTTGTCGTATAATAAATCACAGTTGCGATGCAGGGGCTCAGTGTATAGATTGCCCCCCGTCATTAGAGAAGCCGCCGGGGGCGTGTTATCCGCCTGCATGATGCGTGGACGTCAGCCGGTGAAAAGAAACCGTTGTTCAAGGAGAGACACATGCAGGCGTTTTCGTAGATGGATGCAAGAGACGAGAAACGTAGCAAACTAATCTCCTGTTTTTTTTTAAAAGAAAGAAAACCCCAGAGTTGGAGAGGGGGAATCAATCCTACGTGCAGTGCATCGTCCAACAGTCCAGTATAATCACGAGATATATTAACCCGCAGCTTGGCGGGCGGGAAGAAGAATATGGCGCAGATTATTCCCAACAACGGGTCCCAAAAGAGGTACAAGAAGGAGAAGAGGGATGTCCGGGGGCTTGCATCTATCTGCATGCACAGCCCGCTTCTTGAGAGGGGGGACAAGGCGCGAGGGAGGGAGGACGAGGGCATGTGGCATGTGGCATGTGGAAATTTATCGTTTATCTGAAAAAAAAAAAGGGCCCGACTTCATGGCATCGTGTCGCGGGGGGAAGGCGGGGAGAGGCCGGGAACTGGGGAGATTGGCCTACATATCCCGCTTGTCTCCCCCCCGAAAGA
Organism: Cordyceps tenuipes; assembly: GCA_025583755.1. NCBI lineage: Eukaryota > Fungi > Ascomycota > Sordariomycetes > Hypocreales > Cordycipitaceae > Cordyceps > Cordyceps tenuipes. The sequence goes on from JANZYN010000025.1 coordinate 231,466, forward strand.
GGCAGGGGGGTAGATCCGTATCGCAGCCTCGGGCCCGCAGGAAAAAAGTTGTCAGAATAATAAGGGACGGGCAAACCACGAGACAAAGCGGCTGACTGGCTGGCGGGCTGGCTGGCTGGCTGGGGGGGGGGGGGGGGGGGACCACAAATAATTAGAAACGTTTTGCACCGGGGGGGAGATTAAATGGT
>JANZYN010000025.1:231663-260684 GCA_025583755.1 Cordyceps tenuipes
CCCCCCCCCCCCCCCCCCCCCCCCCCCCCCCCCCCCCCCCCCCCCCCCCCCCCCCCCCCCCCCCCCCCCCCCCCCCCCCCCCCCCCCCCCCCCCCCCCCCCCCCCCCCCCCCCCCCACCAGACTAAGTAGTCTCGTTTTGCAGCTGGGAGGAGCTGAAATGGTGAGCTGCATCTTGTGTGTGCGGGCCAGCAGCCACTCAAATCAACGGGAACATGGCGAGAGAAGAGCAGCTGAACAGTAAGCTGGTTGATTGGGAATTGTGCAATACAGCCCCGGGTCATTTCCTCCATTGCGTAAGTGATGATGGTGAGTATTGTATAGATGACTGCGTACAGAGAGTTTATTACGGTAGTAACTAGGGACTACTTACCACCAAGGACCTCCGAAACCAGTACCACGAGGAGATTCTGGCCCATCGCTGGGGCTGATCGAGGGTTACATTGGCCAAGGAGCCAGAAGACGCCACCCCCGAGGTGGTGGTGTCGAGCCAGGCCGCACAACTCACTCACAACCTATCCGGTCCATTTTGCAGGGCTTGTCATGCCTTTGTAATACTGACCCTGTCATTGCTTGGACGCTGGGACGCTGGGACGGCAAAGTTTCGAGCTCAGCGTTCGGAACCAAGAGTGGCGCCTTGGACGCTACCAACGGTGAAGCCAGCCAGCCCCCCTCCCGGCGGATACCCTTGAGGGACCGTCGGCCCTAATAACCTAATCCTTTTCATTGGCAAATTCGTAATCCTCGTACAGTCAAACGGAGCTGGGCAGTGCAGCGGAATTCGTCCGCCTTGGGTGAGGGAGACGGACAGGCGCGCGTCAGAGGACATGGCTGCACAAGTGACTTGTCTGGCCGGACAGTATCCGTAGAACCCAGCGGGATTCTTCTTTTTTCAAAAAAAAAAAAAAAAAAAAAAAAAGAGGCATTTGCCAGCTTCTCACTCGTGGCTGCTTCGGGGCCGAAGCCTCCTCCGAATCAATGCCACGGAGCCGGACCTCTCACAGTTGTCGTGGCGTTTATCGCTGCCGTGTCACCCTCGGAGTTGCGGACATGATTCTCGCGACGGATGACGGATCCAGTGCAGTATAATACGTATATCCCATAGAAATCAGGGCAGGCAGGTAGTTATAACTAGACGCAGTTTGAGTCAGTGCCAAGACCGAGCCAGGGGCCATGATGGTGTCATGTCTTCGCGGTGACCACGAGATTGACCCGGGACTTTTGACCTTTTTCCTTTCCTTTCCCTTCTTTCTCTCGTCCTTCTGACATGCTGGGCCGTTTTCTCAGCTCCGAGGTGCCTGTAACGCGGCCCTATTTGTCGGCCAAACTCTACCAAGTTGAGTCAGCAACGTCTTTCCTTTTTTTGTGTGTGTAATTGCTTGCTTTATTCAGAGAACACCAATACCCGCATATCCAGTGACCAGGGTGTCGGAAGTGCGAGCAATAGGTCGGGTCCTTATTAGAGGCTTGTCGTCAGACCCGCCCTCTGTCTGTCGCTTGTCCGTAGGCCCTGTCAGTCACTGTCTTGGCCATAGTTGGCGGTGATTACATTATTACCTTCTGTAGATAGATGGCTGCAGCTTGACCTTTGGCTCTAACTAACTAGCTTGCCTGCCTGACGCGGCAAAATTCAGGTTAGAAGGGGCCACGGAGACGTCCTCTAAATCAAGTAAGCACTGAGGCGGTCAGGATGCCATTGAAAAGGCCGGGGAGGGCCATCTCATAAGAAAAAATAATAGCAATAAGCCACCATGCAAGATAATCATCCTACATGCTCGCTTTTCCGAGACGGTGTGAACGAGGTAACAAACAGTACGGATACAGTATGCGCTGTACATGGTACTGTACTTGTACTGCTGGATTCACTTTCTTGCGGTCAGAAGCTGCCCTTGGTGACTGGTTACATCCATTTCCGTCAAGTACCACTGCCTGATAATTATAATCAGTTAATTAGTCCCGAAATTGGATTCCTCAGGCGTGACAAAGCAAAGACAAAACCGGAACGCCGTGATGATTAACAGCATGGCCCCGTCAACAACCACGAACAAACGAGAAGTTAAAGTCAAGGACGGTAGGTCTCAGGCTCTCAGCCCGGCCGTCCGGAGTTTTCGGATTCAGAGACACCCAATAACAACTTCAGCCGAGCGGGCCGGGAGGCTTCAAGACTGACGCTAAGAGGAAGCGGCGCAGCCTGCCTGCCCAGTAACGAGTTTTTGGTAGAGAAAGGGCTTTCTGACACCAGCTGGAAAGGCTGGAAAGAGGAAATCGGGCTTGGCTGAACTTGTTTCAGGACCTCGTGTGGCCTCGAACTAACTTGGTAGTGAGTGAGTGGTACGACGAGGCCGGGTCAACTGGGCTTCATCTCAGGTCGTCCAACTTTAGATCTGGCGTTTACCTTTTTTTTTTTCGTAGCAAGTTGTGGAATACTGCGGAGATATTGTAGTCTGCCCGAAACCGAACGTCCTTGAAAGAAACCTTGCGGTGAGCGAGGCAGCCCATCGTTTCACAACTCGCCGTCTTTCTTCTATATTGCTCGGCGTAAACTCGCCGAACAAAATCAGACTTTGACGGACGACCGACTCGTGAATCATTCGTAGTGAAGAACACGACAGATAAAAAAGATTCGCCTGGAGTGTTTCCGAATCCATCCATGGTAACACGCCACAAGGGAACGAATGACTGAGACCAGCTCCGGAAGTCGCCTTTTTACCATGTCAGACTCGCACCAGAACATCCGTATATCAAACGAAAAAGAACGACTATGGCTGGATGTTTCTCTCTCTTGAATGATAATATATCGGGGTTGGAGATGGGGGCCGGATATTGTTCGTGTCTTGCAAGCAGCCTCCCCATCCGTGCTTTTTCTGCCTTGGCTCCCCTGTCGCAAGTTACGTTGCTGCAGGCTGCACTTCTGGTCCTGGTGATGCTATTGCAGCAACAGGTATACCATGTCGCACATCATTCCTTTGCTTTAATGTACTCGGTAAGTTTGCATCGACTGAGACGCCATCATTCCTTGTCGTCCGAGTTGGCGCGGGGGTTGACAAGACCAAGTTGTAATAATAAAATCTCACCACTCTTCGAGACATCAGTCCACAAGTGACCCAATCACCCAACTACCAGGAAAATGACGGAACTGCCAACAAGGGCGGTAAATGCAAGGATGGGAGCCAGTTATGCATGTAGTACAAAAAGCCCTGCTTCCTGACAAACTCTGAATCTGACGTTTATTGTCTTGTCATATGGAAAACTGACTCGCTTCCTTCCAATCGATCCAATTCCAATCCTTGATAATCTCGAGGCAACAGTACGGATTTGCCGGCCCCTCTAAGCAATCCGAATCCCCGGGAGAGACAATCTAAAATAGCTACAAGGACATTGGTGCAAGTCACGATTTATCTCAACTTGCATCCGCACAGCCAGCTCACACCACACCACACGGACAGGCTCTCTCGGTGTGGTCCCTTTTGTCGGGCTGATTATTTCCCATCCGGCAGACCAGACAAGCAGAAGAAGACCCCCATCCTTGCATCGTTCATCGTCGACTACTTTCTCACGCCCCCTCCGGAGAAGTGAATCTAGCAGTGATAGTGGCAGTGGAGGCCTAACTCCCCTGTAAGCTACTAGGTAGGTGCTGCCAAGGTGGTGCTAGGCCGGTCCCGCCTAACTACCGCCTAACGCCTAACTAATAGGTTAGTAGTTCCTACCTCTGGTTCTTGCTCCAGCGGTCGCTCCAGCGCTCCAGCGGCCTCGCGGCTTTTGACACCCCCGAAGTCCGCCAGAAAAGGGCCCAGCAGAGCCAGACACTCCATCAGTCCATCACTATCACCACTTTGTCCTCCTCCTCCTCCTCCTCCTCCTCCTCCTCCTCCTCCATCCCCTCACCCCTTCTCTTCCTCGGTCCTCCTCACTATTCGCTCTCGCTTTTTCGCCTTCTCTGACACACCCCGCCAGCCGCAACCACCCCCCCAAGAGCTTGCAACATCATCACACCCCCCTCCCTCCTCAGCCGGCAGAACAACTACTACTTATTACGACCCAACTAGAAAAGCAAAGCAAGCCTGGCCAGAAAACGGAAACTGGAAGATTACCTAGGAGTTGCCTCTTTGCTAACTATTCGTTTGGCACAAAAGCGTCCTGATGCCCGCCGCCTGACGGGCCAGCCGCAAACCACAAACCACAAACCACCAAAGCCTCACCCTCACCTCACACACAGTACCTTTCTCTCCTCCTCCTCCTCCTCCTTCAGCCCCGACCTGTGGCCTGAACAGCAGCCACGAACCCCAACATACGTCTCTACACCTTCATCCGCTGCATCGCCCGAGATAGCATCCCATCCCGAGACGACAACACTCGCCAACCTCAACATAATATACAGCTCCATTCATCCATTCATCGCCATCGTCGAAGAGCAACCAAAACCAGTGGCGATACATACCGTTCCCAGCCTACTACTTACACAGCCCACTTCCCGCCTCGGCCGCCCACTCGGACTTGAAAGAAAGCGACACATACCTTTGTATCCAGTTTTGTCGGCATTACAAATTCAAATTCGCATTTCTTGGAACAATACTGATACTGCTGTCGGCCTCCTTCTTTTCTGTTCCTCTTTTCCTTGACTTCCATCGACGCTTCGCATTCCCAGCTCCGCATTGGCCTACGTCGTCCTGTCTGCTACAACACACTTCACAACACCACAGAGCGACAAACCCGCCATGGCCACCGCCATCATGGCCACCGACACAGACGTCTCCTCGGTGCCGACAAACTCCCAGGCTACTGATGCTCCTACGCCCATAACCAGCTCCGGAAACGACGGCACCAGCCGGCAAGGCGAGGACGCCGCCGCCTTCGCATTTGGAGGATGCTGGGACGCCAGCAGCGCCGCCTGTCTACCCTCCGTCGCTGCCGCCGTTGCATCTGCATCATCACAGTCCATGACATTGCCACCATCACAGCAGCACTGCCACAAGAAGCGGAAAATCCAAGACACCGAGCTGGATCCTCGACTCGCCGGGTATGTCCCAAGTTGTGCTCTGCACATAGACCACTTCACCTGACATGGCGCGGCTCGCTAACACCTTCCCGACAGCCTCTGTCCGACGTCGCGCAGCATCGAGGAGCTCGCCAAGCGTTCCCTCGACCACTTTCCTTGCCCCGACTTGCTCTTCCCCGTACCCGCTCTCGAGTTTGACTTTCGCATCGCCGTCGCCCTCAACCCCGAGCTGTCGCGCTCCGAGAGCAGGGTACACAAGGAGATCATCACCGTCACGAGTGGCTCCTGGTCCGGAACTTTTGGCAACGGCCGTGTCTTGGTACGTCGTCACGATTGCCCCTGCTGCTCTCTTCTGTTCACTGACACCAAATCTCGTACCACAGGCTGGGGGTTATGACCTAGGCCAGGCCCGTGGCTTCCGCCCCATCCGCATCGTCGAAGGCGCCTTTGTCCTCCAGACCGACGAGGCAGCCCCTGCTGTGTAGGTACTCTCCTTGCCACGCCGACCTCTTGCGTCTCTCTCATGGCCATTTATCTCGTGGCCACTTGATTCTCTGTCCGTTCCGTCGCTGACCGCCATCTCCCACAGTTTCGAGATGCGCACCCGCGGCTCCCTCTCCGGCCCTTGCAACGTCCTCGACGTCCTCTTGAGCCCCCGCAAGGCAAAGGACATTGACCCGCGCCAGTACAGCTTCCGCATGTTCTGCACCGTCAAGGCCGCAGACAAGCGCTATGCCGAGCTCGTCAACTGCGGTCTCTGGGTCGCCAGTGGCGTATGGAAAGGTGACCAGCTCATTATTGAGTACGTATCAGTCTCGGCCTCGCAAGATATTCCCGGGCACCCCCCCGGCTAACCATTTTACAGTGCTTTCCGTGTCACGTAAACGTCTCACTCTCACCCTTTCGTGCGAAACTCACCCTCTTTTCCTGGCCCCATCACCACCCGGCGTTTTGGTATTCTCGAGAGACGCCTCCCTAATCTCTCGACGATTTGATGTTTTTCTTCTTTCAGTTCTCGCCACCATTTACATTTTCATGGTATTCTGTAATGCTACGTCATGGACTCGGAGTTTGCTTCTTTTTGGAAACATGGCTGCATTTGCATATTGGCGCTCTGGCAAGGTTCTACGGACAACAAGAATGGGTCCGACGTTTTTGATTTTTTTTGGGCATCTTGTTTTGTTTCCAAACCCATATATGTCTTCCATTTTTCAGCGATACCATGTAGAAATAACGCCGGCAATAGCACGGCAAATGAAAATTACTCATCATTGCGTGTCTTGTGTGTGATTCTTGGTCTTTTTGCTTCCTGCTTCTGCGTCTGGGGGGAGGGGGTTCCAAGATCTATGTACCTGCATGACGCATCGAAATCACGACTCGCTCCTGCGAATATCAGACGCAGGTACCCGACGCAAGCCCTAGGACAAGGCCCAGACTGGATTTCTCGAGGTCCAAGCAAGAATTGCAAAAGCAACTTTCGGTAGTTGCGGTTGATGGTGGGGGGGTTCGTTGGTAGTTCGAGTGATGGTGGGAAACGCCACCACCGCCAAGCTCCGCATGCTCCGAGAATTCCGTATTCCGCCAAACATGGCCTCTACGGACTCGCTTCGTAGGTTGAAAGCCAAGGCGGCGCGCATTTCTCACGGGATATCCTACGCCCCAAGCCAGCCGGTGAAAGCCTCCCGTGGCTCGTTGTGCCAACCCCCCCCCCCCCCTCCTCTACCTTGCTCGGTGAGATGGCACCGCCTCGGCACGAGTCCCCTGCCCTGTGCCGGGGCATCGTTCTTTTTCTCTTGCATCCTCACTTTAAGCTCACGATGACCTCCAGGCAACTCAACCGGCGGAGGCGGGTCTCGTCCTCTTCATCCACCTCCGCCGCCTTCTCCCCCTCCTCCTCCAGCCCTCCTCCTCCTCCTCCTCCTTCCTCCATCGTGAGGTCGTCCAGCGTCGCCACCGTCCTGGTCCGGACCGCCACCGCGCAGTCGGGCTGCTGCTCGAACCAGCTCGCCAGGGAGAGCGTCTTCTCGACCGCCTTCCCGGTGCCCATCAGCGTCACGGTCGCGCCGTTGTCGCCGCCGCCGCCGCCGGCACCACCACCACCACCCCCCCTCTCCACGTCGCGCTTCAGGCCCTCGACGCGCGCGTGCAGCGACGCGTGCTTGCGCGCCGCCTGCGAGCTCCCGCCCGCGCGGAGGGACCGCTCCAGCTGCTTGCGGACGCGCTTGACGGCGGACATGAAGGGCGTGCTCGAGGACACGTAGAGGATGCGATCCTTGGACGAGGCTGGCGCGGGCCGGCGGATGAGTGGCCGCTTGCGCAGCGTGGAACCTGGGGGGGGGGGGGGGGGGGGCAACGGGGGGGGCGTCGTCAGTGGACGGGTTTCGTGGAGGACCGGTGAGGCGTGGGAAAAACCTTTGGGGATGGGGGTCAGCTTTGTGACGGTCCCGACGGTCCTCCTTTGTTGCCCGGTCACGGGATTCTGGTCGCTGCCAGCCATGATGACTGCTATGTCTAGGCTGCAATTTAGAGGCCTGTCTGGTCGCAGATACCGGCAGCTGTGCAAGCCAATCAGAGGGTGTGATTCCGATCGACTATCGAAGGGGTGTTCCAGGAACAGAACCTTTTTACCAGGGAGAATGCGAATTGCAGGGGAAAAGCCGTGTCACGAAGAAAGATTTTTGTAGTTTGCATTTATTATAGATTCAAATCAAAAGTTTAAGTGCTGGGACTGGGATCCACAAGTACGCGGAAACTTGCGCGCTGTAAAGCCGCGGCCAAGGGACTTGGAACAGAATTGCGCACAATGAATATAAAAATAATCGTCTTTTTCTTGTACTAATGGAGGGTTCTCGTTAGCCGGCTTCATCATGACAGTTTTGAGTTTAGCAAGCAAAATATTTGCAAACGTGCACTCTTGGTGCTCTTTCCTCCAATGTGCCTCCACGTCACGTCACCTGGCCCACCTTCCAACGACAGCTGGTTGGCAAGCTTCCATCTCTCATCACCAACTACCTTTCCTCGTCTGCCTGCTCCAGAAACGTCATCTGAACAGGTAGGGAAATGGCTGCCTGCGCTGCTCTGCAGCCGACTGCTTAGTCCGCTCTGATTTACCTTCCCCACCACCTCATTGCAAACACCATGTCCCTGGCCATCTGGCCACCTATCTCCCCCGAGGAGCTGAAGCTTAAAGAAGCAGAGGTCTTGGTAAGTTTGTCCAGGACTCGGGTCGCCACCCTACCTCTTGTTTTTCGCCGAAATATTAGTACACGAGAAAATGCTAATCCGGATCCAGAAAAATGAGCTCGCCTGGATAACGACCGAGAGCCTGGACGTCTGCCGCGACTTGAAGCACGGCCTCGAGGACTGCTATGCGCTGCTCGCGCCCATCGACCCGGGCAGCACGCTCGTCATGAGCACCCCGCGCAACGAGAGAGTCAAGGGCACAATCACCCGTGTGGGCACCCGCCTCGTCAAAGGCGTAAGTCGTCAAGGAACAAGGCAGCTGCGAGCTGCAGCTTTTCGTCGCCAACCTCCCACGCAACCGCTGACTCTGTGCTGTGCAGACATTGAATCTCCAACTCCGTACCACATCGACCACCTCCCTTACCATCGACCCCCACCTTCCTATCTACATCCCGGCCCTTGAGCTGCTCTACACGCACCTCAACCAGGCCGTCAGCCTGCTCGACGTCACCCTCAGCCAGCGACCAGCCCCTGATGCCGCGACCCTCGCCTCCTCACTCACCCTCCTTGCCGAGTCGCTCGACCAGGCCTCGGCGCTTCTCAAGGGCCGCCCTCTCACCGAGTCCGACCCGACATGGCAGACGAGTTCCTGCCCCGCGCAGCACTTCACTGACGCGACTACCACCACCAACCCAGGCTCCGGCTCTAGCGGTGGCGTCGTTGGTGCGTTCGCGGCTGGCCTGGCAACCGCCGGTGGTGGTGGTGGGAGTGGTGGGAGTGCAAGCGCCGGCAATCCGATCAGCTTCCATATAAGCATACAGGAGAGCTGCATCGTCCTTTGGCTCCGCGTGTTGGAGCCCGCCAACGCGCCAGTCCACTTTGGCGTCAAGCTGGGCCTCGCCATCGGCACGATGCGGCGCCTCGAGCATGATGAGATGGACACCGTGTTCAACTACAATACGTCCGGCGATGGCTCGACACTTGGCCATAAAAAGGGCGGCGGTGGCCCGGTCTTGTCTGGAAAACGTACTGGTACAGGCAAGGCAGCTGCCGAAGAGATGCACGTTCGAGAAAAAGTCCGTATAGTCAGTGCTGACCCTTCGCTAATTTCCCTCTTCTCCAAACTTGGCTATCTCAGCCATCTTTTAGGACAGACGCGGCGCAACCTTACTGCCGTGCTCAGTAGCTTCCCACAAGATTAGGAGGATAGCAATGATAACCAAGTACCAGATGAATAAATGCAAGAATCACATTTAGCAATAAAATAGCATACAATGGCATACAACGGGACATCTATAACGCGCATATGCTGTTGAATCCAGTGGTGCTAAAGAAAGATGTGTGAAATTGCTGTTATACAGTTTCTCCCTCACCAAAAAGCCAATACGAAAACCTGATCAAAAGCGTCATATCCCGTCTCCAGCCCAATCGTGACTCCCCAGTAAAAGAACAATGACTTAACTCATTGACAAAGGAAACTTATGATTGCCACGGCGGCTAACGGGTCGCTTCATCAAGATGCATGCCACACAAGGCAAACTCAAAATGCAGGGGGTACAATTAGGCCACGGGAGACCATGGCATGGGAATCAGGATGCGGGACTGCATGTTCTGAATCAAAGGCACAGTCTTGTGCACAGTGTCGCTCCATCCTTCCACCGACCAGCTCTTCTCGCGGCGGTGGCGACGCTCCTCCAAATTGGCAAACTGCCAGAGGTGGTGGACAGTGTTGAGATCCCCGATTTGGACGAACCAAGCACCTACTCCCTCCATGACCTCACGGCGAGCCTTGAGGCCGCGTCTCCAGTGGGTCTCCCATTCAAGCAGGTTGCCAGGATGCAGGGTGTATGATCTCAGTTCGAAGACGCCACCGAGCTGTCTGGGAGGGGTCGTCGGCCAGAAGGAAAACTCCTGCATGAGGTCAATCTTCTTAGAGTCAATGAGCCTGTGAAGCTTTTTGTTGTTTTCGGCAAATTCGGGGTGGTTGCAAATGGAGTGGCGAGATTGGTGGTATCCCTCATACTTCTGATACTCCCAAATGTGAACTGCGAAGTGCTGTTAGTCGCTGCCGGTTTGAATTGTCCAACTTAAACGTACTGAATGTATCACAGTCGCCAATCTCCGTCCTCCAACTTCCGACGAGGTGAACCTTATTCTCGGGTCTGTTGGCAATGGTGGGGTACCAGTTGCCAACAAGATCAACGTACTCGTCAACCTTGTCAGGCTTGACGCGGTGGAAAACTATCGAGTGGACGTATTTGCCACGGGCGAGGACCTGGCTGAAGCTTGCCTCGAGCTGCGCCTCCATCTCACGACCCTCTTTCGTGCCGTAGATGAGGTTCGACAGCGGGCCCGACTTTTTATCGGGCACGGTCTTCGAAGCCGCGGCGGTAGCACCTGCAGAGGTCTGGGGTGAGCTGTCTGCAGACTTTGCAGACTCCTGGGGATATTTATGGGCATCAAACGCACGAGCTCCTTGTTCTTTCTGTGCCTGGACTAGCTTCTCTCGGAACGTCTTTTGCTTGTCGTGAAATGCCTCGACGGAGGCCTTGGTCGGGTCAATGTCGCCCATGCTCGGGGTCTTGGAGCGGACCGCAGCCGTCGCGCCCATGGCTCGGACGCCGGAGCGCGCAGCCGTCGCCGCTGCCAGAGCTGGGCGGGAGAGCCGACCGGGAAGCATGTTGAGGGGCGGTTTGTTGAGGGAGGTGAAGCTCGAGAGAGTATCACAACAACAAACGGGCAAGGGCGGGCTCGATCGAGGCCGAAGTTCCAGAACGAGGTAACGGCTTTTCTAGCGCGTCCTAGATCGTAACGGGACGTGACGAGGCGGACAGAAGCAAAGTCGGAGAGAAGCAGAACCAGAGCGCGAGAGAGGAGCGGACGCAGAAGCTAGGAAGGAGCCGTAGTTAACCAGCCGGGCCAATGGAGGGTTGTTCCTGCTGGTGAGGGTGTGGTGCAGGAGGTTGCAGTCAAGAATGGTTGTCACCCCGCAGCTTGTATTGCAGAAGTAGCGGCAAGACAAGTCGTGCAGGTTCAAGGTGGTGGCGTGGTAAATAGTGCGGTAAAGCCTTTTTATTGCTTGGAGGGAGGAGCAGCAGCTTGCAGGTGAGCAAGGTACATTGGTATTACTACTGATGACTGCTAGTCTGATGCCTCCGCATTCTGGGTGGAGCCAGATTCCCCTCTGGCTGAGCTCCGTATCTGGCCAATAATACGCTATAATTATGGTATCCACTCTTGAACACCTTGAGTCGCCGACTCGCCGCCCCCTTGTTCTCACGTGAGCTGACGGTCTGGCAGGCTACTAGCATCTCGGCCGGAGAAACCTCTTCCGCCGGCTTCCGAAGTTTCTCCTTGCCTCAGGCCTGACTTTTGATTCGACGAACGCCAGGCTTGCACGGAGCTTTGCGTAGGTAGACGAAAAAGGCTCGTTCTATCTCAACCTCCAAAACAACCACTCAATTCCCCCCGACTCCGCCACAAATACATTCACAACTGCCATCATGTCTTGGCTCGGCGTCACTCCTCTCAAGAAGTTCCCGGCTCCTTTCCGTACGTCAAAACCGCTGCGTCACGCGCAACGTCCACCCTGGCCTGCGCCCCCGAACAAACCCGAGATTCGCTTCTAACCACCGTCAAACCACAGTGAAGCCCTACTGGCCCTTCTTCGTTGCTGGTACGTGACGCGCATGTCGAATATCGAAGCCGACTCAATTTCTACCACCATCCCATGACCCAATGGCGACAGTTCGACCATCAGAATGCGGCTCCGAACCTCCCCCCGTCATCGAAACGAGACTTGCTAACCAGGTCTACAGGTGCTGTCATTGCCTACGGCGCCAACTCTGCCCAGAACGCCATGATGGCCTGTATGTTATTTTCATGCCGAATGTTTAATTATGGAGGCCAATTGCTGACTTGTTCCCAGCCGACGAGTGGAAGAACGACCCCCGCAACCCCAACGCGAAGACTGCTGGTGGCCACTAAGCATACCCTGAACGGAGTGAACGGAGAGGGAGGAAGATGTGGTAACGCGGGGATTAACATACCGACCGGATGCAACGAATGCAACCACAACCAAATCGTCTGATTGTACCATAGACTCGCATATCGGGCATAATAGACCCTATGTACTCGACCATGAACGACAGCGCGTGACGTCTCTTCTTTTCTTTTAGTGCTGGGAGGACTCGTGCAACAGAGGAACTTACTCACAACTTATGCCGCCACCAATTCCTCGAAAAATCAATTCATTTCCTTTCTGCACTGAGTTTATTCGGACTTGGCTGTTAGCTGCTCCTGACTGATTCCGGGGTGTACACGTTATGCCGACAATAATAGATCTGCAATCTTTAACTTGATGATATGATACGCATCACAGCTTGAGATACCCAAACTCTTTTTCTGCTTGCGCTTGCTATTTAGCATTCGTCATGGTTTGAGGTTGTGCCAACCGACAACGGCGTATGACGCTGTTCGCCGGGAATCCACTCGGAGACTAAAGAGCCACTATGTCCGAACACCCCCAGGTAACTTCATCTCACTTCCACAACGTATAATTCGTGTCGCTTCATTGCAGCTTCCCTCTCTCTTTGATCTGTCTTGTACACACAAGATTTGCGGCTGTAGTTCATGAGCGGTACTCTCCGGTCGCTCCCTCACGCTCTGAGACTCTGTCCAAGACGCGCATCTCAGCCATCAACGCTCATCCGTACAATGTCCTCAAACACCAACGGCGCCGCAGCGCGTCCCAAGCCGGGCCCTCCTGAGAAGAAACCCGTCAAGATTCTCATGATCCACGGTTCGCAGCCCCCCCCCCTCCCCCCCGGCCCCCATCCGCCTTCCCCTCATACACGGTTCCCTCCGCTCACCTCACTGTTCCCAGGATTCACCCAAAACGGCCCTCTATTCCGCGCCAAGACGCGCGCCCTCGAAAAGGCCCTCACCAAGTTCCTCGCACCCGTCTCTCTCGTCCCGCAACTCCTCTACCCCACGGGCCCGATCCGGCTCCGCGCCATCGACATGCCCTTCTACCACCCCCCCGAGGACGGCTCCTCCGCCGCCGCTGACGACGACGACCAGCCCGAGACGTGGGCGTGGTGGCGCCGCAACGACGCCACGGGGCGGTACCGCGGCATCGAGCAGGGCATGGCCACGCTGGCCGCGACCGTCCGCGAGGCCGGCGGCGTCGACGGCGTCATCGGCTTCAGCCAGGGCGGGTGCGCCGCCGGCGTCGTCGCCGCCGCCCTCGAGACCTCGCACCACCAGCCCACCCCCGCCGCCGCCGCCACCACGGAGGATGATTGGGTCGATGCACTGCGCGCGGCCAACGCCGGCCGGCCGCTCAAGTTCGCGGTCGTCTACTCGGGGTTTCGCGCGGCCGACCCGGACCTCGCCTGGCTGTTCGAGCCTCGCATCGCGACGCCGACGCTGCACGTCCTCGGCAGCCTCGACGCGTCCGTGGATGAGGCGCGCAGCCGCACGCTCATCGACGCGTGCGAGGAGCCGCTGGTCGTGACGCATCCGGGCGGCCACCACGTGCCGGTCGCCAAGGAGTGGGTGATGCCATTGGCTGGCTTCATCAAGCAGCACGTTCATGATAAGGAGCTCAAGGCGGAACTGTAGAGAATGGCTTATGAAACACAGACTCAACGACATCAAAAAGACATATACAATATTAGAAAAATTTAGAGCAAGATAACAATGGGTACGCCTCTTTAGACTGGTTTATTTGCCTCCGCTGCTACTCTTTTATATTTCGGCTACCTGTACAATTACACCACCCAGACATGTCACGCCTTACTCTAACCATTCTATTTCGCGCCCGTAGGTTGAATGCGCGCCATCATTTCCTCCTTGGTGATGAGATGATCGATTCTCTCCAACAGACCGAGCAGGCTCTTCATGTTGTGGCTCCATTCGTTCAGCACATCATCAGCATCCCGGGGCTTGGAGAAGCTGACGATGCGCGCCGGGCGGTCAATTCTGGCGTATACTGTCTTCGAAGTGACCAGCTCGCTAATGTACTTTTCCGTCTCGTCTTCTGTGAGGTCCAGAAGCTCTGTGAGACGGCCCATTTGGATGCGGGTATAGTACTTGGCCACAACGCGAACATTGTGCTCAATGACACGCTTGCGGAGGTCTTGCCAGCGTTGGCGCGCCTTTTCGTCTGAAGAGCTGCCCTTGGCATCAAAGATGTCGGTGCTGCATAGGTGAGGGCCAAATTTCTTCGCAACCTCGGGCCAGCGCATTAGTTCATGGACGGTGAAGAGCCGTAGGAGCTCTGCCTCTAGGGACACTTGGGTATTGCGTGAGTCTTTGTGGATGCGGTGAAGAAGGTCGTGCTGCTCATTATCGTATGGCGCCAGAATAACAAAGTAGATGATTCGTTGCAATACCTATCTCGTGTTAGCGGTGCTACGGGCGGTAAATGGCAGGCTGTGAACATACAGGGTGAAGCTTGGCAGGGTCATTTTCGACAGCTTCCGTGTCAAGTACGTGTCTGTAGTTCTTGCAGACGTCCAAGTACTTGTCGTCGTGCTTGGCCAGCATAATCTGCTGCTCATAGTAACGGAGCTTGAGGTCGGTTGTGTCATCCTCCTTCTCCTCGGGCACCTCCTCACCGCGGGCCCTCTTCTTTTCGCGCTCCTTTGCCTCCTTCTCAAGCTGCTCGGCCGTCTTCGTGGGCTTGCGCGCGAGGTACTTTGTGCTAATCTTGCGGCCAAGGATGCCGGCTTGTGTCCAGTCGCCGCTCTCGATGCAGAGTGCGACCTGGGCAAGAATGAATTCGGTCTTCTCTCTGCGGTCCATGGATCCGAATGTCTCGACCTGCAGTTCACACAGAATTTCGGTCGCAGCCTTGAGATCGCCCTGCTCCTTCTTGATGTCGGAAAGGATCTTGGTAACACGGGCGCGCTCGACTTCGACGAAAATCTTGCCCTCGGTGACGGTTCTTAGAGTCTCAATCACAGAAAGCTTCGTGGCCAGGTCGGGGGTGTCATCGAGAAATCCGACAACGGTCTGCACCATCTTGGTGATGGCCTGCTTGAGCTGGCTGTGCTTCTTGGAGAGAACGAGCGTCTGCTCGTTCAGCAAGCTCCAGTCGCCCGCATTCTTGCATAATGTTACAATGGCAATGAGAACCCGCGACGTTGAGGCCAAATCGGACGCCTATCAGACTGGTCAGCAGGTAGCTTCAGCGTCGCTACCGTATTCCGTCGTACCTGGCGGGTTTGCTTCTCAAGGGCGGCGAGCTTCTCGATGGCGCCTTGAAGGTTGCTCTGCCATTGAAATTAGCGCATTGCTGTAATAAGATGAGGAAATACCATGGAGACTAACAGAAGCGAGCTTCTCCGCCTGTGGAAGCTGCTCGTCAACCTCCTTGGAGAAATCCTTCTCCGGCTTCAGTGCTCCCTCAGACATGATGCGGCGCTACGTCGCAAGCGCTAACTATCGCGTGATAATACTGGGTATGGTAAAAATTGAATTGGTCGTACGAATTTCGCAGAGTAACGAAGCGGTGTTGTCGCTGATGAATGAATGGAGACGGATTTGTAGTGGTTGGAAGCTCGATGATGCCTTGGTTCTGAATGCTGCATCTGACAGAGCTCGCCCACCACGCAATTGACGCCTGCCTTGTCAGCGCACGCACCCACTGTTAATCCGGTGGAATCTCTGCCAGGAAGTCACGTGCCGATCTACTGTTACTGTTGGAGATCAATGCAGAAATCGCATCGTTTTCCTTTCTTCCGAAAAAAAATAAAATAGCAAATTTGAGAAATATTGCTACTGTGAAATCGCATTTCACTGACAGTCTGCGACTCGAAATTCGAGGTTTGGTTACGGGTCAGGACTCGCTGATTACTGGGATCCGTTGACAGTCCAGCTTCTCCCGTCCTTCCATACCAGATGACTCTCTGACCGGTGTCTCTATGCAAGTGCGTTATTTCGAATTGAACTTTATACTTGGTCCATATTTACTTTTGATATTCTATCTAATTTTGTAAAATACTCGGCATTTTATTCTATGGCTCGGCAGTTGGCTCAGCAGCAGGTGTTGCTTCGGCTTCCTTCTTTGTCTCCACAGCCTGGCCATCAGCGGTAGGGGCTGGCTTGGGGCGGCCGGGGAAGCGCGTGCCCTTGTCCTTGACCTTCTTGACCTTCTTCTCAGGTGGAGGGTAGGCTTTGAGGGTGATGTCTTTCCATTCTTGTGAGTTCTCGAACGCAGCGCGTATAGGCGCGGTCAGGTCGACAAGAGCCTGGGCAACCGCAGGCTTGAGAGATTGGGGCGTGAGCTGCAATTGATTCGCGTTAGCTGATACTCGGGCAGATTATATAGACATATGCAGATGGGTGAGTGTACCTTGTCGCTCTTGAAATCTTCGCGCATCTCCTCGATGCTAGTGTAGACGAGAGGCGTGTCGTCGCGGCGAGGAACCGTGAACTCCTTCTTGCCTCGGAGGGCGGCAGCAGGGAGTAACACGAATTCGGTGAAGGCGAGAACGCCGTTGCCCTCGACCACAGTGGGGGCACATTCAGCCTTGCTAATCTTCTTGCGGATTGCGTCCTCGGAGTCGAGCAGATCAATCTTGCTGTCTGTGCTGCCGCGTCAGAATTGCTGCAGGCGCATTTAAATCCTCTGGGTCAACATACTGGGGTCGCTAGAGCTCATCTTGGCACCCTGGAGGCCAGGGACCAGCGGGTTCATCAAGTGAGCACGCTCTCTGTATCCAAGCTTCGGGAGCCAGTCCTTGGCAGCAATGAACAGTTTTCTTTGGTCCATGCCTGTCAAAAGAGAGTCAGCACAAGGTATTCGCCACACGTTGGACATTCTTCAGCGGTGATGCGTACCTCCAAATTGTGCATCGACGTCCAGGTACTGCTCGTCGAGGATCTGCAGGACAGGGTAGAGCAGACCGCTGAGCGGGGGGTTGGCCGACTGCTTGACCGTCTCGGAGCCGGCGCGGCGGGCGTCATGCTCTGACACGACCGAGGCCATGCGGTACACGTCCATGACGTATTCGGGTGTTTTTTGGTAGGAGCTGCCGAGCACAAACTTGAGCTTGTCCGTCGGTATGCCGACCGCCTGGAGGATGGCGGTGATCATGAAGCGGTAGTACTGGGCGCGCTGCTCTACCATCTCGATCGGCGCCTTGAGGTTGTCGAGGAAGGCGTGAATGTCAGCGAGGAGGATCGTCATCTCGCACCCGGCGGCGAGGAGCTGCGCAATCTTGATAGCCGGTACGAAGTAGCCGCAATGCGGAGGCGCCGTGGTGGCAGTCCCTACAGAAAAGCGAAGACGCGATCCGGTTAGCGAGAGGAGTCCAAGAGACAGAATTCCTTGCGACATACCCCAGTAAATCTTTGGATTGCGACCCTCATCCAGAATCTTTTCGATAATCTCTTGGTTCAGCACTTCGGCCAGATTCTCTCGGATCAGCGCCAGGCGCTCGTCCTTTGTGGGTGTGCTGGTGGTCGCCATGTTTGCAGCAGTCCAATTGTACGGCTCGGATGCAGTGTGAGAGGATGAAATGCCGCGGGACGAGCCGCACTTATTAATCGCCGGGAGGGTCGTCGCCGTGCTGCAACCTGTTCTCTGCCAGGTTGGTTGGTGATTGTGAGTCAGAAAACTTGGAGGGGCAAGTTTCGGAGGAGTCCAGATGGCGGGGCCGGTGACAGGCGACAGGAAGATAGAGCCACGCGAGAAGCGCGCGTTATAATCATTCATGCATAATAAATCAGGCCTACCTTGCTTGATGCTAAGCTACAAGTGACGGCCTTTATTTTTATTTTTTGTCTCGAAATTATGCCTGCTGCGTTGCGCGCGCTTTCATCCAGTATCCCGCCTGCCTCTCACTGCTCCGACTCCGCTAACTACCAGGTACTGAGTCAGACAGGTTGAGCAGAATAAGTGAATTGACGCCACAATATTGTATTTATCTATAGACTCGGATCGATTCCATGCATTATAGACGCGATTCTATCAACAGTGTGATTCTCCATTCCATGACAACTTTGGCTCCCTCTATCAAATCGTCCCCTTCACAACCACACTGGGCTGTGCCGACGAAGCCAATAATCGAATCAATATCAAACCAAGGCGCTTCCTGATTAGCAAAGTAACAGCCAAATACAAAAGATAAACTTTTTTCCTCTCGGGTCGTGAAATGTCGTGCCGTGCCATCAACTCTTTCTATATCAAAAAAAATAAAAACGACATTGAGAGAAGAGAGGTAAATAGTAAAAACAGGGCAACGACTTCAAAAATTAGAGCCTTGCCGCACAAATCGCACAGCGGACTTGGCAAGAGCCTTTTTGTGTGCAGCCCTTTGCTCTGCAATTTCAGAACTCTCTGACACGACCGTGTCGTTGGAGATCGAGTTGCACGATATCGCTATGCCAATCAGCCACTCATCTGGCTTTACCGGTAGGCCTCCTGGCGACTCAAGAGCCTCCAGTGTCGCGTTGGAATCGACGGAAGCTTGGCGGTTGGCGTGTTCTATCGTCATCATATGGAATTCTCCAGATCCATTCTCTGCACCCGACAAGGCCCGTCGTCTAGCAGCTCGGGCAGCCGCTTTCCTCCGTCGTTTTGCGTTTCGGCGCTTCTTGTAGAGCAGGCATGTGGCCACGCAAACACAGTACAAGAATAGCAGCAAGCATATCGGCACCAGAAATGGTGCCGCCCAGGTAAAACTGTGTACTTTCTGGCGTCGTCAGTCAGCATGGAGCAGGATTCCTCGGGCATCTGTACGGATCGGGTATACCGGTTGCTTTGCGGTCCAAGCCGGCGAGATGACGAAGCTCCCGTTGGGTCCACGATCACTCGTCAGCCAAAATGAGTACAGGTCGTCTCCTAGACTCTCGGGTTTCCATTTGCAGTATGTCGGTTGAATGCAGTCTGCGACATCGTGTCAGCTTATAGTCTGAGAGGCGAGAATGTGCCCACAAAACTAAGCATCGTGGTGGCTATACGATGCAACTGCGCGCTCATTGCGCGAGCAACGTGAAATGTGCGAGAAGAAGGGAAAGTCCATATAAAGGACCGTATCCCTCTCTGTTTCTGATGGAGAAAAAACGAAAATGCTCACTCACTCGTCATGTTCTGGGCTTCCTCATACACCACGACGCCTTGGCTCGGGTAGCTGACAGTGAACAGTCCCAAGCTGCCCAGATTCGCCTCGATTGTTTGGTTCCAACGCAATATGAAGTCGTTTCCGTTGGTAATCGTGTCGTTCCACGCATTATTTGTAAAATGAAGGCCGTGCTCTCGTCCGCCATAACCAGCTATCGACTGATTAACGCCAGCCATCGAGGGGAGGCCGCTCCCAGGCCGGGAGACAACCTGTTGGCTTGGCACTGATGCTATGGCCAGAGAGAGCAAATGCTTTCCACAGACTTTCGACAGTCTTTTCGACCCGCAAATAAAAGTAGAGAAGCAGGACCGGCCACATTAAGTAGTAGATAGCAGCAGCTGCTGCTGGGGTCCACGCTAGAATGCCTCTCGATGGCCAGCAGGTCTCACCCAGCAAGGGAGATGGTCAAGCACGGGCTGCTGCCACCAAAACAAGCTTGGGAAAATGGGTCACGGTTCCAGAGATAGCGCCACCTTTGAAGATCCCGTGCTCCCATATTGCTGCGTGCGAGGTCTGACCGCCGCAGGTGTGTTTGTTGGTCAGCCGGCAGGCTTTGTTCACGATGGCTTCGTTCCTTGCCGATGCAGTGGCCTGCTCTAGGTGTGCCACGGCTGGTATTCCCACACCCAGTATGTGCTATCTAATGACACGCTGTCTTTTAGCATCGCTTCTAGTGTTTAGAGTGTTTGTGTGCGACGAAAAGTTGAGATGCGACAAGCGACGGCCAGAACCGGAAGTGTCCTGGGCTGAGTGTCAATATGACAGATTTGACACACAACAAGACTTCTTGTAATCATTGGTCCTTCTACATTATACAGAGTTTGCGTGGTACGCCATAGAAAGATGGAAGAAGCTACGGGTTATAAATATTATCCCCAACAAGAAGTGACCGGCGGCCATAACTCATGATGGGAACGAGCTGCCGCGTAGGCCTACGGGCTATGGAAGATACCGAGAGCGGATTGCCTTGCACCAAGCAATCAACGGTTTCCGATTATCGGCGGAAGAAGAACACGAAAAATGTCTCAAAAAACTGTGCCAACATGCCGTGATGTAGTCATCACATTCCAGCGTGTGTACTAGAGTCCTTGCTGAAACATGATACGGAGAACTGGTCCACCTTCGGCTGCACCGGGGATGAGTATGCAATTGCATCGTGATCAGGTAAATTGCATATTTTCTGTCAACAGTAGAAAGAGAAAAGGCTTGTTTCTCGTGAAAGACCGGATATGTTTCTCCAGCGAAGTCGGGTGAAGGTGCGAATAAGCGCAGTGCACTGTACGCGCGCACAGTGAGGAAACCAACCAGACGCGTCAGGAGCCAGATTGATCGTCGAGCTCCAGAACAACCACGACAACCAACTTCAGCAACGCAACCTTTCTTTTTACCAAGTCGTATCTGATTCTGCAAGAAGAGAAGGAAAATTCTTTTTTCTCGTCATCCCACGACAGATCGACAGATCGTATCCAACCCTTTCCCATCCAGCGCTGTCCGTCTCCGCATTCTCAATGCAAATACGCTCGTGCTGGCATTGCTAGCTCTCATCGCACAGCAAAACCTGAAAAGAAGCCAGTCTCACCCGGGTACATACCAAGACACTTTGCCCCAACCGAAAAAGAAACAACCCAAAGCCTCCTCCCGCCACCACCACTGTTTGGTGGGCCGCCAGCTGTTGCGCACTGTTCACGATGGCCTCGTCCGCCTCTTACGCCGATTGCGTCTCGTCGCTGCGAACCTCGCTCAAATTCCTTGAGTCATCTGTTGAGACTCTCGACGAGGGTGTCTCTGACTTTCCGCGTCTGGTCAACGTTCTCAAGTCTGTCCGGGTATGTATATGTATGCCGATGGCGTTGTTTTTCACGATGGCTTCCCTCCCTGGAGGGCTGGTTGCCGGGGCTAGGTGTCTCTTGTCACTCTATATGCATATCACTCCAGCCCGCAAGGGGGGTTCGCTGCCCCCCCCCCGCCTTCTCTCTACCTGCCGCCCCATTATCCAACTACCACCTTTGGGGGAATTTTGGCCATGCTAACACCTCGGCAACACAGCATTACGAGCTCGTCCCCCAGCCAAAGCTGGCGGCTGCAGAAGCCTCCTTGCAGGATGAGATTGGTCCCTACATTGCCGTTCTGCTCTCCCGCGCGGACGCGCAGACGGAGCGGCAAGAGCGCCGCATCGAGACGCTCAAGGCCCGGTCCGACCTGCAGCAGGGCCGCATCGCGAAGCCAGAGGATGGCGCCGCCGCCGCCGCTGCCGCCGCGGTGCGGCAAAGGAGAAGCTACGCGTTGAGTTCGGAGGACAGGCTGCGCGCGCGCGCTGTCCGACAGCGCAAGGAAGCTCTGCGCTACGGAGTCGAGCGCCTGGAGCTGGAGGTTCTGCAAAAGGAGAGGGAGCTGCGTCGGAGACTGGAAAGCTAAGCGACAGCTGAGCAAAACACTCCAAGGAAACGTCGCGCTGTACCTTGATCTTGCTCACTGCGGATCCATTGGGCTCGCGACTTCCGGCTTCCGGGGGGGCTCCTTGTTGAGTCTTGGTAGCCTGCGCACGTGTTGCGTTACAACGCCGACACATCACCAGCAATTACACGTGCGGCCATACATACGCTGGCTCGGGTAAGCCCAAGTCGCAGCAATCTGCCCACCCCCTCCTGGTCAGTGGTGTTGATATTCAGGGTGCTCCTTGCGGCTGGAAAACCACAGGTCTGTGACGATGTAGAGTTGGGCTTTTGCATCATGTACTCCTCCACCAGGCCGTTTGTGGCGGCGGAGCGGCTGGCGTCGAAGAGCAAGCGTGTTTCAAGAGCATCCATTGACAGCGCAGATCATCAGCTAGGGGAACTCGCGTGGCACGATGGATGCTCGAAAGAAGCGGGGAAGGAGCACGAAGCACATGGCAAGTCTGGACGCAATGGAAGATTTATCCTGTGCTACATGTACATCAATGATGATAGTCAACTCAGTAGAGAGCTTCTCTGCACACTGATTCCTTTTTTTAATATTTTTTTTGTTTGTGTGAGGGGCTTGCTCTAACCTCATCTGAGTCTGTGCTTGCATCTAAAGACCAGAATAGGGCTGCTCAATGCAAATTGTGATTTGTTCGTATCCGCATGAATATCCCTCTCCGATATCAGCCTGGTACGACTCCATAGGGTGAAACCCCGGCCCATCGGTCCTGTCATAGGACCTCTTGACAGATATTTGACAGCAAAGCACATCATTTCAGTAGAAGGCACAACAGTGGCCGAAAAGGGAAAGTGGGAAAGAACGCCAGTCCAGAATTGCGCCAACCCTGCAGTAGAATATAAAAATGAGCATGTTGTATATAAGGTAGTCAGTTGCCATAATAGTGATGAGAAAAAGCACACGAGTTCAACAGCAACAGCCCTGTGACAGGGTTGTTTTCCCTGCGACAAAAAAAGGTAATAAAATGTACTCCATCCAATACATGTCCCAAGAACCCAATAAAAACCAAAAGCAGACAAAGCCGAAAGAGTAAAAAAGAACAAGTGTTGTAAAGAATGTCTTCTTCTTCCGCCAACGGTCGTGAAATCTTTCTTTCTTTCTTTCTTTCTTTCTCCTCCAAGACGTCAGAGGGAGTGACAGCACCGCAAGAGAGCAGACGAAAAAGCCTTGGATATCAAACAAACAGGCCTATGTACTCATTGCCGTGTTGCCCGGGAATCGAAAATTCAAAAACTTCAAAAAAAAAAGGAAAAGGAAATTTTGATAGGGCGTATCGCTACACACGCGCTTATAGTAAGATCAGGTAGTTGCTGGGAGCAATACCAGTCTCGCCATTTTCTTTGCGTGCTTGCCACCAACGGCCGCTGACGTCGGAGACTTCCAGGATTTCGTGCTTGGTAAATGAGATTTCATTGGCGTCATCGGGGTTGGCATCGTAGCTGTAGATGGCCTTGGCTTTGTAGGGATATTCGGTAGGAGGAACCACCTCCGCATCGTGGGCGGGCTTGGGTTGGGTGGTTTGGCCCGGCTGCTGGCTCTGCTGGGGCGCACCAGTTCCAAAGCTGGAGTTTCGCGCGCCCGACAAGGTGTTGCTCAGCGGGGTGGGGTTTTCGAAGCCATTGAGCTGGGCCGAAGTGTACATCTGCGGCGGCTGGACTGAGTTGGAGGTCTCGGGACGGCCAGTGCCACCGTACGTCGTCATAGGTTGACGGTTAATAGTAGCTGAAGACTCCTTGGACAGTGCAAAGGAGTCAAGGAAGGCGCGGGGTGTGGAGGAGGGCGTGGAGCCGAAGTAAAAGATCCAGACAATATCGAGCATGGAAAGCAGGATGAAGCCGGCACCGGCGGCCTGGCGGGCGCCAATGTTGGAGTAGACGAGTTGGTTGACGGTGGTGCTAGATAGCACAAGACCAGTGGCCAAATAGCTGCTGAGGGCAACATGGTAGGTCTGGACCGAATCCGAGGCGATGACAACGAAGACGCCGGCATTCAGGAAGAGGGCGAATACGACAGCCCACCAAGAGATCTTAGGGAAGGTTTCGCTCTGGATTTGGCCGATAAGACATCCGACAAAGCAGATAAACCAGGCAAGCTAAGAGGTGTTAGTAGGCAGGAATGACGTGGTCGCGGTTGTTGAGGGCTTACCATGCCGACGGAGAGGGTAGCCAGGGCAAAAGGGTCACCAATGATGTTGCCCATCTGGATGCCGCGGCGGCCATAGGGTCGCGAACGTTCCATTTTCTTGATCGAGGGAGAGTATTGCGAAGCGTAGTTCTGCATAAGGTCTGGTATGGGGTTCGCCGAGGATGAGGAGTGGGATGCGGAGACGAGTGCGCGCGCGTTGCGACGCAAGCAGGCGCGATGGTCAAATTAGGTGGAATATAGTGGTTGAGTATGGCGACCGTGGCCGTCTGTCGGCTCGGGGTGAGAGGGAGAGGTGTTGTTCAAATCGCGTATTCCAATCGATGCTATTGGCGACACGTAATAAGGACGACTGGACGATCTACGTAGTCGGACAACGGGGCGTAGATGTAGTGGGAGGAAAGCAGATTGGGGTCGAGAAGACAAAGAGCTGTTGGGTGTTGCAAAGTCTCGGCGCAGCCGTTTCAGAATTGGGATAGAAGTCTGGGGTGTACGTGGTTGCGGGAGACAATGAAGCGTGAGAGCGAAAGTCGACGAGAAAGGGGAAGAGAAAAGAGTGACGGGTGTAGTTGATATGATGGAAAAGAAGTAGAAAAAGGGACAGAAGGGAAAGAAGGGAAAGACGTCCTAAGCCAAGCAGAACAAGATAGGATGGAACAGGAAATGGTCGAGCCGCGGAAGAGAAGAGGCGGCGGTTGGTGTTCTGGGACAAGAAAGGTTTGCAGGAATGGGAGGCGGCGAGAGTGTCTTGGGTTGGGCGAGGCTTTTGCGAGGCGGAGGTTGCTAACGTGGTCACTAACGAGGGCGTCTGGCCAGTGGTAGGGGCAGTGAAGGAGACAAGGTTAATAGCAGGCCAGTAGGTTAGTCGGTAGGAGGTAGTAGGTTAGAGGTACCTAGTGCTACGGAACGC
Source organism: Cordyceps tenuipes (assembly GCA_025583755.1). Taxonomy (NCBI): domain Eukaryota; kingdom Fungi; phylum Ascomycota; class Sordariomycetes; order Hypocreales; family Cordycipitaceae; genus Cordyceps; species Cordyceps tenuipes. The sequence continues at coordinate 256,488 of JANZYN010000025.1, forward strand.
CTGCTGAAGAGGGAGGGGAGGAGTCAGTGATGGTGTGGTGTGGGCGCAGCAGACGAGGTGGGCTAAAGCAGGGGTCGTGAGGTACATACCTCCACTGGAGGTGGTGGCAGCAGTGGTACCTGAAGCAGTGAGCGTCGAGGAACAAAAGGATCAGAGGACGAAAGGAGTCTCGTCGCTGTTCTGTGCCGTGTCGTGCTTGGCGAAATGACGACTACCAAACAAGTTGGAATACGGGTGAAGACGGCGCTGAATTTGTCGGAAAGACGGTCGGGCCCAGATACAACAGCGTGCCTGCCAGTATCTGTTTGTACAGCTCGACGACGGAGGGTGTGTGCGACTCTCAGCCGTACTAAAGGAACCGCATTGTCAGCGCCAGTGCTGGTATGACCAAGTTATACGGGCACTGACTTATTATGTGGGATGGACCTGTAAATGGAACTGTACGCAAAGGTGGCGTGTCGGCACCGGACCTTGACAATGAGGAGGAGGCGGTCCTCGGTGGAGATGGCGGGTGGATTTGAATCCAGGAACGAAGTGGATATGGAAGGAGAGCCTTTTCTTTTAAAGAGTAATTTCGTAGATTATTGTTCTTTGAAATGATCAAGGGAAAAGCGATAGATGGACAGGCGCTATTGTTTCCCCCTGCGCAAGACCAGTGTCGGAGGTGACAGATTGGCGGGGGATGGTTTCCTTCAACAAACCCAGGGTCCCGATTTCGATTGACGGCGCACAGAGTACCGGCTCTGGATATTTGGTGGCTGAAGGCTTTGATCTCGCTTCTTTCTCGCTTCCGCGGCTCCCGAATGAGGTTTTTGGATAGTTTGTAGGATGTGCGTGGCCTTGCTGCGGCTGGTTGGACACGAACGTGGAAAGGGGAGGGGGAGGGGTATAGAGAAGCCGGGTGAATTGATGTCGAGCAGTGGAGCAACGCAAGGTACTGACAGGGACAGGCAAGGTACAGAGGGCTCTGGTAGGCTGACTGATGTTGGCGGGTTGTTTTTTGTTTTTTGGCGCGAGGCTACTCAACGTGGTGTGGCGATGTGTGATGGAAGACGTACGCGGGGGCGTGTAACTTTTACGTGGCTGTTTGGTGCTGAACTTGGTGGGCCAGGCCAAGGAATGTTGGCATATGTAAGTCTCGTGATGATTCCGCGATGCAGATGAAGCACAAACACGACAGAAGGGGATTGTTAGGGAAAGAAAGAACGATTCAATCAAGTCTTGATGGGAAGCTGGATGCAAAAGTTTGCTTCAACCTCCTTTTTGTCTTTTCTTTTTCCGCTTTTCTTTAGCACATCGATGCGCGCAGCCTGCTGTCTCACTTGACCAAACCAGATTGGAGGGGTCAGTGCCAGGAGCTGTAGCGGACTACTGCAGCACACAAGGCGCTATAGGTAGCAATAAGGGACGCTAATGAACGCCTGAACGGGTGAGCGGGAGGCGCGGGCTGGCCTGAAGTTGGAATGTAGGTATGGCGTGTGTGCTGGAGGCACGCGACGCCCAACCACTTGCACGAATCTAATGAATTGTACATGGATGGCGAAGATGGGGATGTAGGTTGGGGGAAAAAGAGAAAAAGGAAAAAGAAAAGAAAAAAAAAAAAACAGAGGCTCAGGTTTATAGCTAAGTAGGTGCTATCACAGTGCCATCGTCCATCATAAACATCACTCACTGATGAGCTCCCTACTAAGATAGCGCCCATCGCTACACCTTCACACTGCCATCAAATCACACCCCCCTCCCCTGCCTGCCAAACTGGGTCCACGGCAAGTTTGTCTCGCCTCAAATCGCCATAGCTTGATCCAAGCACTTTATCATCACTGGCAGCTTGTTGTCAATCATGAAGCGTACAAAGTATGCATCAGTGCAGTATAACCACGGCGTGGAAATCTGTACGTTGGAGCTGGTCGTGAGAATTTCCCCCCTTCCCTCCCTCTCCCCTCCTCTCTCTCCTCTTCCTTCTCCTCCCTTATCCCGCCCCCTTTTTTTCCCTTCTTTATCATACATATTTCCTAGCTTCTTGTGATTCACTAATCTGTACATCTTGAAAATTTAGAAGCCTCCCTCCTCCACTCGGAGTCCTCCGCCGTTTCACCTTCTGTCTCCTGCATCCAGCCTCGGCCATTCAACGTGCACCTTTCATTGTCCTTCCCCCACACACAGACAACCTTGACTTCCCTTTTCTTTCCTCAAAGACTTGAGAAATCTGAAACGGCCTTGTTCGTACCCCCCAGAATCTCACGGCAACAAATCGCGCCAAGATTGCACATCCTTTGACCATACATAACCGCCCGATACAACACCGCTGTTAACTACCTGCTGCATCTCGCACTTGTTTCACCAACCACCAAACCAAACGTTGCGCAGCTCACCAAAGTCACATCACATCGTTCGTGGGGCCTGGGCCACCTGATAAGCCTGCCTGACTGACTGGCTGCCTCATCCTCCCTCAGCCAGTCGCCTGTGCAGGTGCTCTGTAACTACCAACTAAACATCACGCCAATCTCTATTGGCTACTTGTCAACCGACGACTCTTTACCATCCTATCATATGTTTCGGATCGCTCCTGTCTGTGTCTTCATCGCCAGTCGACGACACCCCCTCTGCGCTTCCTCTTACCACACTCAGATAACTCTGGCCGTCCCATCCTTGCTCTTTGGAATGCAGATCCCGTGCCGCGCTGTGGCATCATCACCAACCACCTATCTCAACGCGCAAGATGCCAAATGCATCTTGCAAATTACATACATACCCGCCCAGACTCGGTAAAAAGGTTCTACGCCGACTTGCCCTCCTCCTGCTCCTCACGAGTCACTTGGCGTCTGAATTCCTACCTGTCACCAATCATCATCCCCGGCGCATTGACAACAAGCCTGGGCACTCGTTCTCATACTAGGCAAACTTGATTCGTAAAAACGTATGTTGGGGCAGCACAGACATCACTAAGGAAAGCCTATTTCCAAAACTGCTCTCGCTGCGCTGGCAGCCTCGACGTCTGTGCAATTTGTGTGTTGTCGATGCAAGATGGCGTCCCACATCCACTGCACCGCTGTTCTTTTTTTCTTTTTTTTCTTTTGTGTCGTGTTTGCCTTGAACCTGATTTAATGGCAGATCTTCGCTGCCTCCTAACACCACCATAGCCCCCTTGAGCTCGAGTCCAACTTGATGGTGTCAACAGTTCCTGTTCATCTCTACAATAGCTTCCGGGCCAGGAAAAAGAAAACCGATGTAAAAGTCCATCCTTCTCTGTGCGACTAAGAAGCCTGGTAAACCCTACAATCCACACCCATGAGTTCATACTCGAAACTACAGACCGGTATCTTCAAAACTAGTTCTCGGCCCTATCATCTCCTCTCTGTCCAGGTCTCGGGGTTATTTTTCTCCATGATCAACTCGAAAACTAGCATGTGAGACGAACGAACGACTGGGGCCTCAATCGGTCTTCTGGGGCGCTTACCAGTCAGCTTGCCTCTGGGGTTCATGCCCCATCCATCAGAAACCGGCTGGCCACGATGCCGAGAACAAGAGAAGAAACAACGTGTCGTCCCGGCCATGCCCGCAACACGCGCAGGCCCCATTCCCAATGAAGAGAAGAACAAGCTGGTTTCAGCACCCAAGTTTAATAAGCTCTTGCATATCCGCCAACCACCGTGCCAGCTCCCGATTCGGATTCGTCTGGCTTTACGCCTTGAAACGTAAAGCCGGGAACAACACTGCCGCCTATCGCCTATGTCGGTTTCGCATTCAATCCTCGACCAAGAAAAAGGGCCGCCTCAAAGTCAATATGGACCTCTTGCGGCGGAGGACAGAGAGAGAGAGAGAGAGAGAAAAAGCAAAAATCTGCCAAGACCAGCTTAATTGTCCATCATCTTATGTAAAAGTAACAAGTCCTACCCTCTGCCCATGATAGTTCGATGCAGCATAAGACTCGTTTGAAGGGTATCATTATGTTCAGGGGGGCGCCTCATCAAGCACCCAAACAAATCATCGATGTCTCTCGCGGCTCCTCTCTTCCCTCATTTCCGGCGTCCATGCGTCTCTCCGTTTGTGCAGACGAGTCGCCTACCATGATGACGCCGAGCCGCATAGCGGGAGCGACGTCAAGCCTTGAGCAACCTTCATGCGGCAAATCCAGACGCGTCATCCAGCACAAACTCCAGCCCCCGCTTCTCCTCCCTCCCCTCCCGTCCTCGGGCT
>JANZYN010000026.1:0-140681 GCA_025583755.1 Cordyceps tenuipes
CCCTGGAGCTCTTAAGAAGCCAGCCGCCCTTTCCGCCTTCTCCGGCCATCCGTCGTCCTCCGCGTCTCCGTCGTCCTCCGCGTCTCCGTCGTCCTCCGCGTCTCCGTCGTCCTCCGCGTCTCCGTGGTCCTCCGCGTCTCCGTTGTCCTCCGCGTCTCCGTCGTCCCCTCTGTCCTACGCGGTCCAGCTCGATGCCACCGTGGGAGACACCCGACTGCGGAGTCGGTGCTCAAGACAGGCCTCGTCGGGTTGCCGGGGTTCTCGCGCTCGGGCGTGTACCTGACCGGCGTCAAAGCTCGTTCTGGGTTGCAAGCAGAGGTTGTCAACTGACGAATTTTGACAGCGTCAAGGAGCGGTGTACGTATTTACAATGCTGAAGCCGCAGGTGCAAGTTTGAAAGAGGTAGCTTGTCTGCTATAATCCGACGGTGTTGGTCACAATGGTGATGATAGCAGTCATGCTTGGCTTTTAACGCTGATTAACTATATTTCTAAACTGTCCAAGTTTCGCTATTCAAATACAAAGTGCTTAAAGAAAAGAGTGTCGAATACCTACTGCTTGCTACAGTTGCCTCCTTTAGGCAACTACTGGTTACCACTACCTTGCTCTGGTGCCGTCCGGTCCTCCGGTGCTGCCTGACTGATTTCAGCTGGCACCGGCACCGTTGCATTCCTCCTTCTCCTCACTTTCTGGACTCCCCGAATGACAGGCTTCACCTCGAGCCAGCAATTTAAGACGTTTCCAGCCCAGGTAGCTGGAAACCCGAAAGAGTAGTCTGCAATTAGAGAAGCCAGCCTGGCGCCGGGGCAAATAACCCGGGAGGGCCTCGGCTTGCAAAGGTCGGACCACGGAAGGGGAAGTGGAAGCAGCCCGGTGCTCGACGCTGGTTGAAGAGTAAGATATCGCCAGGCGCCTGAGACGCCCCAGCCCAGTTCATCCGGCCCTGCGTCGAAGAGCGGATAGCCATCGGTAAGGCCCTTGAGGCGTGCAACCATGTAGGCGTGTCGCTGAATAACCTTTGGGGACGTCTGCATCAGGCAGTGACACAGCAGCACCCCGTGCAGAGCTTCAACGAGCCAAGGATGATACGTGACGACCTCAGATCCCTTCTTTTTTGGGACGTTGGCAGCATCAGCTCCTGAGCTGGCCGGATCGCCCAATGTTTCTTTAGATACACTCCCGGTACTTTTCCCCGGAGTTTCATCAGGCACATAGGGTGGTGGTGGTTGCGGCTCGTACTCTGGTGGCGCTGGTGGTGGGAAGTCTGGTAGGTCATCGGGAGGGCGAGCCTCGAAAAGACGCGACACTGGGTACATACTGTACTCAACAGATGGGGTTACTCGACTCCGTCGAATAAGGGTCTTGGGCCATCGCGACTTCGGTACCTGCAGAATAATCTCATGCATGTCCAGGGACACCTCGACAGGCCAGTTGGGAGAGTATTGGAGGGTGGCCAGAAAGGCCTTGAAATCACGAAGGGCACATTTTGCGTGAGTGAAAGCGAGCCTTTGCGACGCGGCACGCTGCTCATCAGAATACTCATCGACAGCGTCAAGGCCGAGCATGGCCGCCTGGCAAGCTAGGAAGAGATATTGAAGCCCTCGGTGGACGTGGAGCTTGCTGCGTAGACCGTCGGGCATCTCGCTTTCCTCGAGTAGCTTTCCTTTTTCCGGACTTGGAGCTTGCTGGCCTTGTCCTATTGCCTTCTTGTGTGTCTCTAATGCGGCAGCCAGATCCAGCACCACCTCGTCGTGCTTACCCAAGAGGACGAGCAATGTTGCCCGCGTCTTGTAGGCCCCAGCCGTACCGGAAGCGCAGCCGCTGATGACGTCTTGCAGCGCGTCAAGGGCCTCCTCTGACTTATCATGCTTATCGGAGACTTTTTCGGAAAAGAAGTGCACATGCTTTGCGGCGAGATTGCCAGGCTCCTGCTTCAGAACCTTGCCGGCCGCGTCGTCCAAGACGCCCTTGTTATCCACCGCGTTGATGCAGGCGTAATCGTCTATCTTGTATGCTTCGCTTAATTTCGAACAAGCCCTCTTGAGCTTCGATAGCTGCATCGCTGCCGACTGACGCCGTTGATCAAACGGCGAGTCCACCGCATCGCGGATATAGACAGCCGCCTCTTCGGTTCGACGCCGAACCTTGAGCAGGTCAAACAGGCATCCGAGGTGAATTGCATGAGGCGGAGGAGTTTGGTAAAGGATATTGCACATGGTTTCGAGCTCGTCAAGCGGGATAGTCTGCCAATGACCGGCGTAGATAGAAAGCCCCGGCCAGAACCTGATCCGCAGCGGCGACAGCACAGCGGTTAGTATTGCGATTGATTGAGATCACATACTTGCATACTGGTAAGCTCTAGACGCAAGCAGTGTCAAACTTACGTGCGACGCCGGGATTTCTTGGGCTTTTTGGTGACCGTAGTGGAAGAAGCTTCGCCTCCTTGGGCCTCGGTGGTGTCGCCTGGCATCATGACTGGCTGGGGCGAACGCTCGGACAAGGAAGAGAGTTGCGTGGATATATATGCCGAAGATTATACTCTAGTCATGATGCCGGAAAATGGCAGAGTAGACGGCATGATTTTGTCATGGAAAACCACTCACTCACCTCCTTCCCTGCCTGCCTGCCTGCCTGCACTGCCCGCCCCTTCACTTCCTTTCTTCCTTCTCTACGGGATACTATGGACCAGGAACATGCTGCCGTCGGGCAAAGAGGCTTCCATCGCCGACACGAGTGCCACTTGCACAACACAGTAAAAGAACTCTTGGCATCTCAGCATCAATTAGTATCGCCCTAACAGATGCTACCTACTAAGCCGCAGGGCAGATATGGCAGCCAGCTAGGCGGCCTCAGCCCAATTATCGCAAGCGTCCAACAGGTCCTTCAAGAGAACAATGAAAAGGTCGTGGAAAAATGGAACAAGAACAAGAAAACTCCGTCCTATCCATTTCCAGGATTGGTATCTTCAACCACTCAAGTAAGTATACGATCTGAAACTACCAAATAAAAAACGAGCCAAGCTTCATAAATCAAAGACTAAACTCCGCAAAACTCCGTCTTTATCTTGCAATTAGTACCAACTCGCATCGACAGAAATATTATTTGCCGAGTTAAGCATGGCGTCCAGCTCACTCACGCCCTCCCGCTCAAATACTGTCATGAGCTCCAACTGTTGCGACTGGGACAGGCTTCCCTGGCGTCCGGGCATGTAGCCGTAGGGCGAGAGATTGTCGATAGGGGACGCCATTGTAGGCATGGCCCCCATTCCAGCCGCAGCCGCAGCCGCGTTGTGCTGACCGGCGGCGCTAAAGGCAACGCTACTGGGCTCCATTCCCATCGTCTCATCGAGGAAACTGCTGCCACTGCCGCTTCCCAAGTGGTCAAGGGTGTAGGGGGAGACAAACTGGGGCATCGGCGCGTACCAGTCGCTGCCGGGTGCCATAGTCGTGGTGGGTAGAGGCTTCTGGTCCGATAGGCCGGGGCCGGCGCGAGGCATAGCAGCAGGGTTGCCCGCCAGGCCCATATCCTTTGGCGGCGGCGTCATGTGTGGCGCGTCGCTGCCCGTGGTCATGGTCATGGATGCTAGGGACGCTTCCACCATGCTGGGCGTATTTAGGCTCATGCCAGGGGGTGTAAAGGCCGAGCTAGGCGTCGTAGCGGATAGGTTGGTCGCGGGCCCGAGAGACTCGGGAGGTGTAGGAATATGATTGCTCATTTGATCAGAGTGGCTGGGTGTAGGGTGCTGTGACGGAGGCTGGTGCTGCTGGTGCTGCTGGTGCTGCTGGTGCTGCTGCTGATGCTGCTGTTGAAGCAGGTGCTGCTGCTGCTGCTGCTGCTGCTGATGCTGCTGCTGCTGCTGATGCTGCTGCTGCTGCTGATTCTGATGCTGTTGTGGTGGTATAATAAAGGCCGCGGCTTGCTCCATGATCCCCTCCCCTGGCTGGCTGATATCCGGCGGAAAATACGAGAACCGACGGCCGTTAGAGTCAGTGGCCGGGTTGCAGAAGATCGAGTTGGAGCGGAAAGCCGGCTGGGGAGGGGGGAAGTTGGGATCGAAAGTGTACGCATTCATTGATTCGGGGGGTGATTCAAACGCCCAGCCAAACTGAGGCGGATTCAAAAATCGCACCTGACCATCGGCCCCTTGGCTCACCATGGGCGGTGAGGCCATGTCTGTGCCGTTCGAGGGGCTGGCAAAGGAAAACAGAGGATTGAACTGGCCGTCCTCGTAGCTTTGCAGGCAGGCCTTGGATAAGACCGTGTAGAGCTGGGCAGTGGCAGCCGCACCTGGCCAGCGCGCTGAACAGCTGTCGAGCGAGTCCAAAGCAGAGTTGATCAATTTGTCGGCTTCTTCCCTGCCATGTGCTTGTCGGACATCGGGGTACGAAATGGACCACAGTAGCGTGTTAAGAGCGGTAGAGAGATTTAGAAGAAACATCCACGTCGAGTCCATGGCGGACGTGTCAATCTGCTTCTCCGATAGCGTGAGGACAAATGCGGCGCTGTCGAAGCATATTTGTGCCGCGCCTGCAGACGGTTTCGGCACTTGAGGGGAGGGACGATACAGGAACATGCGAGACTGGTGATACGCTCCAAAGTACCTGCAGCGGTTAGCATGCACGCGCAAGCCAAGTTATAGAAACCTACCAAGCTTTTGTCCAGGCGATCTCCTCCGTCCGAGACTTGACCCATTCATCAAGTCTTTTGTCCACACTTTGATACCATGGGTGCGTATCGTTGACTGGTTCGGGGCGCTTTCTTTCGTAAAGCGTTCGTCGGATTTCGCACTCAATGGCGCGAAGCTTGTACATGTGTATCGTGTTCGTTTTTCTGAAGTCAGTCGGCCCATCTGATATTCCATTGGCCGTGATGTTTTCGTCCTTGACCGTTGCAAACCAACCCACGTCTAAACGGTCACCGCCCTTGGCGATACATGACGGACGGCCCATGTAGAGGGAAAGGGCGAATTCAAATGCAGCAACACTCCAGACAAGTCGTCGTCTCATGTCAATTGTTTTGGCATCCAGGTTGTAGCCGGCTGTGATTGTCTTCTCCTCGGTGAGTCCTTCTTGCTGGCAGATACGCACGGCAAGTCCAATAACGGCATATATTGGGTTTCGCGCCGGAGTGTGCAAGGAGTATGCAGCAACCAATATCAGACACTGTAGTGTTTTCAGATCCTTTGGACGGACAACATCCTTGAAATATTGCATGGCGGCCATGTAGTAACTGTCAGCAAGTCCAGCATACTGCTCCATCCTTTGCAGGGAGACGCCAAAGACCATTCGAACGACAAAGTTGCGATAAGGGTCCCTATCTCCATTGTAGACGGCATCGACGTCTTGCTCAAAGTCTGTCTCGTGCAGCACCGGCCAAAATAGTTGTGCTGGAAACGGTTAGTTTAAAGGTATAATGCAAACGGATCGGATCGTACTTTTCTGGTAAAAGGCATCGACGAGCTTGTCGGCGACAACACGCTTCGGCAGATTCTCTGCAGGAACTTCGGATACCATGGGATAGCTCTTCTTATGACCAGTCAGGGTCCCGGTCCCGGTCATTTGGATCGACTGCATACGCGCCTGGCGTCTGGCGCGGACTTCAGGTATCAGTTCGCCTATACTCTTGGAGTCGGTGAATCTTTTCGCTTCCTCCATTAAGAGACGGGTCAAGGCAATCCCGCTACTCGGTCCAAGATAGCGAGGTATCTCGTCGCTGATGCTGAGGCGAATCATGCCTCCTGGACGAACAATGTCTTCGCTGCTTCTCGGATAGTCGGCGGCTTCATCGGTATAGTTGTCGAGCTCCGCTTCTAACGCGCGAACTTTATCCTGAAGTTTTATGACATAGTAGCGATTTATTTTTCGACCCTTGGCGGCATCTAGGTATTCGCATATGGAGCCAGATCTTTCACATGGGACGCAACGTGGCAGGGTAGGATCGCAGCGAGTTTTGCGCTGCGCCAGGGTTAGTCAAAGCACATGTCAAGTTTACTTGGAAGAAACAAACTTGTCGGCAGCGACAGCAAGCTGTCAAAGTGTGGGCGACGCGATTTTCGAACCCCTCTCCTTCTGAGAGATCGTCGACTTCTGCAGAGCGTGCCGCAAGCGGGTTGAAGGTGGTATTGGCTCTGGGCGGGACAGTCCCGAGCCCTTGGCGGAAGATGTGCGCCGCATTCATTTCAATAGCGTTATGGAGCGCCGGTTGTGCCGGTGGCGCAGTCCGGTATAGAAACAGGCGGTCGGCTAATAAGGGTGAGAGGCGCTGGTCTCAAGCCGTCGAGTGGCTAGCGACGAGGCGAGGCGAGGCGAGCGGACTGGACTCTGGTTCAGGCGCGGCGCGTTGAGGAATCGTGATCAAGGTGATAAACGGCGATGAGGTGAAGGAGCATGCAGTGGCTCTCGTTTCTGGGAGGATTTCGAGCCGCGGGTGGCAAGTCGAGTCTCGACTCTGATGAGCGGGCAGGAGGTGGCGGCGGAGGGGCAGCGAATATGGACGGTGCACCGTTGGCACAGGGGTGTCAAGGCGGGGATGTTATTGAGCAGGGTTCTGCGGCAGAACGACGAGTAATTTTTATCGAGTGGTTTGCCGCCGGGTCGGTAATTCGGAGACGACGCGAATGAATAGTTACTCGTAGACAACTCGAGGAGGTTGTGTGAGGAGCGAGTGCGAAGGACGAGATGGAGAAGGAGGGTGGTGAACGGACATGTGCTTGGGCAAGCCAAGCAAACTGGTAATAATAAGCCTGAGTCTTTCCGGGAGCGGGCAGTCGCAGATGGAGATGGGGGGGAGGGGTTCGGTCACAGATTTGCATACAACCGCGCAGGCACTTTAATTAGCACTAATATAAGGTAGCCGGCAATTCTTAGGCGTGTTGTTCTAGGCGGGCAGGTGCCGCTCTGTGGTGGAGAAGTCTCCGTTCAGCGTTCAGCGCCAGGTACAGAGAACGAGAACAGCGCGTAACAGCACAGGAATGGCGTGTTTTCATGCTTGGAGATGCTGGAGACGCTGGAGCTAGTGGGTGGCAGCAGCAGCCACTGACGGTTCTGTGGAGTGCGCAGCTGTCATACCTACAGGTAGGTACACCGTACTACATGTAGTGCGTACTACACTGTATGCATGTACTACCAGTACCTGTCATTCGTGCTATAGATTGAGTCAGACAGCGAGTCGTGCTGTGGCAAGTAACTATTTATTAGGTAGGTACTAACTGACCGACCTACACTTTGCCTAAAACATCTCTAGATAACGGGAAATCCTAGGCAGCATGTTGAAGATGCTTTTTTCTCTTTCATGCTGACCAACACCGGCATATCAAATCCAAGCCACTATAGTTAAAGCAAGTACTGTACCACCTGTAGATACGGACCTCCCAGCACATCTGTGCCAGTATCCGGCCAAGTCAATATCCTACCCACTGGTTACCATCCGCATTGAATTCATCCCATATGTGATATGTGGTAGTAAGTTGCGCCACAACAACCTCGCCGTTGGTTTTGGTCTCGACGCTGACAAACAAACCATGCTATGCTGTCAACCAAAGCCACCTGCCACCATGTTCCAAGTAGCAAATCGCCCCCTCTCGTAGAAAATACAAGCACCACGCCCTTGGCCGCAAGATGTATCCTCCCTACTCAAATTATGCGGTGGAGAAGCACATCTTGGCTTCCAGGTGTTCCGCGCACAGAGCTGAGGATCATCTTGGGACTCCTTCAGGCTTCAGACTTCAGGGCAGCTAGCTGACTGCCAAGAGAGGTGGGGGCGCCCCTTGAGTACCTCTAATACGATGAACGATGCTTTCATCTTCCCTTGAACAAACACCACCTCCATCGGCCCCATCCCAATACACTAGGGAAGGCGCACGTCTGTTTGAACCAGTTTGACTTGACTGTCAACTGTGTGATGATGCTGACACTTGTTTTGTGCATGGCGCCGAACAATATGCGACAGGTTTGTTTGCTGAATCTCGGCCAGACTTGTCATTTAACCCAAATAGACAATAATCATTTAACCCAACAAAAACTTCTTCACGCAGGACTGGCATCATGCTTGCTGTTTCAACAGCCCCTAGCGCCAGCCACCAGCGTTGTTGCATCACCGGTTAGGAATCGAAGATTCGGCATGATACGTACGGAAGCCGATTTCCGCGCTGCATTCCACAGATCAGATCTGCGCGGGATGACTTCAGCACAGAAGAGAAGCCACAGGGATAGAAACATTCAGCTCAATAATGGGCCGTGATCGGGCTGGCTGAGCAGGATGCGGCTTTTTATTTCCTTGGCCTGCTGGTGTACAGAGAAGTTACTGGATGCCATACACAAAACGCCTGTACAAGCGTACAGAAGGGATCTAGGTAGCAGGCCATCATGGTGGTGAGGGGATGAAGGACGAATCATTAGACGGTATTTCGTCGTCGGGATAATACAAGATGGTCATTGAGGTGGCTCAGTATCGACTGGGCCGCCTGCAGTGCTCTGGGCAAATTTGTTGACGGGTCATGAGTCTATGGGTCACTGGCGTTTCGCGCAAACCCTATTATTTTGAGCAGTCATGATTACGTCGGATTGAGAGAAAAGGCGCCCCACCTGGCAAGGTCAGTCCAGAAACAGTCTGCATCGCAGCATAGGAGTAGCTAGGTTAATCAAACGGGATGCATGATGGCATTATGACTGTACTGAACAGGTCGTCCGTGTTGCCGACTATCAGTTTGTGATATGGTGATGCAGTGTTGGAAATAGCGCCTTGGGGGCGGGGACCTGGGCATTGATGGATGAGCAATATAGCATTTGTCAAGTCAAGATGGGGGTAGCATAACTGGCGCCACCAGAATGCTATTTCCATCACCACCATGGCGAAAGGGGTTGCAGGCGCAGCAACGTGGATCTGATGCACCCAAGCCCAAGACCAGGGGATATCAGTTGACTCCTTGCGATGTGGGAGAGCGAGACGTGTCTTGAAGTTGAGGCATTAGCGGGTCGGCCAGTGTACCTTGATACCGGAAGGTGGCGAGGAGGAACTTATTTATGCAACTGGGGCTGTCTCCATAGGTCGCAAGGTTGACTAGTAAGTACCTACAGTACCTACAGTACCTACTAACAGTACCTAGGTAGTTAGTGTTCGGCAGGTACGGCAGGCGTCATCCTTGTTCTGACTTAGGTGTGAGGTACCTACATACAGTACCTACCTAGGTAGATACGATAGGTACCTCGTAGCACAAACACGAAATGCATGTCCGCAAATGCCTGTCCGTAGTCCGCAAATGCTTGTCCGCAAATGCATGTCCAGTTGGCCACAGCGAACGGCCTTCTTGACTCTGAGCTTCCATTTATCCATCCACATCGCATTCGTTCATTTCATCACCCCGCGCATTAATTTATTGCGCTGACCCCCATTTTGCTCTCCATCCCATCCTCGCCATCGCCATTACCATCGCAATCATCACCATCCATCACCATCGCCATCACCGCCATCACCGCCATCGCCATCGCCATCGCCATCGCCAACCAAGACTCTCCGTTTGCAGCTTCAGGACCAGGACCGCCTACCAACCCCGTTGGCGCCTTTACCGCTACCCTCCCCGCCCGTGTTCTTAGGCAGCTTCTGTCCCACCACAACCATACCACGTCAACTTTACCAAGTCCTCCTCCACCATCGCTTTGCTCGACGCCCAACTCGAGCTCAGCTTATCCGCCAACGCCCACCTCACCGTCGTCCACGCGCATATGTCCCGTAACCTGTCGCTAGCCCGAGACTCTGCATCGCACCATTCTTCCACTTGAATCGACGCGCGCCGACAGCACCCCGCCACTGTATTACCGTTCCGACCGTCACGCCAGCACCGCCGGGCTTGTTGTCCCCCTCCCGCATCCCTTGCGGCAGTTTCACGTGCCCATATGTCGCACTGGAAGCCCTGTTTCAATTATTTTCTTCGACACCGACCTTTGTCCACGCGATAGGCTGCTCCTAATCGGGGTCGTTGCAGTGCGCCCACCATAGCATCGCTCTGCATTTGGCAGCTTCCAGCCATGCCCCGCAGCAGCTTCTCTCGCAACCCCCTCTTGAGGGTCTCTCGCCCAGTGTCGGCTTGTTCGCGATGTGAGCTCCCACCACCCATCCCGTACACCTTTTGCTCTTGCTAACAATTTCCAGGTCGTTCGGCTAAAGTCAAGGTCCGTAGCAAAGACAACACCGGCCCCGCGCGGCAGCTAATATGACTTAGTGTGATGGCAAGCTTCCGGCCTGTACAGCCTGTGAAAAGGCAGGTAGAGAAAGCGAATGCTCTGCCGCCAATGACCAGTTCGCCAGAGGCAAGGAGAGAAGGCAAGTCACTTGCCTTTGCCTTGACGTCATTCTCGCATAACCGCTGACCCTTCCTAGCTATGTCGCCGCTCTCGAGCTTCGCATCGAGAAACTCGAGCGCCGCCTCCAATTCGCCAAGTCGCGCAAAGCTTCTGTCGCTAATCATGAACATGAAGCGCCGTTTACGCATGATATGAATCGCAAAGACTCTCTGACCCTCATCAAAGCTGCCATTCACCGCAAAGCGGCCAGAAACCGGGAAAACTCAGATGTCAACTCGCTTGTGTCTGATTTTGGCTACATGTAGGAAGTCTTGAACCTAAACTGTGTTCACAAGGCTAACGTTTCTAGGTCTGTCAATGCTGTTGCTCGTGACTTTGAACCCGATGCCTTCAACGTGACGTTTGCTGGTCTCGTTCTCACTGCTACTATGAATAATGCACTTCCTGCCTCGACAGAACCCGACCTACCCCCCAAACAAGTCACTAATTCGATCGTGCAATACTTCATGGCGCACATTTACACACTATTTCCGTGCTTCTCCGAGACGGCGCTATTGAACGTCATCAACGATCTCTATCAAGAGGACCACCGTGTGATACGAGACTCCGACTATTGGCTTGTGTACATGGTTCTCGCGATCGGATACACAGCCCAGAGCCAGAAGATTAACGACATCAACTATGAGTGCGGGGTTGAATACATTGTCAAAGCATTGAAATACGCAGATCAGGCTCTCGCTCCCGGAAGCGGCACCCAAATTCAGTCACTGTTGCTTTTGACGATATACTCCCTCCTCGACCCGGCTCATTTTGACAGCTGGCATCTTCTTGGCTTTACTGCCAGGGCATGCGTGGACTTGGGCTTCCATCAAGATCCACCTACATCTTCTTCGTCTGACCGCACGGCACTTGATATTCGCCGCCGAATCTTTTATTCTGTGTATGCTCTGGACCGTGCCATCAGCATGGTACACGCACGAACGTTCTCGTTTACCGACGACTCCATCAATGTCGCTTTCCCTGCCAGCCTATCTCAGTCGCGCAAACAGTTCCTTTCATCAGGTCCCATTACAACTGCCCAGTCAACCGATCCAGCATTGCTGCTGTTCCAGCTCCGCCGCGCCCAATCATTCTGGTACCAGGAACTATACCAGTCAGATTCAACCCCACTCGCAGATCCAACAACCTTCTTGTGGCAAATGTGTCTTGACATGCGTGACTGGGGCGACAGCCTACCTGATACCTTGCCAACGGGAATCCGCCGCATGTTTGAGCAGGAGCTACGATATAGCTACGTATACTGTATCGCCCCGTCAGTCCGCTCGCCACAGATTACGGACTATTCTCGCACTCTTATTTTTGAGTACTCGCTGGAATATCTGAACGTGATGCATGAAATTTCTCGGACAGGGCTCAATAGCGCATTTTACACTTATCACGATGCCTTGAAGGTGTATTTTATGGGAAATCAGCTTCTGGCCGTGCTACGTGATGCTGAGGAAGTGCTTCTGTCTGGACGACCTGTGCCGCCGCCTCCTCTTCGTCCAGGCTGCCCGTCTGCACCGCCGATCCCGCGCCGCACCGGTCTTCCTGCCAGCAATGCCCACGATGCGCTGGAGCGCAGTCTTTGGTGCCTTGAGAAGGTGCATGAAACGCTTTCCGCATACAGTGAGCGATGGGAAGATGCGACGATGCTCAAGGACAGCTTCGAGCAAATTTCCGCCGAGACTCTGCAACGCTTGCGCGAACTCCGTGTTTTGCGCGGTGTCCCGCCCGATCCTCGCCACTCACCACACCAGCACCAGCACCAGCATCACCAGCATCACCCCCAACACCAACACCAGCATCAACAGCACCAGTATCAACAGCACCAGCATCAACATCAACAGCACCAGCATCAACATCAACAGCATCAACAGCTTCGCCATTCGCCACAACATAATCAAGAGTACCAACATCACCAAGAGTACCAACAGCACCAACAGCCTCGTCACTCGCCACATCAACACCAGCAGCAGCTCCCACAGCATCAACAGCAACAGCCAGGGCACCAGCAACAACAGATCCAGCACCGCCCGCAGCAGTTACCGCTGCTCCAGCAGCATGGGCAGTACCCTAACGGTGTATCTGTCGGTCAGCCCGCCCCTACGCCAATGACAGCAGTACAGCCGCCGCAGCCGCAGCCGCAGCCGCATCAGCCTCAGCATCAGCCATGGGTGGGCGTCAACGTCTCGCAGATGATGCACGGGGGACCGCCTCCGCCACGATAAGCGCGGCGCTTACGAACTTTGATGGGCTGGAGAGTAGGTAGGATATTTCCTCCAAGGTGGCGGTCAGGGATACGATGTTAGCTTAGCTCGAATCAAGACCGTTCAACAATACATCTAATCTCTATCTAGTCCGATGCGTCTCAGTCCTAACCGGATATACAACTTGGTTCTGTGACTGCATTGGTTCTGCCAGCCTGTCGAAGCAGTAAGAATTATGAGAGAAAACGTTTATAATAAGCTACATGTAGATTGCGAAAGAACAGCCCAAAAAGACCATGGGAAAAATAAGAGTACCATACAAATTTACAAGATAGAAGAGGTCAAAAGACAGCCCCCCTCATTCCATACTCTGTGTTTCCTCTCCCCCTACCGTCGCAAATTGCCCCGACCCGATTGTGTAGACGCCATCGTGAAGAAACTTGCGCCGCCTATTCGTAAGAATATCGCCCCAAGTTCTTTCAAGAGTTTTGAGAAGGAAAAAAAAAGAAGAAAAAAAAAAGAAGAAAAAAAAAGGAGAGAGAAAACGAAAAAGCAACGGTGAAAGAACAACACGCACAATCAAAAACCTCCCTACTACATCATTTTACAAGATTCCTTCAGCCCTTTTTCCCGCCCATTCTCCCCTCCCCTCTCTCACCCCCTTCATCATTCAAAAGCGAAAATCATGTCTCTTTTGTCATTACTGGCGCAGCACATGCGTTGAATTTTGGGGGTCTTTTTTTTTCTTTTTTTCTTTCTTTGTGTTTACCCCGCGCGCACATCTTGTAAATGTAAATTCTTGGTCTGGCGAGGGAGTTTGCGATCGCGTTCGTACAAGACGCCGCAGTTGGCGCAGAGCGTCTAAAAGCAGAAAGAATGTTAGCAACAGGGAACGAGGTAACCGGACAGGGCGGGGGGGGGGGATATTGAAGGGAGTGCAAACGTACCCTAGGGCCAGCCGGGCCATCGCGGACCGCCCACACGCAGGAGCCCCAGATGCGGCAGTGCACACACCGCCAGTTGGAGCGCTCCAGGTCCGTGAGGGCGCCGCCTCCGCCGTAGCCGCCGGCATCGGGGGTGCCGCGCCCGCCGGGGGTGCCGCCGCGGCCCAGGGGACTGAGGCTGCGGAAGCGACGCTTCTTCTTGGATCGCTCGCCGCGGCCCATGCGCTCCTCCTCGGGCTCAAACGGCGTCGAGACGGACGCGCCGGCGGCGAGGGGCGTCCCCGTAAGCATGCCCGTCGTCGAGCTGAATCGCGCCGTCTCGCGTCGCAGGCGGCGCACCTGGCGCTCGCGGTCACCCTCGCGCTTCTCCATCTCCTCTTTGCTAAGGATCTCGATCCTGGGCTCCCAGTCCTGGGCTAGGTGCTCCGGGTCGTAGCGCCAGCCAGCTTCCGTGCCAAGCGCGGCGTCGTTGGGCAGCTCCTGTTGGAGGCCGCCCCAGCCGGTGACGAGTCCGCCGACCTCGCAGGCCTCCTTCTTCAGCCGCAAAACTGCTTCATAGATAGCGTGCGTCATGGCTGGAACCCACTCACCGCTCAGGCCCAGGTCTGCACAGGTTGTCTTGGCGAATACCTCCGCCGTCCCGGGCGGGTGAAGCAGCGACCACTCGAATTTGTCAGTATACAGTTGGGAGGACATGTTGAGGTTGAGGTTTATGATGCATCGATACGTGTCATCCGGGTTAAAGTCGTCCGAGTCTGGTGTGATGGCTGTAGCTTCGGCCGTGACGGCAGGCACACCAGGAGTCCGGCCTGGCGCCGGTGTTACTGGCGCAGCAATTGGTACAGTAATCGGTGGCTGGGCTGGCGTATCTGCTCTTGACAGATAACGCGCGGCGGAGTATGGCGAGATGTCTCTGGTCAAAGGCCTATCTCTCGTTGTGGTTGCGGGTGCTACCGGTTGCGGCTGCGGTGGTGGGACAGGCTGATCGGTGTGAAAAATAGGATGCAGAGCGACACCCGCGTACTCTTCGAGCTGTGTGCGAATCTGCTTGCTGATATCGGCAGCAACGTGTTGGCGGTTTGGAAGGTCAAGGTCTTGAGCTAGCGTCTGCGCAAACTGGTCTGTGGTGATGAGGGTTTCGTGCAGGTTCCAGCAGAAGATATCGCGCAGCTTGTAGGGCACCGTCAACTCCTGCTGTCGGTACTGGGGCAGCGAGAGGTCGACGCCGGGCGTGTTGGGCGGGGGAAAGGGCGGGTGCGGGACGAATGAGGGTACGTCGAGGTCGATGCGGATCGGTATCAGTACCAGCGGCAGGTTAGCCTGGGCCGCATTCTGCTGGTCGCTCCGGATTGCTCTCGTTTTGCCCATCCAGTCGCGCCATATTGGCTGGAGCTGTACAGGCTCGTAAGTTTCCTTGCCCGCCTTGCCGGACCAATCCTGGCCCTTGGACAAATCCTGCATGCGCAGACTGCGCAGGCCGGTAGGCCGCCTTCGTGGGTCATCGCTATCGTCCTCGATGTCATCGTATCCGTCCTCGGCGTAGTTGATTATCGTGGTGCCGCGCTTCGTTGTGCGGGATAGGGGGTTGACGGTGGGCGCGCTGGGCAGCACAGGGGTGAGCAGCGAGTTCTTGTATGTCCGCAAGCGCGGCGCATAGCTGGACTGAAACGCCTGGGGCTTTGATCGTTCCATCATGGGCGCGAGGGTGCCTCGATTGGCATCGCCGAGCCGGAATGAATCGGGGCTTTCAAGGGCAGCGGGCGCGCTGGCCGTTGTTGGCAGTGACTCGGTTGTCGCGCTGCCTCTGCGTAATGACGCACGCACGCCTGCTGAGTGGTTGTATCGGTAGTGCGCCGTGCAATTGGCGGGTTGTTGCGTGATGGACGCTCGAAGAGACAAGGACACAGGATGAAAAAGGCGTGGTGGTATGGAGAATGGTCGTAGGTCGCGACGAGCTAGTTAGCTAGCAAGTTGAGGTCTGGCGCGTTTGCTTGCTAAAATTTCGGTATGTCCCGAGTTACGTAAGCAGTCAATCCGTCTTGAGAAAAGCAATTGACAATTGCGTTGCTGACTGCATCTTGAATTCTTTGTCTGTACTTGTCAAATCTGGAATTGTTTTTCTCGATTTCTATTTCCACACTAATTTCCTCCAGTTTTGAACAGCAATCGCTATATATGCAGGCATTGGCCAGCCGCGTCTTCGACAGTGACCCAGCGAGACCGACCCATGCTAGAAAGGCCGTTGCCCAAATCTGGATACAAAAGTTTTATTAGTGGCGGGCGCCCTGTCAAGCTTCCTACTTTGTCAACTTACACATTGCCCTCGGGACTGAACTGACAGACGACATAGATCTTGTATGCATCCGAGATGCTGTAGGCGCGCCCGCATCCGATTTCCGTTGACCCGGACCACATGCATTGCGCTGCATGAATTACCCTCGTCAGCCAGTGCTTTCTTCTTTTCTCGTTGAGGAGCCGCCTCGTATCACCTACACCAGTGAAGCCAAGGCTCGTGGCCCGTCGTGATGGCCTTGCCGTCATACAGCGGCGCCTGGCCGAGCCAAGCACTCATGGCCGACTGGTACGGCGCGTCGTAGGCCGGATGGCACCCCGAAGCCGTCTGCACGTAGAGCACCTCGCCCTGCGACGGGCGGTAGGCTCCGGCGGCGTGCTGGAAGGGCACTTGGGCGCTGGCCATGAGGTTGGCCCAGAGCTGCGCGTATGCGGCGAGGTCTGGGTTCCAGGAAAGCGGCTTGACGCGGCGCTCGGCCCGGGCCTGATTAACCATGTTGAAGGCCGCAACGAGGTCGTCGGTTTGCGCAGCGAGGGCGGAAGCGACGCTCGCGAGGACGGCCGCGACCTTGCCGAGACGCATCTTGAATGGCCCTGCTAAGCGACGCGATGGCAATTTGGCGAATGAGTGATCCGACAGGTGGCGATGTAAGCTTGACGAAAAATCGCTTAACCAGGGCCAGAAACTCTGCAGCATCAAATATTCAGCGATGTTTTAATCTGAAATTCATCTCACAGTCTTGCGTTTGCTCGCTTCTGCGGAAGTGATTGCCAGCTGCTGCCAGCTGCCAGCTGCCATGCCTTTTTCACCAGCCACAGCATGGCAAGTGCAAACATCGAGATACCATGATAAACGTTAAAAATTCATCGTAATATTTGCATGACACTTTTATCTTCGGCTTCCTCTTCTTCTCAATCGTCCTTTGCATTGGTTGGCGATACTGTTTCTCATCAGAGGCTTCTAGAAGATCGCCCCAGATATGACGCCAAAACTCCAGAAATATTTCTGGACTCCTCTCCGCCGCTAACCTGGACTTTTTCTTTGCGCCAAACCTGCCCTCCTGAGTCCAAGTCCACCCACACCCATCCATCATCACTCTACTCTGCGCTGATTACCACAACCTCACCCGCCCGCGCAATGGCTTCCCGTACAGCGTCCTCTCTCCTGCGCCAGCTGCGTCCCAGCGCTCCACGCCAGCCCTGCCGCCTCTTGCGACCACGACCCGCCATCACCACCCGACCACCACCTCCCGCGCTCCTGCTCCTCCGCGCCGCGCACACCATCCCGCGCCCGCCTCTCCCCTCCGAACGCGCGACGACCGCCGCGGCATCCGATCCCTCGACGAGCCCGCCGGCGGCGTGGCAGCCCGAGGACGCGCCCACGAGCGAGGGCGTGCGCCCGGAGCCCAAGAACCCGGCCTACTACCAGCTCTCCTTCACCTGCGTGCCGTGCGGCCACCGCTCGCACCACAACGTCTCCAAGCAGGGCTACCACGCCGGCTCCGTGCTCATCACCTGCCCGGACTGCCGCAACCGCCACGTCATCAGCGACCACCTGAACATCTTTGGCGACCGCAAGCTGACGGTGGAGGACCTGATGCGCGAAAAGGGCCGTCTGGTCAAGCGCGGCAGCCTCGGCGAGGACGGCGACATTGAGTTTTGGCCGGATGAGGAGCAGGCTGCTGATGCGAAAACGGGCAGCTCATGATGGGTGAGAGGAAAGGAACGGGACAAGAGCGGTGGATGCTCGGTCGCGAGTAGCATCTTTGTACAGTATCTAGCATAAAGGGACATACGGCGTTATTTGTTAGAATACCCTCCACTTTCGGGCAAGATTCGGAAAAAGAAAAGGCATGGCATCTCCGGAACAGTTATAATGCAATGTACATTAAAATATTCATCTAAAAATCGATATAAACGTCTTGGACGTGGCAAGCCAACTCCCAAACTCCACGAATGCATGATGCAGGACTCCCGAAATTCTACCACGTCTTGTACGTCTGCCGCATCGTCTTCTGCTCCTTGGACCGCACCTTTCGGCGCTCCTTGTTGCGGTCCAGCTTCTTCCTCTTGTCGCGGCCGTACTTGTCCGGCTGCGCAACGGCCTCGATCTTGCGCTTGCTCGAGCGCTGCTGGCGGCGCCTGCGCACCGCCTCGCGCACCGCCAGCAGCAGCCGCGTGTACTCGGCCGTGCCAAACTTCTTCTGCAGCGCGTCCATCATGATGTGGGCGCGCGCCTTGACGCCCTCGAGCGCCGCGCGGAACTCGTCGTCGGCGCTGAACGGCACGGGGATCGACGGGTCCGTCAGGTGGTGCAGCGGCTCCAGCACCTTGCGCAGCGACGGGCGCAGGCGCTCGGCGGGCACGCGCCGCGCGATGGTCTCGAGGGCCTCCATGGCGTGCACCTTGGGCACGATGGCGGCGGCCCGGGGCCGGATCTCCTTGCGCAGGATGTGGGACAGGCGCCAGAAAAGGTAGCCAATGTCCCGGGGGCGCTGGGCGACCTCTTCGTCGTCTTGGTCGGCCGCCTCCTCCTCCTCCTCCTCCTCTTCGTCCTCTTCTTCTGCTCCTGCTTCGGCTTGCGCTTCCT
Source organism: Cordyceps tenuipes (assembly GCA_025583755.1). Lineage (NCBI taxonomy): Eukaryota > Fungi > Ascomycota > Sordariomycetes > Hypocreales > Cordycipitaceae > Cordyceps > Cordyceps tenuipes. Next base: position 18,374 of record JANZYN010000026.1, read on the forward strand.
CTGCATCGACGTCCTTTTCAACCACCTTCTTCTCGGGAACGTCGGCAAGTCGGGGCCCGAGGAAAATGATTACCTGCGTGACCTCCTTGGCCAGAGCCTCGTCGACCTGGGCACCACCAAGGACGTTCAAGCTCAGGCGCACGTAATCTTGCAGCTTCTCCACGGGCAACGTGAGACCGTGAGAGCCCGTGAGGGCTTGTCCCGGAGGTGTGCCGCCGCTTTGCTTCGCAAAGTCACCAAGATACAAAGCGAGCAAGCGAATCGTTACGAGGCGCACATTGGCATCCTCGTGCTGCAGGCAAAGTGCAACATTGATCCATAATTGCTCGTTCTCGGGTGTGAGAATACGCTCAGGGTATTGCACAGTGAACAGCTGCATTGTCGCGATGATGGTGCTAACGAGATCGGCGTCCAGCTCAGTTACATCCTGAGCCAGCAGCTGTCCGACAGTAGACAGAACCAACTTGTAGTCCTTTTTATTCCTGGCTGCCTCTTCGTTTGCTTCAAAGTAGTACCCGAAGACCGCCAGACCAAGCCGAAGCACCGGCAGGTTGTCCTTCTTGTCGATCCACGACCGCAGCAGGGTGAGGAACTGCTGCACACGCTCCTTGTCGGCCTTTTGGAAAATCTCCTTGATCAGCTCGGCCGCCGCCAGCTGACACTTTTCACTCTCATCGTTGGCCAGCACGAAGAAGAGCGGCAGGAAGCAAGTGGACGCCACCTGCTGCACAAACTCGTCAGAGGCCTTGATGAGAAGTAGGTGCAGAATTTCCAAGACGGACAGACGACCGCCTTCGCGGTCGTACTTGAGGTTGGCGACGATGAAATCCAGCTGCTTGGCCCAGCGAGCCTTCTTCTGGGGATATTCGCGGATGAACTGGAAGAAGGCGCCGCGGGCAAGATCGCGCGTGTCCTTGTCGTCGTTGGTGATCATGACCGTGCCGACGTGGTCGAGGGTGTCGTAGACGGCAGCCGTCTCGATGTGACGATCGAGGACAGATCTCAGAAAGTTGAAGGTGACGTGGCGATACAGGGGCTCCGTAAAGTCGTCTTTGAGCTTTCCAAGGAGCATGTCAACCGCCGCATCCTTGATAATCACGTCACGACGGTCACGCAATAGGACAGACAGCAGTTTCAGTGCAGCCTGTGCCAGATCGGTAGTGGTAGACGTCGACATGGAGATGCTCTTGGTGGCCTCTCTGACTGTGACCTTGAAGAGGTTGGCTCCATCCTCGCCCATGGGCACCTTGACAATTGCCGCCAGCAGATGGAAGGTGGAAATCTTGATTTCGTCTTCGCCGGCGACGATGGCATCACCCATGATGGGCAAGAAGCCCGCGATATTCTCCGGTGTTCGTAGACTATCGTGCTTCTTCAGCATGGCGCGCAGAATGTCAAACGCGAATCGCATAAGCTTGTACGTGTGCTTTGCCCCCTTGCCTCGGTCGCTCTTCTTGGCGCCTTTTTGGATGAGATACTTTCGCACTCTCGGGTCCATCTTTTGCTCTTCCTGTGGCTTCTGGCTATTGTAGACTTCCTGGATAACTTCATAGCAAAACACAAGAGTGTCGCGGCTCTCGGCGGCCGGGTTCTGCATCAGACCAACGGTAATGCGGGACATGAGTCCGTCAATCTTGCGCACCATCTTGAGGTCGACCTTTTCCATAAGAAGCGCCTGCAACGGCTTGACCAGGTGAATAAGGTGCGTCACGGTGGCGGTCTTGGCGACCAGCTCCATCGAGTCCTGGCTCTTGCTGCCTTTGATTTCCTTTGTCTGCGTGGTGTATCCCTCCGCGTCCTTTTCTTGGCCAACAACGCCAAAGATGTCGTCCATGATGACGGTGACAATGGAAGGCAGACAGTGGTCGAGATCACCAGGACCGAACGAGGGCACCGAAGCAACTAGAATGGAATGCATCGTGTATGATAGCACGTGCAGCTGGTAGCCACGCGTCAGGGCACTTCGGAGCTCCTTGAGAAGGAAGCCAAAGTATCCGGGGCCGAGAACAACAGCAATCTGGACAAGTGTGTCTCGGGTCAAGTCTCGCGATTCCTCATTCTTGCTGCGCAGAATATGGCAAATGTCGGTCAAGACTCCAGCAAGCCTCTGGGTCATTTGCTGCTCCGGGAGGAGCTTGAGGAGCTTGACAATGATGACACCAACTGGCACACGGTAACTGACTTCGGACTCGTCTTTTTCGTGAAGGTACTTGGTGAGTGGCGGCAGGAAGTATTCCGAGATATCGACAGGCAGCTGGGTTTTGGAGATGCTCGTGGCGAGACGCTGCTTCTGAGCAGATGCACCCCCGCCATCTACGTCCATGGCATCCCCGTCTTCCTTGCTCTCGAGCGAGGCACTGAGACTATCGGCGAATCGACCTGCTAGGCGAATAGTTTGCTTCTGCAGCTCCGGCTTGGACCCGACGTAGCTGATGTATCGCTGCAGAGTCGTGCGGTAGTGATTCCAGTGCAGAGACATGGCCAGGGCTCCAATGGTAGCTGTAGCCTGCGCGCCGAGACCATGGTCATCCGCGCCGTCCTCGCGCCCGAAGATGAAATGCTCCAGCAGAGGAATGAAGAATTGCGACAGGTTCTGGCTGCTCATCTCCTGGGACAGATTCGCAGCCTCGAGCGTCTTGAGAGCCTCGAGCTGGCGCGCAACGGCGGGACTTAGAAGGTTGAAGAAGAATGCGGGATCAGCTGACTCCTCGTTCTGTTCCACCAACAATCCCTTGAGGTCGGCGACGGGTGTCCAATCAGGCATTGTTGAAAGCAGGAAGCCAAGCACGCGGAGAGTCTGACGGCGCACCGTCTCTGAGGGATCACGGGCGCAGGCATTCACTGCGGGCATGAGCACAGACTTGAGCATCTCTTCAAAGATAGCCTTGACATCAGCAGGCTGCGAGTCGGCGACATCTTGGACAAATCGTCGCAGACCATCAGCAGAGTTAGTCGACAAGACTCCGAACTCCTGGTCGTCACGGATGAAATAGATGAGGTTATGCAGTACGGGCAGCCATTGCTTCGGCGTCCAAGCAACATCTCGAGCAGCTGCAACAGTGGTAAACGAACTGAGGCGTCGGTCATAATCTGGCTCGTCCAGGCGTCCCTCCTTGTATGAGTTGAGGTCGCTGCAATGAGTAGCAACAACAGCAACTTCCGGGTCTTGCTTCGAGAGAGCAAGCAGAGCTCGTGCCAAAGATTGTCTATTTTCGCGGTCTTTGAAGTAGCCGAAGAGTGAGGAGAGTGTATCGTAGACTTGCTGCAGCAGCTGAGCGTCTTGTCCGGCATGCTCCATGGACACGAAGCTCTCGACGATCAGAAGGATTCGTCCCTTAGTCTTGGGGCTGACACGTCGGGGGGGTTGGTTCAGCAGGTAGCTTGAAATGCGAATGACGGACTGGATGTTCTCGATGTCTTGAACGACGACTGCGAATGCCAAGATGGTTTCAACACAGGCCTCGAGAAGCGTGTGGCTGACGGTCTGCTCTTCCAGGACCTTGGTGATGCCAGCCAAAATCTGCTTCACATTGGCATCCAGCAATTCCACCTTGATCAGCTCATTAAACTCGGATTCGCTGGCAGGGGCAACAGCCAGCTTAACGAGGTTACGCAGAATCTCAAGCGAGTGAGTCTTGACATCGTCCTTCGTCTTTTCCGCTGTGATGCAGTCGATGACGCTGGGCAAGACCCCAGCGGGCAGCAATGTATCTCGGGGCGCAAGGAACAGGACCGACTTAGGCAGGACGGACCAGGTAGAAAATAGGTGCATCAGACCGGACACGCCTTGAGTCATCTCGGCAGCAAAGTTTTCCATTCTCGGTGCCACGACCTCCTCGATGATGAGGTCATGGTACGGCTCCCACTGGAAATCTTGAGCATTCTGGAACAGTGAGATGAGACACTTGATGCTCGTCACGCGATTTACGCGAAGAAGCGATGCGCTGCTCGCTTTGTCGCTCTCCTCGCCCTCCACTGAGGCGTCCCGTAGATTTCTACAAGCATAGATGAGACAGTATAACACTGGATTCAGGACCTTTTCCATGTACTGTGATATACTGCTGCCCATTTCCGTGATCAGAGACGAGACCATGTTCAGAAAACCAACTTGCTGGCGAGGCGTGATGATGGGCACGTTGAACAACGGCTTGTTTTGTACCGCAGACTGGCCGAGGACCTGCACGCCCCGGAGCTTCCCCATGACGATGTCGAGAAAGTCGCCCATGTCTTGTAGGGAAAGGTTTCGGATGACAGCCAGACGCGTAGCCTGCTGGCCTTGGCGGCCGCTTGCAACGCCCTTCTTGGAGATGGTGCGGCCGTACAGCAGGCGCAGGAGAACAGGCATCAGCTGGGGCTTGTGGGCTGGCTTGATGAGCTCATCGTCCTGCAAGAAGACGGCAATCTCATTCTTGAAGCGTGCCTCGTCCAAGAGGAACTCGAGGTTCTCCTGGTACGCCTTGACGCCTTCCTGCTTCCAGGCCAGGATGCCCTTGAGCGCGAGCTTTTGCACCTCAACATCACCATGCTCGAGGAGTCGCAGCAGCGCATCGTAGACCTTGTCGTGCTTGTACAGGACCTTGGGATTGACGAACTGCGAGAAAATGCCGATTATGCTTTTCCTGTCGGCCAGCGACCAGTTCTTATCGTCATCATCTCCGACATCCTCGTCAGTCGCCTCGTCCACCGCAGCCTCCGACTCGGCAGCCCAGCAGAGAAGATGAGGTACCAGCTGCCGAGACCTCCTCTCGGCGATGGCTGGAAGCGCGTTGAATACCTTGAGCGCACGACTTCGCGCAAACTCGGCAATGCTCTCGACGAGTTGCTGTTCCTGGTCAAAGGTTTCGAGCATCCTGGTCGCCGCGCCGACCGCATCGTCTCGTGTCTTTTGTCCAGCTTCTGTGAGCGCCATGTATGCTGTGCAGTCAAAGTCTGAGAGGACGGGCTTTTGTGTAGCCGATGCGTCGCCCATCGGGCTCTTCCACCGCGGCGAGGGTACTTCCATCCATCGGAATGCAATCTTGGAAATGGCCTCCTCGCCGGGCTTGGATTGCGCGATGTGTTTTAAAGTTTCAATGGCATCATCCCAAACAGGTGAGAGCTTTACTGTGAGCATGCCAAATAGAAAAGAAGGGACAGCATTGCTTAGCCAGCTGGAGCTGTCCACGTGCATATAATCTTGGCCAAGTTTCCGCATGAGCATACCGATGCTTCTCGTATTCTGCAGCTGAAGCGGGGTTTCTTCAATCTGTAGCATATCGTCGAGTACCGCGGCTGACTTATCCATGTATTGTAGTAATTGTAATGAGGTGAGGCGGATATCGTGTGAAGGGCACCCAAGATTCTCGATAAGGGACGCAATAGCGGGATCTGTTTCTGTTACGTTCTCTTCGGAGGTCATCTGTGCATCTGGCGATTCGCTGCCAGACACGGACGATACGTAGGTGATATAGGACCGCAGGAACCCCACGGAGCGCGCAAAGCGAGGAAGAGCAGCGCGCAGCAACCGACTGAGGGTTGAATCAATGACGCCCGCGGCCTTGCTCATGCCTAGATAGGCATGGAAGCCAGGCCCGACGATGAACCGCACTTCGTCAGAGTCAAGCGTCGACGAGGGTCGCAGCGCCAGCTTCAGCTTCTTCAACAGCAGCTCGGCAATGCGCGCGTTTGTGGAGGGGTGAACCGCAGTCAGCTCGAGGACCTGAAGCAGCGCGGCGTACTTTGGTAGGCAGCGGTCCCGCCACACCTGGGGGTCCTTATTATATGGTCCGCGCTCAGGAAACGGCGAAATCTCGAGATGCTCAAACTTGGACACGATCTGGTCCTGCCAGCTCTGCGGCAACCGCAAGGCGTCCTTTTCGTTAGGAGGGGGGAACGCGCGGCGCTCCATCATTTGCGGCAGCAGCGTGCAGAGCATCTCCTCGTTTGAGGCACCGTCGCTATGCGTGCCGTGTGACCAGTGGGCGGCGATGTACTTTTGAAATTCGCCACGTAGGAGGCTGCCGAAGCGGCGCGGGTCCAGCTCGCAGAAGAGGGAACAGAAAGGAATGAACCAGCGCATGAGCGGCTCGCGGGTCAGCGACCGGGTCAGCGATGTGAGCCGCGGGAGGAGGGCGTCGACCGGGGCGTGGTGCCAGGCGACGGCTACACTGACTAACACGCGTGACCACAGGCCATCGCTGTCGTCGCGACTCAGCTCGTCATCTGTCGCGGCCGGGCTTGGTACCATCTTGGCGAGCAAGTCGGCGAGCAGTCCGATCAATCTGTTCCAGTTGCTGATGCGCGAACCCTTGCGCACGCCAGCCAGCGTGCCCAATACTCGGATATGCGGGATCGCGGCCCATGCCGGTGGCGGTACCTCGGGCGCCACACCCTGCCGCTGGGCGTTGTCGTAAATTGCCTCGGCGAAGTCGTCAAAGTGCTCCGCGCGGACGTGGTGTATCGTGCTCGTGAGGACACCGCAGACGACGTCAGTCCAGATCTGTGGGCCGCCTGGCGCCGCCTTTTCCTCGTCAGGGACGGCGTCCATGAGAGTCGTGAGAACGGCCGCACCGGTCGAGTGGACGGTGCCGTCGGTGTGCTTGATGGCCTCGGCGAACATGGTCATGATGCCGTCGTTGTAGAGGGTGAATTGCTTGTCGCCGGCCGCAGCCATGGCGCCGAGATCCTCGCGAACGTGTGCAACAAGCCCTGCCAGTGCCGTCTCGCGATATGATGGTGCGGCCGCCTTGCGGACCAGGAAGCTGAGTGCCTCGGCGGCGAAGCGGGCGACGTGGCCCGGCTGGCGGGTCTTGCCGAGCAGCACGGACATCACACGGTACGTTGGCCGCACATCTGGTACCAGTAGCTTGGCCAAGTACTTGAAGAGGAACGCGAGCGCGCCAAACGTCCACTCGAGCACCTCGGCCGGCTGCGGGCGTCCCGCGACGGCGATGATGAGGGCCAGGCTCCGCTCGTAGTACTTTTCGAACCGCGCGCCGAGGTCGTGGGCAAAGGCCGTCAGCAGGTCTAACAGCGGCTCCAGGCCGTCCTTGTCCTGCTCAGCAATGTGCTCTTCGAGCAGGTCCATGATGCGGGTCTCGAAGTGCAGGATCTGCGGCAGCGTCTCGCTGATGGGCAGCACCTTTTGCTTGAAGGAGACAAAGCACCGCCCGATGTTGAGCTCGTTCCATTTTTGGAGACCTGTGCGGAAGTAGGAGGTTGCGGCGGAGAGATCTTCCTCGTCGAGGTCGTGGCGTCGGACGCGGCGGAGGGGTTGCAGAGAGTTGAACTGGGCAATCTTGTCGTTGAAGGACTGCCATCGGTGGTTCTTCTGATGGGGTGTCGAGTATTTATTCTTGCGCACCTTGGCGATGCGCCCTGATGATTTTGACGGCATGGTGACGGGTGTGTACTTTGTCACAAGAATATTAAAATGCTTGCAAACAGGCAAAGTACGTGACCCCCGTCTGTGTATATGGTGATTGACAGCGACTCCAAGAAAAAAAAGTCCAATTGAAGCTATAATACAGTCAAAGTCCCCGCTAAAAAGTTTCCAGAAATTTGGCTGGTTGATAGTCGGCAGAACTGATAAGGTAGATGTGGGGCGGTCCATGCACGGCCCGAACCAATCATCTGGCTAGCGCATCAGCTTATCGAGGCACGCATCGCCAAAGCCTAGCTCGCAACTTCATCTCTGCACCAGCACTTGGCACGCTTTCACTCGAGCCGCAGCCCAGGTTTTTTTTTTTTTTTCACAATGGCTGCGCCAAAAATGTACGCAGATTTGACCTCCCCCATACTACAGCCAGAATTGATACTAACACTCGTTTTCTTCTCCAGAATCGTGCTGGGCAGCCTGAACGGCAACCTGGAGCCCGCGTTTAAGAAGCTCGCCGCGCTCCACGCCAAGAACTCATTCGCGCTCGCCCTCTTGACCGGCGATGTCTTCGGACCCGAGGCCGGAGACGACCAGAACCACGCTGCCACCATTGACGCGCTCCTCGCCGGTACCCTGACCGTTCCGCTGCCGACCTACTTCACCGTCGGCTCCCGACCACTCCCGGGTCCCATCGTCGCCCGCATCGAGGCCGCTGCCGCCGACGGGGAGGACATCTGCCCCAACCTACACTTTCTCGGTCGGCGCAGCGTCACCAAGACCTCCGACGGCCTGCGCATCGTAAGCCTCGGCGGCGCGCTGCTGGCGACCGACGGCGCGCCAGGAGGCAAGGAGCAGCACCTCCCGTTCCACACCGACGAGGACGCCCGCAGCCTCAAGGGCGCGCACGGCGCCGACATCCTCCTCACGTCGACGTGGCCGGCCGGCATATGGGGCGGCGGGTCCAAGGTCCCGCTCGACCGCGCGCACCGCGAGCAGGTGGCCGCGAGCCGGAGCGTCGCGGCGCTGTGCGCCGCGCTGCGCCCGCGATACCACCTCACCGCCTCGCCGGGCCCGTTCTTCTACGAGCGCGAGCCCTTTATCCAAGCCACGGACGAGACCAACCCGGACGTCGTGTCGGTGACCCGCTTCCTCTCCATGGCGCCGTTTGCCAACCCGGCCAAGCAAAAGGCGCTGTACGCGTTCGCGCTTAACAAGTCCGACCACGTCGTGCCCCCCGGCGCCACCGCCTCACCGCTCCTCCCGCGCGACGACCGCAAACGCCAGCGCGGCGGCGGCGACGACGACGCATCCTCCTACAGCCGCTTCGGCCACCACAACCACCACGACGGCCACCACAAGCGCCGCCGGCAAGCGCAGCCCCCGCCCGGCCCGGACCAGTGCTTCTTCTGCCTCTCCAACCCGCGCACCGCCACGCACATGATCGGCAGCATCGGCGACGACGCCTACGTCACCACCGCCAAGGGCCCGCTCCTCCCCCCCTCCCCCTCTGCCTCCGACAGCAGCCCGCTCGGCTTCCCCGGCCACCTCATCATCATCCCCCTCGCCCACACCCCCACCCTCCCCGACACCGCCAGCAGCACCCGGCGCGAAATGGCCCGCTTCCGCACATCCATCCAGGCCGCCATCGCCGCCCGCGCCCGCCGCGCCCTCGGCGTCGTCGCCTGGGAGGTCAGCCGCGCCCGCAACGTCCACCTGATCTGGCAGCTCGTCGCCATCCCCGCCCACCTCGTCGCCGACGGCCTCGCCGAGGCCGCGCTCCGCGTCGAGGCCGACCGCGCCGGCTACCCCGCCTTTTCCAAGAAGGAGGAGGACGAAGCGGGGGCGCCTGCTGGTGGTGACTTTGTGAGGGTGTGGCTGTGGAGCGACGGCGAGGATGACGTCTTGCGAGGCACCACACTGGTCATGAGTCTCGAGCCCGAGGCCCGCTTCGACTTGCAGTTTGTCCGCCGCGCGCTGGCGAAGCTGCTCGGGCTGGAGGCGCGTGCCGTCTGGCAGGACTGCCAGCAGACGGAGGAGGAGGAGACCAAGGATACTGAGGCGTTTCGGGACGTGTTCAAGGAGTGGGATTTTACCTTGGAGTAAATCTTTCGGACGTTGGCTTATCTTTTAGAGTTTGCATTTAGCATTTTGCTTCTTCGTTTTACCTTGCATCATCGGCGTTGTATCGGGGCCGGTAGGCAAACTTGGAGACGGAAAATGGTGTCCCTTTTAAACTTGAGATTAGCTTTTGCATGGGCAAAAAACCAAGGGTCACAATCAAAAGAAACAGATAATGTTCAATCATTTTTCTCTGGGTCTTCTTCTCTATCTCATCTCCTTCGCTTGCTACTTTATGGGAGTGATTGCGCTTCGGCATCCAACAGTAGACTTTATAAAAACAAAATGTTGTCCTTCAAGAACAAGGAATGGCTGTGTAGAGGAAAAAAAGCAATGATACATCCAGCAAACTCCAGTAATGGTTCTCTTTCCCACTCTGCGCCCGCAATAAAAAAACAAATGCAAAGAGACCTGCAATAGCTCTATAGAACCATGTTTGTTTATCAACAAGACAAAAGGAATAAAGAAATTCGGCTGACGAAAAACGGAAACAAGTCCAATGCAGGTAAGCCGACACGTCGAGTGCCGGGTACCGCCAAGAAGAGCCAATGAATGACGAGAAGAGAGTGTTCCGGTCGTAATGAAAGGGGTATAGACAGATCAAAAAACAAAAGACATTCGAATGGACGTCAAATTGCGTGTCGCCGGGTATGCGTAAAAAATACAATGCGCAGCAGATGCGGCGGCCCTGGCGCAGCTCTCGGAGGGTGGTTTGTTCGTGACCGTCAGGTCGTGTGGATGATGGGTTGATGAAGGAGTGGCGGCTTGCAATCAGCGACGGAGGCTCCGTTGCAGACAGCATATGCTGATGTTGTTTTACAAGTAAGTGATGGTGCACCAAATAGGTGGTGCCGGCTGGCTCGCTGTGAGTAGGTCGGGCAACAGCCAAGCCATCCATTGGCTGACAGAAGAAAAAGACGGGAAACTTTTCGCACAGAACTTGTTGTTGAAATCGATCGCAAGAAAGATGCGACAAGGCTATGCGGCAGAGAATAGTAGCATGGCAGAAAGCACAGATGTGACGGCGCGTCGAGTTGATGATTAGTTGTCGAAGCAAAAGAAGAGGTTGTCCGCGGCTCACGGCGGCTGTGTCCGTTATGATATGGGTAGAAACAGCCGCGTGAAAGATTAGTTATTTCATGTACAACGTGAGTCGAGGATGAATAAGGAAATGGTTGCACCAGTCACCAAAGTGCGGCGCGGTGACACTTGACGCTTGCAGATGCAAAGTAATGTGCGGTGGACGGGATATGTGACAGGCGCAAAGCGAAGCCAAGATTTTAGTAGGAAGCCATGCGCCGAGTATGAGATCGCTCGGGAACGGGGGAGAAGCTGCCCATGATGGGAACTTGCCGTGATGTCGGTCGACCAGGTGCAGTGGGGGAGTCATTAACGCCCGCATCTCTCTGGCCAAACGCAAAAGTCTGCGCGCGGCTGAGACCGCCCTTTCGGGCTTTGAGTCTGCCCATCTCGCGCTCACAGGTGCGTTGATGCTTTTCGTCAGACATCTCCACGTATTCCGGGGGGAAGCATCTGCCACGAAAGTTGGCGAAAAAGCCACTGTAACCTCCATCGAGAATGTACACCTCGGGGTAGGTCAAGCGAGGGTAGAATTCAGCATTCACGGTACGGTCCTCAGCACGAACATGTCTAGCCATTAGAGGAGCACGGTGAGCAGAGTATTCACAATGAAAGATGAGCAAGGATCTCCCGCCAATGGGAGTCTCGAAGAGTTGGGAGGTGAGAAGCTCCTTGTCGTTGTGGTTGACGGCACCCTCGATGTGACCACCATCGTATTCATACTCGAAGCGACAGTCAATGACCATTTTGTGATCAAACTTGTCATTGAACTTGCCATCGAGGACTTCTAGCATGGTCTCCTGGCTGATGCGAGGGATGGTGTCGGCGGGGTCATCTGAGAAGAAGTGAGGCACGACGGCTTCATGAGCTTCCTCAACGTCCATGACAGACTTGAGCGGCGTCGAAATCAACTCGTGGGTCTGCGGCTTGGCATTCATGACCTCGCCGGGATGCTCAAACATGCTCAGAGAGCGACGAACCTGCTTGCGGGCTCGCAAGAACGGGTTAGAAGAACGCCTGCAGTGAGCAATGGGTGACCCGAGGCGAGGGCTGCCGCTATTGGAAGTGACGAGTTGTGTTCGTGAACGAAGCCCGATAGGGATGGGCGGACAGGGGCTATTGGACGACGACGGTCTCGAATCTTGAGTAGGCGAGTCGGACTGAAAGCACTCTCCCAGAGAGAGATTGGAGCTCGTGCGAGAGGCCGAGTCCCCGCCAAAACGAAACGGCGGGAGTTGACCATCAGCGTCAGCCTTGAAACCGCTACCGGTGCCGGACGAGTTGTGGGCTCGCATTCGGCTTAATGATGGACGGCGTGGAGCAGCGATTCTACGACTTTGGCACGTTAGCAAGCTCTGCAGCAGTCGGCACACACAGAGACATACTCGGCAAATGATGGTAGCCTGGCAAAGTCCAGCGCCGGGCGCGCTATGGGAGCCGGGGAGTCGAGCATCATAGCCTCGTCACCAGGCAAGGTATTGGGGGTGGGAGAAGCTGCCACGGATTGCAGAGAGAAGGGTGTCTTGTGCGGAAGCGGCGAAAGCTCCATGTAGTCGGTCAACTGGGCCGGGGAGGACGCGGGGAGCGGAGGGGTGGTGACATAGTCTGGAGGAAGAGTCAGTACGCGGAAGCTGGCCAAGGACGGGGCACCAGCATAACAAAAGACATTACCTCTGTTTTCGAAGCCGCCCATGACATTGGCGGTAAAGAGTGCACGGCGAGGAGTTGGGAAGTGAGGGCTGCACAAGAATCAGTATGGAGATGGATGTGTAGAGCTCGGAAGCAGGGTGCCGTACCTGGCTTCAGCGTCGAGACGAAAGTTCTGGGAGAGATCGGCGGCCAAGCTGGCGGCGGGCGAGGAACCGCGAGGCTCGTTGGAGCTAAAATAGTCGGAGGTGCCTCTCTGCAGCTGCTCGCGCAGGCTCAAGGCGGCCGAGGCGACCGGTCCTACGAAGGAGTGGTGGTGGTGACTGCGAAAGATGTCCCTGCCGCCCCAGCTTGGGGCAGGCATAGGGCGGTGCAGGGCCGCGAGTGGCGAGGAAGCCTCCATTGGTGGCGAGGAGGGTCGGAGAGGAAGGGCCCCGGGGTTGATGAACAGAACTCGCAAAGGGCTGCGAGAGCTGAACAACCGCGGTGGTGGGTTGGAGGAAGGAAGAAGGAAGCCAAGAGGGCCAAACGGCGAAGAGGTGCAAGTCGAAGAAGTAACTAATAAGTAAACGGTCGTGAAAAAAAAGAGCTCCACTGGCCTAGCAACGGGGCAACAGCGTGGAGGCGGCCGGTATTGAGAGCAGCAGGGTGGGTGACGTCGTGTCGTGGGACATGTAATCGTGCGACGGCCGGTTATAGGTTGAAGGGCATTGGCGAGTGCGTGCGCAGGTGCATTGGTCGTTTTGGGTATTTGTAGAGACGGGATGCGAGGCGGGAGAGAGGAAGGACAAGTTCGTTGTCGCGGGAATTGGCGTTTGGGTGCGTCGCCAGGCGGAGTATTAGTGGTGGTAGTGGCAGTAGTGGCAGTAGTGGCAGTCGTAGAGGCAGGTAGGTGAAACGGGTACCGACGTCAAGGTGGTGAATGGGCCAGTTTCAGGAACAATGCGGCAAGGCAGGCGGGCAGGGCGGGTGGTGAGGAGTGCCAGCGGCGAGGTCAAGAGGAAAGAAATTCTTGGGGAAGCCGTATCTTTCTATTCGGCGGAGCGAAGCATAAGAAACAGAAGAACCAATTCGGAGGGGTGGGTTTTCTAATTCTCTTTTGGTGACGATGGATGGATTGGGCGTTGCCTCCTCTGACTGACTGACTCTAGACCCCTGTCGCTGGGTGTTGGGGGGGGATGGGGGCGGTATCCGCAGCACCTAATAGGTACCTGGTAGTATCACAGTATGGCCCGGGAGGTAGGCAGTAGGTATGTATGGTATGCAGAGACCACAGACCAGTGACAACGGCAACGAAAGCAGCAATCCGAGGCCGGCTTTGTTCTCTGCTTCTTCTCTCTTCCTTGCCGTGTGGTCGAGGCGCAAGAACAAGACGAAGACGAAGAAGAAGAAGAAGAAAGAGAGATGGACAGATGGAAGGGAAATAAGAAGTGGTCGTTGAGGAACAAAGCCTTTCTTTGGTCGCTGCGCTGCGCTGCTGTAGTTAGTTGGTCGTTTGCCTCGGGGAGGGCTGGCGAACGGGCGTCTCTTACAAGAGGGGGCGTGAGGAGGAGGGGAGGTCAGGACAGAGAGGTATGGTGTGCGGGAGCAACGGCTTTTGAATGGCGTCGCCGGCACAAAAGGTGGGCAGGCCAAGCAAGGGCAGTAACAGTGAAGCAAAGTAATAAGGCGAGAGAGTGTGAGGTGAGAGAGAGGAGAGAGAGAGAGCCCAGACAAGGACCTCCATCAAGTTAGTGAGTTTCGACAACTGTAACTGGCTCGGTAGGGAGCTCCTTGTGGTGGAGGATCATGCAGAGTCGGACGGCTGGAGTTTGTGACGTTGTTAGGGGTGATGCGGCGGATGCGACGCAGCCAGCCTTGCCTTGCCTTGCCTTACCTTGCCTCGCCTTGCCTTGCGTATCTTGATTAGGGCAGCGTCCCGTCGGTGGTTTGGCTTGGTTTCGGTCTGGTTGTCTGGTTATCCGGAGGGGACGCAGACGAGGCACAAGATGAGGGGCCGACGCCGCGACGAGGGACTGAGGGCTGAATATGGCGTATAAGGTACAAGGAAGCTGCAGGTAAACTGCACTGCACCCCCGGTACCCAGGCCGGTACCTGGGGGAGGACCTGGACAGCACTAATAGCTAAGTTAGGGCAGGTTTGCAGGCAGGTTAGTAGGTAACTGGGTACATGGGCGCTTGTCTTGGGACCCTGGCAATTGAGAGTCTGGTGACGACAGAGGTGCCCTCCCTTGCCCAGGCGTATTAGTTAGTTAGTTGGTTACCCGTATTATTCACGGCGGTATTAGGCTGTCACCGGTGGCGCGAATTCAAGGGAAGCAAGCTCAAGGTCAGTCTTCAGCTGGACGCGAGCCCCGCTCGCAGGGGTGCGATGAAGCGGGCGACGACGTGGGTTTAGTTTACAGATTAGAGGCAAGGTAGGTAGTGTTGGTGGGTTGATAGACATGTCCAGGGCAGGCCAGCCAAGCAAGCCAAGCAAGCAGAGCAACAGACGCAGCTAGCTAACTAACGAACTAATCTGTACCCATCACACTCGGTACGGTCCATACCAATATCAAAGAATAAGCTAATTTAGCAGCTGCAGAAAAGAGCCAGCCCGCCGCCGCGCCTTTTCTTCTCTCGGTATGTGGGTTTTGGTTGCTGTGGAGCAGTGGCGCCGGGAGGAGTCGTCTCTTTGCAGCGCGGATTTTCAGTTGCCTGTAGGCTGTACTGTATCCCGTACCTGGGCCAACTGCGTCTAACCGGGCAACTTGTGCCTGGGCAGACTGGGGCAGTTTATCTCGTTCCTGGTAATCTTTACTGCCGAGAGCGATTCCGGCCCGAGCAGGGTAATAAGGAAGGAATAAAGAAGAATGGGAAAAAAAAATCCACAGAAGCCGGGCAACCAACCAACCAACCTGCGGAAGCTCGCCGTTGCCAGGCCGCATCCCCCGCGTACGAATACAGGCCGTTTATTACAGCTTACAGCGCACTGTAGTCTGTGGTCAGCCAGGCTGGCTCCCCCCCCCCCCCCCCAGTAATTAAGTAACACCAAACCATCACTTGACATCAACCATGAACTAGGGAAAATGAAAATCGAAATATCAAATATCATGTATGGGATCCTCCTTCTTTCATGGGCTTGACACAGCCATTTCTCTGTTCCCTGCAGGCAGACAAGCCCAGGTTTGCTTCATCGCCCGGCATTGACATTTATGGCCGTGAAAACCGCCCCGTGAAACCCTGCCAGCTGGCAGCCCTGTCAGTCACTAAAACTGCTGTCCAGGCGACCAAGTGCCACAGCGTCAAACCCAGGCTTGGTATCATGGCAACTGGACGGCATATAATAATATAATAATACATGATACAGCGGATCTGTATGTATGTGCGGTGCATGCATGATCACTTACATGCATTGGAGAATTATCCATATCCCGTATTAGTTGAAGTATCCGTATGCAGGTCGTGTCTCCCTCGTGTATAATCATACACGGCTGTTGCATCATGGCATATCATGCTCCCGTTTCACTGCCCACTGACCATTTGCCACTGCCCTTTGACGGACAATCTCGTTATACGTTGCACAAGTAACGTACGACATCTTGTACATACAGGCAGCAATCCTCCCTTGAAATCGAAACCCACCAAACTCATCCCTCGTCAAACTTGACATCAGTCAGACCCCCGTGGACCAGCCGACGCCCGCCTACTGATTAACGGCCGCACCAATAATGCTCTCCCTTGCCTTCGCCTTCCACGGACTTATTTTTGTCTCTCCCATTACCCGCCCGCCATCGCCATCGCCGACACCAAGAAAAACCAAGTCTCGGCTACCGCCCGCAATCTCGCTCGATGGAGTCGGCCGCGGCATTCCCCATACCTGTCCGTCCCAGCACGCCGGACTCACTCCAACAAGCCCTTCACCCTCGACAAGGAAGGGAAAGCCGCCCGCCGTCCGCCCGCCGTCTTGAGTCTTGAAGTCTTTTCTTGTCTTGTCTTTCGTGTCTTGTCTTGTCTTGTCTTGTCTTGGTCTTGTCATGACTTCTCTCCCTTTCTTGTCACCAACGAGTCAATCTACGACAAGTTTGTGAAATGCCAGGATATGGTACTGGTGAAACCCCCGGGTCACCTCAAACATTCATCCAGATCCGTCGAGTCTCTACCGAACCCATCATCGTAACAACCAACGACAGAGTGCCATTGTGCAACATTCAATTGGTGCAACATTCTCAACTGTGCTGTCCCAGACCTCTTGCCGTACACGTTCCTCCTCCTACCCGTCTTGGTCGCACCAACAACAATAAACTTTATAGCTAGCTAGCCGAAACCTCGTTTTAGCTTTGATGCTCCCTCCTCCAGACGGACCGCCCAATCAACCCCAGCGGTGTAGACTCTTGCCGTATCTAATAAACCTCTCCCATCACCGCCGGCAACAACAGCCGCCAAGTTGTATCCGCGCCTGCTCTGTGCTCTGCATGAATGTCTCTCAATTGCCGTCGGCGGAAAATTCTAGACCGCATGCCAGTCGCCTACTTGTTAGCACCACGATGCTTGCCGATCCAAGTCTTGCAGAATGCCGCCGCCGAAGTATGGGGTAGTTAGTTGGCAAGTCTTATCAATGCTGGGGATATCGCGAGCATACAGCAATAGCCGTTATTCTCCAGAAATACTCCAGGTCAGCATTCCTGAACTGCATCTTGGCCACCGGAATTTCTGGCATCTTATATCCCATGGAGTAATATTTGTCACGGCGATTTTGTGCACTAGCTGGGATGTGTTGGCCATGGGGTAGCATCACCAATTACACAGCATACTTGAGAGACATCACGCGCCTTGGCTTTGTATTCGTGTATTGCAATCCATTCGGGCTGGTTACTGTACGGCAATTGTGCCTGGCAGAACAATCAGTCAGAATGCCAAATTGTTCCATCGTGCCACACAGTATTCATCGATAGCTTCAGATCCCGTCTCGGGCGCGCCGCTGAAACTGTTATATCACCATTCCTCTGCTGTTCGTTCCCTTCCGTCTGGCACGTACAACCTCGAATTCCTTCCCATCGTATGTAGGCTCGCCTCACGGCTGAGCCGAACATGCTCATTACATCATTCCAGCCCAGATAGTACAAAGCAGCAAGAATTGTATCATTGGACCCGAAAAAAAAAAACGTCTCGCTACTCGGGAGTTTTACCCCTCCTTTACGATGAACCACCCACCCACATTACCTCAAGACGGTTTTGTTTTGCAGCACCAGTGAATTCACCGTCTTGTCTTGTCTTGGCTCTCCCCGATTGACTAAGGATGGGGAGGCTCTGTTCAGCCTGGTGAGACGACGCGATCAGCCTTCTCCTCCTCAAAACAAAGTCAACACCAAGCTGGTTAGTGAACTTTTTCTACGGATGGCTGACACGCTAAACTCGGCGTGTCGATCACCTTGGCTGTTATCCGCATTGTTGTAACAGTGCAGTTTGCGGCTCGTCATCACCGCATAGCACTAACCAACTAATGCCAGGCATTATTGGTTGCATTATCGACATTACAGTGGACTCGCGAACCGACCCGGCCGCATGAGGCGATTAACAACGCAGCTTGTTGCTATCGCGTTATCCTCCTGCAAGGCTAGCTTGGTGGCTGCTGGATGGCTGGCTGACAAGCTGAACTGCCAAATAGATAATGCAGGGTAGGTAGTCTGTTACATGACAATGTCCAACTGCTCTGCTGTAATATGGGTTCCCTTCTCACGAACCACGCAAGAAAAGAAAAGAAAACTTGTTCCGCATCCCGCATCCCGTGCCGTGTATCTCAATCTGTCCCAAGCCTCTTCTTGCCATCTGCCTACACCGAGACATGATCAGTGTACAAATGTCTTTTTATTTTTTTCCTTTATTTGAATTCTTTTTTTTTTTTTCATTTTCATTTCCCCCCTAAGCCTCTCAGCAACCCGGGTCCAGTCTCCCGGCTTCCGGCCGCTGCATTCAACGAGCCCGAGCCTTATTACTGTGTCATAAATTGCTGTAGGCTGCATCCATCGTACATGTCAAATCTTTCTCGCCCTTGCATTTCAGACAGCCCGCTCCGCCGTCCTTGTTCCACGACACGCCGTCTGTTGACCAGAGTTCCTCCCCTTCCTCTGCCGACAACGGGACCCTGTAAACTGTGAAGGCGCAAAAGACGAAGAATAAGACCCGTTTGGGTAACACATGGCAACTTGATGAGGGGCGGGGTCGACATATCCTGGTCAAATCTGACAGGCTTGTGACAAGACAGCGTTGATGCTCTCCGCCCAGGATATCGTAGCATTTTTTTTTCTTTTTCAAACAAAGGTCGGATGACACAAACCATTTTCGGACTTGTCGTCAAACGGGCCCATGGCCTCGTACAAGCCCTTTCATGTATTACACATCAAAACCCTCGTTTGGTTATTCTGCATTGTCTGGTTCCCACATGTAAAACAAGCAATCGCCCACCAGAACAGACCGAAGAAGCAAATAGAGGACCGAGAAAAAAGCAATTCGCTGACTCCAGTTTATTCAGTCTCCTGGCGATGTGCCCATGCCCGTGGATACGATCCCGCATGGTAGACCCCTCACCCCCTCCCCTGTTCTCGAGAAAGCGATTGGTTCACCTGTCACCTTGGTGTGTAAAGATTTCGTCATCCATGGGGGGTTTTCGGGCACATTGTGCATGTACATACATGTACGTATGTATGTAACTACATGCACAATGCATGCCGAGGGACTAGTTACTGTAAAAATAAACACGATTTGCTATCCCACCTCTCCGCGTTATCATTGTCAATGCATCTGCAGATGTCTGTCTACCAGCTAACTAGTGTTTCACAACCCGTGTGGTGGAACACCGGTTCCGATGACCGACCGACTGCGCGTTTTGATCAGCTAACTGATGCATGGAAACAGTAAACAAGGGAGACGTAAAAGCAAAAAGAAGGGATGAAAAAAGAAGGGGGAACGAGCCAAGTCTCGCAGCCATATGTGGCGTTCTTTGTTGATCTGCGGCGAGACTCTGAGAGCCAGCTTCCGCATCAGTTGGACATGAGTAGTGCATCTATCGAGCGAGACATACTTGTACATGCATACATACATACCTACGTACATACGCATACATCCCGACGACATACAGGCATTCATTCATATTGTATGCACATGGCTATTTCAACAAGTCTTGTGCAACAACGAACATCCGTCGCCATCCTCAGCCCGGCCTGCTGCCGCATCCAGTAACAGTCACTGCAAAGGTGCGCATTGTTTCCTTTTCGGGGCTTTTCCCAGTTCTCACTCACGATCCGCATCCCAGCGGTCATCGACCTGAAAATCCCCGACTTGCATAGTCCGTTTCACGCTTCGTTCGGGGTCTGTTTTGTTGACATCCAGAAGCGCGTCCCATCCATGCCCACGGATGGGGGATGACAGGACGGAATAGCTCGCAAGAACCCTTCGTGACCTTCCCCCGGTCGTCGCACTGCGTCATAGACGTTTGCTTATCCTGCTCCCAATCGTCGATGTAAAGGCTTGAAATACGATCCAACATGCCAGCGCATACCAAGGTTCTTAGACTTATTACCCAGTTAAATCTTTCAACCTAGTTATAAGTCAGCGGCGACTATCAAACGTCATGGATATAGCGATGGGGTGGAGAGAATAATCTAGTCTTTTCAACTATAGCTGTTAACAGTTTCCAGATCGTCATGCTCGCCCACCAACTAGGGATGTACAGCGCGAAAAAAAAAAGGAAAAAAGTCACTACTGCCTACGGCGCCAAGCCAGGTGCTCGGATGATTGTGTCGCAGCTTTTCTGGACACCATAGGGGCACCACGCGGCCCCAACTTCACCAGCTTCCTCTCAAAGAGAGCATACGGAGTACTTATCAGGACATAATATATCCCATTCAGTTCTAATCCTTCTTCTTCCCCGGGCAACGTGGAAAAAGTCTGCTTGCCGACCAGGGTACGCTGAAAAAAAAAATGAAAAAAAGGAAACGAGGCGAAGCCCGTGGGGGCAGAGCGAAAAAGCCTCTTCTCCACGTACCCAAGTTTATTATTTTAGCCTTTCTTTGTTCCTCCAACGAGAAGCTCATGAAGCCTTGCTGAGACTCTGCAGGCTGTCTTCATCCCTGCGCCCCCCCCCCCCCTCCTCTCAGCCATTGTATTGTTTACTTTGCCGCCGGACCCCTCTTCAGATATATGCCCTTTTCAAGGTTCGAACGTCTAGCCCGTCAGAGAACATGCACATGACTGCGCACATCACGCATGCATCTACCCAATCACATTTGCCAAACACAGAGTTGAAGCCTTTCCGTCTCGGTCACCGGGCACACCGCATGTCCGCTTTCAGCCGTCTTGAAAGTCCCCATCCGGCGCCCTGAAACCTTTGCCCTTCCTTCTCCATTACCCCACCGGTAAAGAGTGACTGGTAGGCTTTCCGACCGCGCACCGGCGGCCGCCACCAGGGTAGGGCCAGCAAGTATTACCTCCCTCCAGTCTTGTCGAGGGAGAACCATTGACACCCCGCGAGATTAACAGTGGCTTCATATCTTCCCTTTTTTAACCCTTTGCTTTTCGTATGATATCGGATCTCGTATCGTTCGAGAACCCTCCCTTTTGTCAATGCGGCCTACAATGCTGGCCGGCGTTCGTCGATCGCGGAAAGTAAACAGTAGTCGCGCTATGTTAAAGTAAACAATGCATGACGCGCTACCAGTGCCCCGCCCGGCACCAGAACTTGTCACGCTTTCACGTGATCTGTCCATTTTGAGCAAGGTGGGATGATCCTGATTAGGCAAGCGGGAAGTTCTGGCAGAATATAATTTCTTGGGACTGCATCTGATAGCAAGATCGTTTATAAGCCCAGACCGAATCGGTGATACTTTGCCGTCGTAATTCATTTCACAAATCATGGCAGGCAAGAGAAAGCGCGGAGCCAAGGAGAATGGCGCTGTCGCCGGCAATGGTCCCAAAAAGGCCAAGAACGACTCCAATTCTACCACCAAGTCGACCACGGCCGTTTTCGAAAAGCGACCGTTTGTTGAGAGCCCGGCAGGCGAGGAACGACGCCGGGAAGCGACCCTGTACGACCTTTTGGGTAGCGAGGACGAGAATGAGAGAATATCCGCGGCCGACTGCATCATATCCAGCCTCATAGGCGAGCAAAAGGTACCCGAGGCTGTCCTCGAGCGCCACCTCGAGCGCCGCCTGTTCCGCGGACTCGCCAGCGGTCGCAACGCCGCCCGGCTGGGCTTCAGCCTCGTCATCACCGAGCTGGTCACCCAGCTCTTCGGCGAGCAGGCCCTCGCCGCCGCGCACTACCCGGGGCTCACCTTCCAAAAGGCCGTCCGCATCCTGATGGACAAGACGCAGGCCGTCGGCAACATCCCCGGCCAGGAGGAGCGCGACCACTACCTGGGCCAGCTCTTCGGCATCGAGTGCTTCGTGAGCTCCGGCGTCATCTTTGCCGAGCCGACGCGCTGGAACATGGTGCTCGACCTGTTGCTCAAGATTGCGCAGAAGAAGGTCTGGCTGCGCTCGCAGTGCGGCTGGGTCGTCGTGCAGGCGCTGCGGCAGATGGACCGGGCGGAGGCGGAGGCGACGCTCAAGCAGATTGCGGATGCCAACATGGCCAGGACGGCGGATGGTGTCGCGCTGTGGATCACGGCGATGAGCAGGTTCCCCGACATCAAGGTCAAGCCGTGGCGGCACCCGCTCGCGACCAAGACCCTGGGTGACCTTGCCTCGGTGCTCAAGGAGAGCCTCAACGAATCTGGCAAGGATGCTGGCGAAAAGAAGGGGAACGCTTCCAAGCAAGCAAACTGGACGGCGCAGCTTCATTTCGTGTGGGACATGCTTCTGGCGTACTATGCAGGGGAGGACGTGAAAGCTGACGAGTTTGACCAATTCTGGCAGCGAGTCGTCGATGACGGCTTCTTCTCCAAAAATGCTACCGATGGTCAAAAGTTCAAGGGCTTCATGGTCTTTCAGAAGATGCTTGAGGGGCTGGCGGATCATAAGTCCAAGCTCGGCAAGCTCTTTTCCAAGAACCTCTTGAACTGCCTGATGAATCAAGCCGCCAAGGAAGACCGCTATCTCCATAGAGCCGCAATCAAGGCACTCAAAGCTATTGAGAATACCGTGGCGGCACATCCCAAGTGCCTTACAACAGTACTTCGCAATCTGCTCACCGGCAATGGTGTATACAACTTCGACCAGCGCACAGCATCCAAGACTGTTGATCGTCTGCTGCAAAATTCCGGCACCATCAGCGAGAAGAGAATACTCGAAGTCCTGCAATTACCCATCCCGTCTCTAGCAAGCCAAGAAGAGGCTCAAGCTAAATCAACCTTAAGATCATACGTCGAGTACTTGTCCAAAGTTCTAAATGCGTCTGCCTCTACTGGCTCAGAGAAGAGCAACAGGGACTCCTTTGGTCTGTATCTCCAAGAACTGTCCCGGTTGGCCTACTCGCAGCCCGATGAGATCCCCTCGGCGCTGCTGACAGAGCAAATCCGCGAGCTCTGCCGATCAAGGCTGGAGTCATCTCTATCCAAATTGACGCGCAACGCTGATGACTTCTCTGGACTGTGCAATGCCATAGGTGCCATCGACCCTAGTTCGGTCGATATGGAGGATGACATCAAGACGACAGTTGACGATGCTCTAAAGCGAATGCGCAGCCTGCTAAAACGCAAGTCCAAAACTGAAGCTGGAAAGAGCGTCAACGAGGCTCTGGCCACGCTTCATGCCATTTCAATATTCCAATTATACAACGAAGACCCCGACGCTATGGAGTCACTCAAGGATCTGGCGCAATACGACGACAAGCTGAGGAAGGGCGACAAGACAGAAGGAAGCTCGGAGCTCCTTGTAGAGATTCTGCTGTCCATGGTTGCGCGACCCTCGTCTCTGATGCGTCAGGTCTCCCAGCAAGTTTTTGAGGCTTTCAGCAGCCACATTACAGCCGGTGGCTTGCAACTATTGACAGACCCCTTGGCGTCCAACGAGAGCACGAAGGGCCAAAAGGAACTCTTCAACACCGATGACGATGCCATGCTTATCGACGAGGATGGCTCAGAAGACGGCGATGATAGCAACGTTGTCGATCTGGATGACGCATCTGATGTAGAGTTCGGCTCTGACGTGGAATTCGTCAACCTAGCCGACCAGGAAGATGCCAGCGACGACGCCAGCGACGACAGCGACGGCGACGATGAGGACGAGGACGACGAGGGCAATGAGAAAGATGGCCCCATCGACCTCGACGAGCTGTGCGCCACGATCCTCAAGAGCCACCGGCTGGACAAGGACGCCGACGCCGCCTCATCCGACTCGGACGGGGACATGTCCGATAGCGCCATGATGGAGCTCGACGGCAAGCTCGCCGAGGTCTTCAAGCAGCGCGCGCGCGCGCGTCCCGACTCCAAGAAGGACCGCCGCGACGCGCGCCAGTCCGTCGTGCAGTTCAAGCACCGCATCCTCGACCTCGTCGACGTCTACGCGCGCGTCGAGGGCGGCGCCCGCCGCAACCCGCTCGCCTTCGCCCTCCTCCCCCCGCTGCTGCACCTCGTCCGCACCACCGCCACCAAGCCCCTCGCCGTCCGCGCCTGCGACGTCATCCTCAACTACCAAAAGGCGCTGCGCAAGGCCCGCACCGGCGGCGGCGGCGGCGGCAAGGCACAGCCCACCACCCCCGCCGCGGAGGACCTGCTCCCGCTGCTGGCGCAGATCCACGACGAGGCGGGCAGGGACAATGCCCACGCGCACAGCAAGGCGGCCAGCGCGGCCAGCCTCATCGTCGCGGGCTCCATGCTCGCGGCGGATCGCGCCAGCGTCCGCAGCGTCGCGGCCGTCTACGCCCAGACGCAGAGCCGCTGGGTGCTGGGCGAGGCCCGCGTCCAGACGTCCTTCTTCGCTGACTGGAACAACTGGTGCCAGAACCACGCGGCGCAGGCGCGGGAAAAGAAAGCAGGAGGAGAAGAAGAGGTGTGATTGAGGGACGTGGTAGTAGTGTACATATAAAAAAAGGCATGCAATGGAATAGAACTCATTTGGGAATAGCCTACAAGTTCAGGGTCACGTAACCTCATTGGAAACTACTTGCACAAGTTGTCAGTCGTAATGGTATTTCTATGGACCCTGCCATTATTTATGATATTACATGGTTATTTCTTGCTTTGTTTTTCTGTCGACCCGAGGCCGTAAGCTTTATGTAGTCATTTATTCCTCCATCTTATCGTCATCCTTCTTCTCATCCTCGTCGTCCTCCTCCTCTGAATCCTCCTCCTCCTTTGCTAAGCTCAGGGCCTCCTCGCGGAGCTCCTTGGGCACCTCGACGTGGCGGCCCTTGGTGGGCCCGTCGGCGGTGCTGATCCAGGTCATCTCGAGCTCAAAGTCCTTACCCTTGTTGTCCTTTTGCGCGATGAAGATGATGCGCGCGGCCTCCATGACCGCCTGGCGCAGCGTCAAGCGACCGGCATGGAGGTCGAGCTTCTCGAGCTCCGCCTTGGCGACCTGGCGACCCTTGCCCGTGGCCGCGCCGTAGTAGCCCCAGTACTGCCCGCTGGGCTCGACCATGTACAGGAACGGGCCGCCGTGCTTCTTGCCGGGCACCTTGCCACCGGCGCCGCACGCGGGGCCCGACCCGACCTCGCCGTCGACGGGCGTGTCTTCGGACGTGTCGACGCCGGCAATGATGCCCGTGATGCCAAAGGGCCGCACCGAGCCGTACATGGTGTACGCCTGCAGGTAGCTGCCCATGCGCGAGGCCAGGTCGGCTGTGGGGATGGGCGCCTTGAAGTTTTGCCGCCACGAGTGCGCCTCGTCGCGGGCCCGGTCGATGAAGTGGCGGCCATCCGGGATCATGCCAGAGTAGACCTGCGGTCGCGTGTTAGCCTGGCCGTGGTAGAGAAGGAGAGACGGGGCGGAAGCCGAGGTGCTGGCTGGATAAGGATACGTACCACTCCGATGTGACTATCAACGGTGCCGATGCGCTTGTTGGCGCCCGCCTTGGCCAGCTTCGACGCAACCACCTTCTCGACGGCTAGGACGACACCCTCATTGCAGCGGATGCCGATGGACGTACCACCATTCTCGACCGCCTTGACGGCGTATTCGACCTGGAAGTTGCGTCCGTCGGGCGAGAAGATGGAGTTGAGCAGATCGTACCCAGTTCCTATCGAAGTCTAGCATGGGCACAGGGCCTTGGTTAGCTCAAGCGAGGTCGGGCGGGCAAAGGGCATCAGGGACAGGGAGAGCGGGTCGTTTCCAAGCAAAATTGCGGGCGCTTACCATTTTGGCGTGAATTGAGGAAAACGCGGATTCGATGAGCGGGTGTGGTGTTGATACGTTGATACAGTGTTGTTGTCGTGGCTGTTGATGAAGAGCGGCTTGGAGGTTGATGGAGGAAAGCTGACGAAGGGAGCTTCTGCCTGAGGCGACGTGGGGACCAATTGGTGGCAGCAACACCTACTGAGCTTTGACTGAAGTAATGCAGCGTGTAAATAGCAAAGAATTTGATTAAAAATTAGGCAGGCGAGGGAAACTTGGAAGCTTAAAATTCCCAAAAGGCGTTTTTCTTCATTTAGTGATAGGTCTGATTTCTCTTTTCAATCATGAATAGCTGCAGATGAGATGCATGCCTGGGGTCGATTGTGCTGCCCAGTAAGTTATGAAGCTGAAGTGTGGCGGACAAACGTGGCTAAGCAACACCGCCACACTTGTTACACCTAGCGGTCTTAACCACGACAAAAGTGCATCGCAAAGCATGTACGTAGGTGCTTGTAAGATATTTTCTAGTGCGAAATTAACGAGTAGCTCATGTTTTTCATTGTAACTAAAGCAGTGATGATGCTGACGTCGCAGTGCAGTCCAGCATGTCAGCCATATTCACTGTTTAACCTACACGAGTTCGAAGCTCCGAGTTGATTTGAATCCACAGGCAGATGATTCAAGTGTGATAGTACTTTGCGTAGCGAAACTTCTGCATTGCTATGTGTGGCTAGATGGTGGCTTATATGTAACTAAATGAGACGATATAAAGGATGAGGCTCAAAAGTAATTCAAAGATGGGGGGGAAAAAACTGCTGCTGGGTTGATGATGAACGCGACATCTAGTTACTGGATTGTGTCACCCGTCGGCTCGGCGGCAAGCCACCCAAGTAGCTGGTAAAATTTGCTGAGGTTTTCCGGCGACGTCAAAAAAGTAGAAAAGTCCAGAACAGGCGAAATGTTAACGTCTAGTCTGCGAGAAAGTAAGTTGAAACAGCCTTGAACAATGCGGACTTCTCTGTTTGACATGGTGAACAGAGTGATCTAGGGAGATGAGTTGGTGGCTTTGAATTAGAAACTGCGTGATTACCAATCACTTACCGGAATGATTGTGTGATGGTCAAACTTGGAATCAGTCACGATATCGCTGGCAAGGGCGACTAAAGCTCCAATCTCAGGCGTCGAGATCTTATTCGAGGTCGCCGGTGCCATGGTGGCGATGACGGCGAGGATGTGAGGCACGGATGCATCCCTGCGATCCTTGCCGCGCTGGGCCGTCATCTCAGCGATCGGGTTGGATAAGCAGGTGAGGATTTCCAGGGTACGCCAAGTAAACTTGGTTTCCTTCCCGTAGTATTGCAGATTGTCGTTGACTCTACATCGCAATCATTAGCACATGTGCCCATGAGTAGGTCGAGGGTAGAAGCAACTCGCCGCACAGAGTCCCAGCGGGTGAACGACCCCTGAAGACCGAACTTGTCCGGGAATACAGAGGCATCGAGATATCCAGATATATGAGCCCACATGCCACAGCCGGTGTGAAACCGGTTGTCCTCGAGGACTCGATCTGCGAGGGTGGATGGGAAGTCATGGGCGGGAAAGTGGATAGACAGCCATGGCTGCGTAGCGTTGAGCCACTGCTCAATTTGCGCCGGGGTACGCGGCTCGAGAAAGCACTGGCCATCGGAAGCTTGACCAGTCTCAAGATCAAGTGTTTGAAACTTGAGGTCCCAGCCTCTCTTTTGGAAGCGCCGAGCAAGGTTGGGAGCACTCCATTGTAACCTCCAGGTGGCGCCAAGGGGGACAACAGCTAAGCGGACGAAGTCATCCCAGCGGCTCCTTCGTGAAACTTGGCTCATGATTCGGAGTACTGGATCGATGATTTCCGGGCGGGGTGGTGGGAAGGGTCGTGATGGTGCATTTCGGAGCCTTGGGGCCATGAGGAGGGAAGCCCGGAATATATGCAAGGCAGGGCGGACTGTGCCCAACCGGACGAGTCCCCCAACCGAGCACGTGTAGCTGTCGCACTACCTACGGGAGGCAACTCGAGGAGTGATGCCGTTGTGATTGGCCGTGGCTGGCCGTCATTGAGTTGCGAGCTGCTGTTTGCCGTTGGAGGAGGACGCGCCGAGGCTACGGTGGCTGCATGCGAAAGCCACAACGGGCAGCCTCGCACAGCCACGATCTGTCACTTGTTATAGCCCAGGTACCCTGTAGGGTTGCCCGCCTCGATATCACCACTTGGCTGAGATCCTGTCAGTGAAGAAAACAAGTGGAAAACTGGGGAAAATTGGCATCATACGTCTCAGGGGCAGTGGAAATAGAGAGGCGGTTTTTGTCGAGGTATATGGAAGTTATTAGGTAGACGTGAGGTGAGTTTGGTGCGAGCAGTGTCACACTGGCGCATGTGAATTCGGGTGTTGGCATTGAATATGCGCGTGACGATATTGGCTATCCTGTAATATACCTGCGACATTAGCAGGCAGCGTTGTAACCTTTGATGGAGCAATAAGTCCCCAATGCTAAGTAGTAATTTGGTTTTCAAGCAGAGGCGCGGCGCACGCACCTACTTACATTGTCAAAATCCATGTATCTGGGACAAGCTCGTTGCATGCTGATGCTGAGGATGGAGGATGGCCGTGATTTACGTGCGGCATAGTTCCGCCCTCTCGCCGGGTGGCGACAGCTTCTGGCTTCTGGCTTCCCGCTCTGTTCCCCGCTGGTTCCGCCAGGGCGTCCGCCGGTCCCGGGTGCCTGGCGGTTCCCTGTTCCTTACATGCCTGCATAAAAATACAGGTGGAGGCGGCTTCTCCCTCGAATAAATCCAGCAAGTACCCAGACGCCTGTTTTCATCGACGAGGTACCTGTGGCACCTGTGGCTGACTTCCCCTCCGCATGACACTCGTCCCCAACAAATATCATCAGACCTTCTCCCCCCACCATGCCTCCTATGACATAACATACAAACAAACGCAAACCTGGCCGTGTCATCTTTTCGCCACATCGTCTGTTAAGCCAACCCCTTGAACATAGCTGCAGAACAAACAAATATCGCTGATCGCCCTCTCTTCACCTACCTCGACTTCTCAACCGTCGTACCCCTTTTCTCGTCATCCTGACCGCAACTGCAACCGCCGTCGCTGCCTCACCGTCCCCCCCTCGTCTGCCCCGCCAATCCAACCCGCTTGTGACCACACTTGGTGCCCAACGCACGCCAAACCCGTGATTCAAAGACGCTGCGTCTCGCCGATTTCCTCCCCCTTCCTTTTCTCGTGCCATTTCTCATTTCTCACAAACGACTCTTCTCTGCAACGCTGGTTTCGCTTTCCCCGTCGTTGCCTACGACCACCCTGTCCAGCCCTTTGCTCCCTCGTAGTTTGCCCACTACTACACGCCGCCCGATCAGCCCCGTGATTGAATCACATCGACAGCCCTCGTCATCACGGCGCCGGAACTGGACCGTTTGCTTCTTTGCCCGATATTGTGAAATAAGAAAAAACAAAAAGGAACCTTTACCATGGAGGTAGCTTGCCACTGCGTGCTCCTGTAATCATCAGTGGCTAACCACCGGTAATCAGACCATGATGCCTACCCAGACTACTCACATGCAAAACACCATGCAAGTTCCCGACGAGCTTCTCGCCCTCTTCTCGCGTAACCTCACCTTCAACCCCGACCTCCAGGCCGCCATGGCCAACGAGCAAGCTCAACACCACTACCAGCCGCAACAGGCCCTTGCCGCTCCCCCGTCGCAGCCCGTCTACTCGGCCTCGCAACACTACACGCACTCGTACCACGCCTCCAAGCCTCGCAGCCAAGATGTCGAGGCCGACGCCCACCAAGCGCTCCCGCGACCTTCCTCGGCCCCGCTCGAGAACCAGGCGTCCCAGGCGGAGGCCCTCCTCCGCAGCCACGGCGTCGAGCCCTCCCTCCTGACCCCCTCCCAGCTCCAGCTCTTCAAGACCGCCGACGACGGCCAAAAGTGCCGCCTGCTGGAGCTCTGGAGCATCTGCCCGCCCAGCGGCGCCCAGAACATCCCCGCCCTCGCCTGGAGCAGCACCTCCCTCGAGCAGGAGGAGCACCTCGCCCGCGTCCGCTACACCCGCGAGCAGCAGCAGCAGATGAGCGCCGCCGTGGAGGAGCCGCCCATGGAGCAGATCGCCAGCGGGCACTGGACCCAGCCCGCCGAGCCGTACATGACCTCCGGCTACGAGGAGCTCATGCGTCGCGAATACGAACGCAACGCCGGCAGGCCGGCCGACAGCCACGGCGGCAACGCCTACTGCCACGTCGGCTCGGCCGTCGCGTACAGCAGGGCCACGGATCCCATCTACCTCGGTCCCGACTTTGTCCGCGAGCAGCAGCAGATGGAAATGGCCTCGCAATACGGCGCCTTTGAGCAGCTCCGTTGCGTCGACGCCATGGACGTCATCATGTAACGAAACGCAGCAAGCCCCCCCCCCCCCCCTTTTTCATTCCTTTCTACTTTTCCTCCTTTTTTCTTCTTCCTCTCTAACGACCTTTTGACAATGATATGCATCGGCTTTTTGCAACGACAAATATGCGAAAAGCCGCAGATACCCCAGACTCGAAACAGACAAACAACTTTCCTTTTTTTTCCCTGGGCATGGTGGAGGATGATAATGGTAGCAGGGGAAACAAGATGACACTGTTGGACCTTTTCTGTGTTTTGCTTGTGTGCTTTCTTTTTCGCTTCTGAAGGATGAGATTGAAATCTGGCACTCCCCCTCCCGCCCCCCGACAAGATACCCTTCCCCTGCTTCATTTACTGTCGTTTTTTTTTGTTCTTCTTATTTTACCTAGGCTACTTTGTTTTTGGCAGATTGATTTTTAGTTTATAGGGCTAACTGGTTTATAGAGAGGTTGTGGTTACCTACATAGCAGATAGAGGTACGTTACGTTCTCAATGCACCATCCCTCGTATTCCGTCGTCTTTCGTTCAGGTTCCAGTCAAAGTGCACGTCAGTCTTCTATAGTCGCAAATTATCATCCATAATGATATTGTAATTTTCAAACGCTGGTGTATCGTCTATCAAAAGCCCGAAAAATAGTCTTGCTATTGCATGCATTATATGCCTGTCTTCTCCAACTTCTTGGCAAGCTCGTCCACGTTCTTGTCCTCCAGCTGCACCGTAGGCTCCTCCTGCGCCTCCTCAGCTTCCTTGACGAGCTTCTCGGCACGTGCCTCAGGAGAGACGTCCTCCTCCTCCTCCTCCTCCTCCTCTTCCTCCTCATCGCTGTCGATGCCTTCCAGCTCGTCAAGCTCATCCACGCCCCACTCATCCTCAGCGACCACCTCGCCGCCGTGGGCTTCCTTGCGCCCCTCGAGGAGCTCCTGCAGGGCGCTGACGCTTTCGTCCTCCTCCTCAAATTTGTTGCCGTTGAGCTCGATACGCTTGAGAGCGGGCAAGTTCTTGGCGGCCTCGGCGAAGCCCTTGAGACCAGCAGGCGTCATGTCGTTGAACTGCAGGCGTAGCGTCTCCAGCTTGGCGTTTGCGCCACCGGCGAGCGCGGAGGCGACCAGCACGCTGCCCTTGGCGCCAAGAAGGCAGTCACCAACGGCGAGCTCACGCAACCCAGTCCAGCGTGGGGCCACGTGCGCCAGGGCGCGGGAGCCGCGCAGCGTAAAGGTGTTGTCCTGGAGGTCGAGCACCTGCAGTTCAGCCGCGTTCTTGAGGCCTTGGCCAACGAGGTGGCTGATACCTTCCTGGCGAATACCGTTCTGAACCATTTTGATGACGCGAATCTTGTCGTGTAGCGAGTAGGCTCGGGCCCAGGCCGTCATGCTGCCGTTCTCGAGGCGGTTGCGGCCACAGATGACGGTCTCGAGGTCGGGCACCACGCGGCCCTCGGCGCGGGCCGCCTGCTTCTTGGCGTGCAGCTCCGAGAGGGCGTCGGCGATGAGGATACCAGCGTGGGGACCAAGGCCATTGTTGTTGAGGTAGAGGTGCTGTAGAGGGACGTGGGCGGCGAGGAAGGCCACGAGCGGCGCCTGCGTGTTGAGGCCAAATGCGTTGTCGTTGACGTTGATTGTATGGAGCTGAGGGAGGTTCAGGATCGACGTGAGCAGATGCGAGAGCGCGTCGGGAATCTCGGAGAGGAGGCGAGCGGTGAAGATGTCGGCTAGGTTGGCGACCTGGCAAGCTTTTGTCAGTTATGGTGCGTCATGAGTGTGATGCCAGACTGTAGTACCTTGAGATTCTTCTTGGTGGCAAGGACCTCGCCGAGTACCTTGCAGGCCTCGACGCCCAAGCTGTTGCCGAGCAGGTGCACCTCCTCGACGTCGTTGGCGCGGAGGTCCGCGATGTGCGGCTCGACGTCCGCGGCGGTGGTAAGTTTCAGGCCCTTGCCCTCGAGGGAAAATATTTTGTTGGAGCTGACCATTTTGACGATATTCTATAACGGGAGACTGGGACGAACTGCACAATATGGGAGACGGAAGTGTGTTGCTGAAGTGTATCCCAAGACCGTTATGGCTGGTGGTTGTGGTTTGGCGGGGGAGGGGCAAGCCAAACTGTCAACAGAAAGAGCTTGCCGCCGCGGCCTGTAGGCTTTGATGGCATCAGCCACCACGAGTCTGTCGAGACGAACCCATCTCCAGGGTAGTGCGAAATGACGGCGGGTCAGCCGCTGTGGCTGGTGCCTCCTGGAGCAAATTGGCTGGAGTTATCGCCTGGTTGGTGGTTGGTGGGAGATAAGAGTTTATCACTCGGCCTGATAATAACTTATCGGGAGTGTGGCAGTCGTGACACGGTACCTGGCTTGTTTGCAGCGAATTTCTGCAGATTGAGAAGTACCAGGGGCTTCGGATGTTGTTCGTGCCAATGACCTTTTTTTGCCCAAAGAGATGTACCAGAACATATTCTAGGCGAATTTTCTTAACACCAACTCATTCCTTCTCCTTCTCTGACGATCCTTTCCCTCTTTTGCCATATTTTGTTTGTTTTCCCTCTCCTCCACGATGCTACTCTTGCCCGCCAAACATGGCCACTTCTGCCTTTCCCCAGCTGTGTGATGGTGCCTGATGTGATCTGCGCCACCTGCAAGCTGCGAGTATTGGGCAGAGCAGCAGCAGCAAGGCTGGCTCCTACAGTAGCACCAAGGGGAGGAGGAGGAGGAGGAGGAGGTGTCACAATGAGGAATACGTTTGCACGCACTCCATACCTAGAAGGAAGGGGGGGCGCCACAGATTTTTCACTCCTGTCGCTGTCGGACCAGTCATTCACGGTTGCCCGTCTGAAGAATGTTACATGTATTCATAGATGGGGCTTGGCGCCAAAGCAAGGGTTTCTAAATGTTTAATTCTAGAACAATGTTGGAGGGCAGGGCGGGAAGGACGGGCGGGCCCCGGCATGACAATGCTTAAGGTGGTAATTTCAGGCACCAGATCGGTACCTTTTTTCTTCTTTTTCATCATGGTCGGTCCATGGGGTGAATGGGCCGGTGTCTCGGAAGCGGAAACAAACGTTGCCATCCTTCCCCCTTCTCAGCTCTCCTCAAAGCCTTATTTGTGGCAGGCTTGGGCTGAAATCGCTGATACACGGCACGAAGCATCTGCGGTAAGAGGGCCGGCTGGACATGTAGGATGCCTCGTCGCTCTCTCTTTTATCGTACGGATAGCACGGATAGTGAACGTAAGCTGAAATCCTGAAAATTAGTGCGCTGTTTGTACGCTCTTATACGAGCCATAGGATACGTGGCCGGGGCTGAGAGCGAGTTTGCGGGCTTGAGGTTGTGATACCATCCCTGGAGGATGGGGACAGCAAACTGTTGTATTTTTTATTTTTTATGTCCTACCTGCCTATCTTGAGAGAGTTCTAGAAAGTATGGTATTTCTATTCATCCCTTGGCAACAAAGGTTAACAGGCCACGTCTCTTCATTGAACCTTGGCTGACTAGCGCAGTGAACCAAGCTTCTCCGGCCTCCCTTTGTATCCTCCTCTGTCCCAGGCATGTGGAAATCCGGGGATGCCGGGAAAATCAAGTCTAGAAAAGGAAATGAGGGCATGGTCGGGGCGTTATGTTATCGAGCTGGGACGGGGGGGGGATGATGCTATAGTATCCGTAATACCTACCTAGGTGCATGGCTAGGCGTTACCGACTGTACTATTCACAATAATTGCCTTGTTGAGGTTTCAGCACCGAATACAGCGCATGCCTTGGCGAGTCGTGGGTATGGTACCATGGTTGCTTTCATAGTTCCAGAGGCTGGCGATTCATCCGACACGAAGTCGTGGTCTTGTTTGGAGGCTTACTAGTACAGCGGTTACAGTGCTGTGTCAAAAGGCCCGAGGAGCGCTGAAGCGCGCTGAGGCCAGGCTGTTTCAGGTGCTGCCTTATTACAGGTAGGTACCAGGTAGTAGGCTGAGCCCTTCAGAACCCCAGGTGTGGTCTTTGCTTGCCTAGACTGCTTTATTAAGGCTTTGGATATTATTAATAACGGTACACAGTAAGTTTCAGTCTTTACAAAGTACCATAGTGTATAAGGGCAGGCAAACATTATCAATAATGCTGAAGGAAAACAAAGCAAAGCAGAGCAAAGCAAAGCAGAGCAAAGCAAAGCACACGCTGGGCTGGCACTATACGTACTGCATACTGCGCTACAGACTTCCGTCTCAGACATTGACACGCTTGTTTTCTTGGTTTATTACTCGTCGGGCCTCTTTCCGCAACTTGGCTGGCTTATAGTAAGGAAGTACTTTGTTAATACCGAAATGACAGAGCCCAACCAACTCGACCCGGATTGCCGGCCTGGACCATGAGGGCCTCTCTCCACATCAACCCCAGACAATGTCATGCACCTTGCTGCCATCTTTCGCAGAAAAGCTGCCTAAAAAAAAAAAAGAGGAGGGCCGTACTCAGTACTGGCAGAATTACCCTTTTCTTTGCCGTTGCCTTTGTACCAGTCCAAACTATTTGTGCCAATGTGCCATCGGTGCCTGTTTTGTGTTGCCTTGAGTCGTGTATTGTCCACACACATGTACGTATCGTGCTGCACACACATTCACACAACTCACAACACACACACACACACACACACACCAGCTTGATGCGTTGGCTGTGCTGGTACCGCAGCCCAGCGGAGTCTGTCCCTGTTGCCCAATGCACTGTCTCTTCACCGCCCTGCGTAAATTGTAGTTATGTAGCTCTCACAAGTTCTGTCGGCTGGAGGTTAACTACTAGGTACTAAGTAGAGACAGTTAAAAGACTAGGCTGTGCAGCTGCCTGATAAAAACCTGGGGGAGCCTGGGGGCGCCTCGGATTGGGTGGTGAGACCAGGCTGGAGCCAGGGGGATGCACAACTCAGCAAACAATTACGGAGGGCCTATTTAAATTCACAAAAAATAAATAAATAAAATGGCAGAGAGAAACGCATGCATTGAATGGATGCAGGCCCTCCTTCTACCTAAGCCACGCACCCATGCTTGTAGAACCCGGCTTTGTGGGTGTGCAAGGCCGGAGAGCTGGTGCTGTAAGGTACCTATTTTTCAAGCAATAAAGTACCTTCTCAGTTATTACCTACCTCCTAGGTAGGTACCTGTCAGTTACCTAGTACTTGGCACCTCACCCAAGGTACCTACGGATTACAAGGTACCCTCTGCCCCTCTGCTCCTTCCTTGTTGGATCGACCTTGCCGCTCCCCATCCTTTTTGCTCGCTTCCAAGCCGAAAGGAACATACGACTTGCTTTACAAAAAAAATATTTTTTTTATTATTGTTGCGCTTCATATTTATTCCTCCCATGTCCCTCGCATTTCTGTTCCACTCCTCTTCTCTTCTCTTTTCTTTCTTCCATTCTCAGACAAGACACCAACTCTCTCGTCTCTCCCGTCTCCCTGAATCAACCAACCATACATAAACAGTCACACCTCCGTTGCAAGGTAAACGCCAAATCATAAAACGAAGACCAAAGCACGACAACAGAAATACCCCAACACACTCTCCCTCGCCTCAGTCACATTCCCCGGTCCCCGCCAAATTCCAAACGCTATTCTACAAGTTACTTGGCTGGCTTTGGCGCCTCGTACCCCCCGACCTACGTACCTGGAGCCTGGGCCGACCGAGTACCACAGCGCCCTCACATACAACGACACAAGGCTTGCCTCGGACCAAATCGACGAGCCCTGCCCCCTTCCCCCCCGTACCCCAGACCTACCATCCTCTCAAGCTCAGCATCAGCTGCAGCTGAGTTAGTTGTCTTGTGCACACAAGATTTACCAGCTATATATACACATACGACCACCCGTACGTCTGCTCAGCCTGTTACCCCCCTCCATCTTCCTCCCAAGCACGTTTACTTTCTCGCCTCCTACTCTGCCCAACCGAACCTGTTGGCCCCCGTCTCCTCACACCTCCCTACACCAAATCCACGCAGATTGCCTTCACACAATAGTCTAACATGTCTACTGTTGTTCAGCCTACTTCGGGTCGCTTCATGATGCCTTCAGCTCAGACTTCGGCGCCGTTCATGCATGCCCCTCAGAAGAACGGCTTGCGAGTTCACTCATCGCAAGACCTCTTCTCGGGTATCAGTGCATCTCTATCGTCCAGCACTTCGAATAGACCTGCCACTCCCAACCACCAAATCTTCGAGTACGACTATACCGTGCCCGCGCCTCCGCCACCAAGTCCCGTCAGCTTCCGACCTGACTGCTGGCCCAAGCCTGCTCGCTCATAACCGTCGTACCGGGTGCGATGATTTTTTTTTACTTTTCTTCTTTCTTTCTTGACAAACGACAAGCGTTGGGAACGACTGTCCCATTTACAAACAACTGGCGAGCATTCGGAAAGGGATTTGTCTGATTTGTGGTGTTTGTTCACTGGAGTTATGGGCATATCAAAGCAAAGGGATGCTATTGAAACAGACCGAGACATGGCAAGTGCATCGGCTCGAGAATTCTTTCCGAGGGCGCCGATAGTCGTGGATCGCAGATAACTACTGTGGAACATATGATGTACTTGACAAGGTAATCAAGTTGTTTTGGCGCGTATACATGGCGCAAGTTGCTATGCTCGTGATGAAAGTTGATTGAAAACCCCGGCAAATATCGGTTAGCGGGGTAAAGACATGTCGCAGCTTCACTGTGCTACCACAGGTGAAAGCTAGCGGGTGATGATTCAAGTGCGAATTGGAGGCGTCAATCAAGGACGCTCTCGACTTCCGAGTTGATCCGATGTGCCGAAGATGACTGCTGCCCATCGCTATCGCCGATATAAGGTGTTGCTTAGGCACACCTTCACATGTCAGCTCTGCCAGTGATGGGGAGATTGTAGATTGGTCTAAGAGGCAGGTCGCATTCTACTGGTACAATGGGACCCCCCATTTCCGCTTGGGGTAAAAGCCAGAGGCTGCAGCCTTGCCAACGGTGACTGATATGTATGTACATGATTCTGCAGAATTGGTGTATTCTTCTTTGCTTTTTCATATGCCGCTCGGGTAAATGGAAGATGAGAATAGATGCACAAAGTCAGCTACATACAAGCAAGCGTCTGGGGATGCACCTGCGGAGAAGTCGACACCAGAAACGATAGCACGCGACTTGTATTTGAAAAAATCGACACGTATTTGAGCCTTGAGCCCATTTCCGAGCAAAATTAATTATGATTGACTGGCCATACCCATCCATCTATGTACATAGGTACGTGCCTATGAATAAGTTAGTACGTACCTACCCACAGCACACACAACACCACTCTACGCGCTGTGTACCACCAAAAAAAGACGCGTCGGTAGCGCGTCATTTCGCGTCTCCCTTGCAAGACCCGTCCGTCGCCTCCCAGCCAACCGAGGAGACTCCGCTTCCAAATGCCTGTCATGGTTTGCCTTCTCACTACCCTTTGTGCAATGTCTGGTCTTTTCCATATCTCTGTCCTCCATCGATTCTTGTTGTATCTCCGCCAATAACTCGCAGCAATCAAGCTTACCTTGTTCGTTTGATACGCTACTGCAACCAAAGCTCGCTCGCGGCTTCTCTGTCACCTAGAGCCTGTCGAAGCTATCCAGCGTTCTTGCTTGACTGCCTTTGCCCGGACCCGACCTTCAACATGCCCCGAATAGCAAGAGCCAGAGCGCCCCCCATGGCCAAGCAGGGAACTGCCCCTTCCCTCGCTGCCTTCGCCCGCATATCTAAAAGCCATATCTCTTCGGACGCGACTACCAAAAAGGCCATCGTCTGCTCGACTGACCTGACAAGTACCACACCATCGAAGAAGCGCAAGGCGTCGTCACCGGCTGGCAGCGATTCCTGTGCGCACTACACACGCCGCAATATCTCCTTCAGCCCCAGCGATGACGAGCAGGGCGAGAACCAGACTACCACCACGGTCGAGCACCAAAATGGTGACGTCGCCCAGCGCAATACGAAGCGCGCCTGCAGACGCCAAGAGCCCGCATTCAAGGCGCAGTCACACCAGTCAATAGTCAAGGCTGCTATCGCTACACCTACCACCAAAGGCAAGCCGGTCGCCAAAACGCTCGTATCGAGAAAGCAAGCCGCGCACCGTCCGAGCGCCTCTACCATCATCAGCAAGTCGCGACAGGTAGCAAAAACCGGCCAGGCCAGGATCGACGCCTTTTGCATTAAGAAACAGCCGCAAGCTAAGTCATCGGGCGAAAAATATATCGATTCCGCCTTTCCGCCGCACCTCGCCGAGCTGGTGCGTCTGCATCAGGCATTCCTCAAGACGGTCGTTATGCAGATGGCACACACTCGCAGCGCCGTGCCGCTCGATATCCGTGAATTGGCCCCCAACATTGCGCGTTCATGGCGAAAACGTGCTGTCACCGTGGAGGACGTGCGTCGGTGCGTAGCCATTGAATCATCCGCGCACGGAGACGGCATCAAGTCGCCTTTCATTGTCGCCGACTACGGTAAGGGCAAAGTGTGCGTCGAGCTGCGTGCCGGATATGATGGCACTGCTATTAACGAGGCGCAACTATGCCGACAGTTTGAGAACAATCTGAAGCTGCTCTGCACGGAAAGGGCTACGGATCAGATGGTGGATGTCGATGTGGCTCTCGAGGCGCTCTCGCTTGCAGAGCTTCCGCAAGCGGAGCTGACGGACATGAACACCGGCGCCAAGACGGCAGCTCTGTTGGCCAAGGGGCATAAAGCCCTCTTGGATTTGAAAAGTGACATGGCAGCAAAGCAGCAGGAAAGAGAGGCCAAGCAAAAAGCCGCAGCGACACCGCTCCTCAATGTGGATGGGACTCAGATGAGCCTCCTCGACCGCCTCCGACACAAGCAGTTGGCTGCTGCCAACGCGCCTCTTCCGCCAACAGGACCCGAGCTGCAACGCCGCGCAGCCCTGAACCGCGTCGTCGATGTGGCGTCAACAGTTTCCATGCTCAGCCTTTCCAACCCCGCCTCCCTGCCCCGCCAGGCCTTTGCCATGGTTACCATTGTCGAGAAGCTACGGGATTCTCTGCGCGTGCCCATGTCCAAGGAAGAGGGCGTAGATTGCATCCGTCTGATTGCCAAGGAGATTGCACCCGAGTGGCTGCGGATCGTGACCATTGGAGGGAGGGAGAATGTGGTAATTCAGCGAGGCGGGGAGCCCATCAGCCGAGCGATTCAGGAACGAGTGCAAAGGCTTTTGTGAGAGTACAATGTGCGGAAGAGCATGTTTTGCGACGTGAAATGAGTGGGATATCATATCAGCAAGATGTGGGTTGCAGAAAATGATGATGTATTGAGTTGAGTGGGTGGTACCATTTGCATAAAGCACGGCGTTTGGGCCTTAGTGTTTTTTCCGGGTTCGGATTTGAAAATACCATGACATGCATAGTTTGGTTTCATTGGACAGAGAATCGAGTGTTTTGAATCTACTTTTAGGGCGTGAAGTTATAGCAGACTGTTGTTGGGCTAGTTGTTAATACCGTGCATGACGGCTACAGATAGAATGCGGACAAGAGATGCAAGCTCGTGGGGCTCTTCATCCCATAGGCATGTTGACCGCTTATTATTGTTCTTAATAGCCATTGGCCGGCCATTGCCAAGGTTGCATCACAGCATACTACATGTGGAAAGCTTTTCTTCCTGCATAATGCGATGTGACCAGCCTCGCTCGGCTTCTTCGAAAACGGTAAATCGGCGATTCAACGCTGCCGCCGCCCGTTGTCGCTTCTACCCGCTGCCGTTAGCGGAGGAAAAGAGGAAGTAAGAAAAGAACAAGGCCGAAAAAAGAAACAAATTTGGAAAGCGCCGTAATAATTAGCAACATTACCATTTAGGCTGATGAAAGATGCAAAAACTTGCTCTATAATGCAGTACTACTTATTGGTTTCGATCGGCATAGTAAGCCCCCCCCAAGTTATGCGATTGATTTTCTGATAACTTCTTATTACATGTGCCCAATCAGGCTTGGGCCGCCATTCGCTACCCATCTTCCATTTTTCATCAACCTATAAATTATTATTCTTGACGCGAACCGAGACGGGATGCCGGGCCGCCCGACTCGCACACCGGCACAAATCCAGCCCAGCGTAGTATTCGGCTACTTGAATCAAGTCCAAGCACACAATGGCAAAAACTGGTAAAATTTGCCACATCGGCCAACAAGGTATAAGGGAAAAAAAAAAAAAAAAAAAAAAAAAAAACTCAAAGCTTTTCTGGAGTCGTATTTGGAAAAGGCGGGGAAAAAAATTGCACTTTACGAGGGCTCGATTACACAACCTCGGGTCCTTCCGGTGCGAAGTCCGAGGCGCCGGGGCCGTTTAAAACTAGACGACATCCCATTCTGCTCTGACGTTTTCCTAATATATAATTTTTTTTGCTTTACTCTCGCTGCATGCTCCTGACTAGGAGAGATTTCTTCTCTTTTTAATTCATCTTTTTCTTAGTGCTAAGCAAGCATCAAAGTAACATCGCCCTTGTCCTTGCCTGCGACAACACGGCGTCGGCTAACTACATCAACATCCTCGGCTTGCAAAAGGAGTGCTCCCTGGCTTATAAGTCGAAGCGCTGAATCAATTTCCGACTTTGCTACCAGATTTAATCGATCGTCCCCAGCCTTGGTATCCATCTTCTTCTGCTTCTGCTTCTTTTTTTCTTCGGACCTGGATTCGGGCGTTGCATCTCGCTCCCGTCAGCAGAACCGAAACAGGGTGCCAAGTGCTTCCAGGTCAAGCCCTTCAATGGCAAGTCTTGCACGGCACGCAAGCGACCAAAAGCGCACACACGCACACGCCCTGCCAGGGTTCCGCACAGCATGAGCGTGCTACAACCGGTACCGTCCGTTGTGACGGCCGACAACGCCGCCATGTCGGGCCCGCACCGGACCATCTCCCGGCCCAACAACCCGGCCGCCGCCGACGGCCACGACAGCAGCGACGACGCCGACGACGACGACAAGTTCTACGAGGACGGCGAGGAGATTTACCGCAAGTTCTCGCCGAGACGAAAGCGCACCATCGTCGCCGTGCTCGGCTTCGGCGCCTTCGTGGCCCTCGTATCCAGCACCAGCGTGCTCCCGGCCGTGCCCGAGATCACGGAGACCTTTGGCAGCACCGACACGGTCGTGGAGATTAGCAACGCCATCTACATTGCGCTGACGGGCGTCGGGTGCGTGGTCTGGGGCCCCATGAGCCAGCTATATGGCCGTCGCGTGGTAAGTTGCGAGAACACCGCACCCGGGATCTGGAGGGACTGACTGACTGACCAAATCTTTTTGCCAAGATCATCCAATGCGCCTGTGCTTTCTTTTGCTGCATGAGTCTTGGGACTGCACTTTCGCCAAATCTCGAAGCATTCTTCGTCTTTCGTGCCTTGTCTGCCATCGGAGGCTCTGCGCTGACTATTCTTGGCAACGTCATCATCAGGTATGCAGACGCGGCCTGTCGATATCTGCGCGCTATTTTGCGCTGTATTTCGTTCTTTCCCTTTAATGCACCGGGTCGACCATCTTCTAACTTGCTTCCGTAGCGATATATATAAGCCTACCGAGAGAGCGACCGCCATCAGCTGGTATCTGTCGTGTACTGTTATCGGTCCGTCCTTTGGCCCCTTCATGAGCGGTCTCATCGTCCAATTCGCCAGCTGGCGCATCATATACTGGGTACAGCTTGGCTGTGCCGTCGCAACCATGGCCGCCGGCTACTTCCTGATTCCCGAAACGACGCACCATAAGCTGAGCGAGGACATGGCCCACCTTCCGCGGCGAGACAAGATAGCCGCCGTGGCTCGCAAAATCAATCCGCTGCGGTCCGTCAGTCTTCTCCGATACTTGAACGTCGTGGCCGTCAGTTTTGCCTCTGCCGTCACGTTGTTCGCGCTGTACTGCATGCTAGTCCCCATCCGCTTCGTGCTGAATCCGCGTTTCCATCTCGATTCGCCATTGCTCTCCGGCGTTTTCTACCTTGTGCCAGGCGCAGGGTGCCTATGCTCAACAATGATAGCTGGCAGATATGGTGACTGGACTGTGAAACGCTGGATCGAGAAGCGAGGTAGGCGCATACCTGAAGATAGACTTCGAGCTGGTATACCTGCTCTTGCCCTCCTCCAGGGCGGCGGCGTCTTGATTTACGGGTGGACGGTTGATAAGGCTGTAGGGGGGATGCCTGCGCCGCTCATCTTCCTCTTCGTCCAGGCTATAGGTCAAATTATAGCGTCGACCATGTTGAATACGTACTGCCTTGAGAACACGCCATCGCTCAGCGCCGATATTATCGCCATCTGCTGGCTAGTGCGGTATATCGGCGCGTGCATTGCTACAGCGGTAGCGCTCCCTATGATCCGGAGCATT
Organism: Cordyceps tenuipes; assembly: GCA_025583755.1. Taxonomy (NCBI): domain Eukaryota; kingdom Fungi; phylum Ascomycota; class Sordariomycetes; order Hypocreales; family Cordycipitaceae; genus Cordyceps; species Cordyceps tenuipes. The sequence continues at coordinate 60,589 of JANZYN010000026.1, forward strand.
GGTGTTGGCTGGACCATGACGATAAATACCGTCCTATTGGTCATCAGCTCGTGTGCTCTTATGGCCACGGTAAGATGGGGCGAGAGCTGGAGGTCTGGCATAGTCTCAGAAGAGCAGACTGCCGCGTCGCAACCAGGCGGAGAAAGGGAATCCGCGGAAAAAGTATAGATAATCCCTGATAGATTAATGGTCCCTCATTCAAAAAAAATATGCATCAGCCAGAATGCCGTCTCAAATTCTTGTCTCAGTCTGATCAAAGACATACGGACCGCATGGTAGGCCCTGGCGCTTTGAGTCTACCACTCGGTGCGCCAAACGAGGAATTGCGCAGGCTGGACTGTCCGCAACCTCATGCGTGAGACGTTCCAGATTGACGGGGGATGGCTTAATTTCGTGTTCGTTATCAAGTAGCTTTCGCGGGTGAAACGGCCGTCTCCTGTTAATTCAGGTTAGACCAAATCGGACGAGAATTGAGGTTGCACAGCCGGGGCGTTGTTTCGAAACAACGAGCGACAGGGAGTACGAAAAAGGTAGAGAGAAAAAGTAGAGTTAGGGAGGACAATGTGATTCTGCTTCAACGAAGAGGCAAGCATCAGCATACGCATACGCCTTGATAGATTAGTAGATACAATGCCAGTATAGTAATCAGTGTCAAGTGCAGTAGTCGCTTAGGCGCGCCGACGACTGGAGGGCCTGGGAGCCTATCGTGGAGATGTCTCAGCGTCAGAGGTGAGGCATGCAACAAGCGTCATGAGGCAGCGGCCGCCACCACATTTTGGCAGACCATGCATGGCATGGTCCATGTCGATCACGGGAGGCGGGTGGGCCATGCAACGTTCCGGGTGGAACACACTCTCGCGTATTGGTGGTAGTTAAAGCCGAGCAGGCAGTTTGTGCCACCCTAACAAGTCCGGCCATATGAAATAGTAATATCTTCTCTCAAGCTTGGAGCTTGAGAATGTGATCCGACTCTGACTTGGCAATTCCATCAGTGCCAGGAACTCGTGATGCGATGGTGGATGTTTGTTAGCTCGTGGAGAGGACAGAGAGTTGTGGCAGGGAGCGGGACGCCACTCTTTGATGCTCCTGTTTCGAAAAGCCCGAAAGGCCCCTGCCAGGCTTGTTGCACTCTCGAGGCCGCACGTATGTATGTGACACGATATTGGACCTCGTCTCTGGCGTGGCGGCGACAAGCCAAGCCATTGGATTCTACCATTTTTGGTTATGGCGGGTGGATAATAAAGGGACCTGGGCCGCATGGCGAAAGGCTTGGCTGTGGTCAAGTGCTGATCAAGCAGACTGCGACTAACAACCACGACGTCTCTCAACCAGTCGACTGTTCAAGATCCGCGAAAGCGTTTGACATTTTGCGAGGGCTTCTGTGCGTTAGCCCGCAAGCCACCCACCCTCCTCCTCTGGTGATGCTCGTTTGCTGTATTTCGAGTGGTCGTCTCGTTTGCTTGGACTAGGTTTGATGTTAACAAAGGCAAGAAAAGATCGTCGTACAGGTTCAACCTAACGTTTGACCATCCATGGCTCGAAGGTAACATGCAGAACCTGTTTTCTTCGTGTCCCCGGCCCCGATATTTTGTATGTTTCGAGTCTCCCTTTTTCTTGCCAGCTCGGCTGTAAATCCGCATTGGTTAGTAGGTTGCCAGCCGCCAGCCGCCAGCTGCCAGCTGCCCGTTCGTCCGTTCATCCATGCAATAAGTTATATTGTAATATGCATCTACTTCCAAACGCCCGCTGCCTGGTTACTGTCCCCTTCAACTTCACGTCTACACTTCTATTCGCGTACCTTTCTTTCTTTTCTTTTCTTTTTACAATCTTCTCCGTCTCGTCGGCTCCTTCTACCTCATTTTTTCTACCGCTTTCGACGGCTTGACTGTTTCCATTCCCTACATAGGTGACATCACACCACTGACGCTTGCCTGGTCGCATATTGTCACAATCCGATGCCGATCCATTCCTTACATCGAGCAGGTTTCCTCTGAACTTATTTCTCATCTTTTCTTCCGCCGAACCTTCATTAATATTTTTACTACCGATTTACCCTCTCTTCGCCTTCTCTCTTATCCAAAATCTTCCCCGGTTTTCCAAACAAGCGTCGAGGTAATGTGCGTGCACATTGGTTGAAGTTACCAACCAGCCAATCTATATCGACCACGCAAACGAGGCTATTATCCCTCGAATTCAGCACAAATGGGGCCCAACCGTTCCTTCACCGGCTTCAGCAACGACTCGAGCCCGGTGTCCATGGATCGAAAACGTGAACCACTTCTTCCTTACTCGGAGATAGTCTCTGAGAAGATGGCCATCAAGTTACGCAATCCACTTGGCCACTGTCTTTACAAGCGCATCATCATTTGGACTGCGCTGAGTTTGTTCATGGCTGCGTTTGTTCTGTTTGGCAAACATGACGTCGCCGTACAACCCATTGCTTCTGGGCATGGTACTCCCAAGAATGACGCTTCAGTCCTCGGTACCACCGTGCCGACCACCGAAGATTTCTACGAAGACAACGGCGATGATTGGGCAACCGAAGAAGCCCGGCGGATAATCAATGCCGCCAAAGGTCAAGACCAGTTACAAATCCAGGTGACACCGAGCAAGAACGAAAACCGCCCGGGCCAGGCCGCGAGCCGGGTCGCCGATCAAAAAGAAGATGGCGAGGATGAAGAACATTCCGCGGCTGATGACAACAGGATTGCTAATTCTCAATTGCTGCCATCTGAAAAATCTAACAGCAGAGCATCTAAGAACCATGCAGGCGATCAGTCCAACATAGACAATCTCGTCTCAGGTGCTGGTGAAGTCGGGTTAGATGATGAGGAGTTTGAGGATGAGGAAGTCCCTGAATACAACCAAAATGCCGAGGAATCAGAAAGGAACATTCTTTTGCAAGGCGAAAATACGGAGCAACTGAAGCAGGAGTTGGAGAATATGAAGAGAATGCCCTGGCTTCGTTTTCCTCAGTACGTACGCGAAACATCAATACCACAGTATGCCAGCTAACAAGTTAGTCTTAATGGCTATTTTCATGGACTCAAGACCCTTGTCAGCAAGACTCTTCACGATCCAGAGTATCCGAATCCCGAGCGCAGTGGCCCCTTCAAAGGTCGGGTTTCCTTGCAGAAGGAGGTTCCGAAACCGGTGCCGTACAGCCCATACGAAGACTCCGACGGTATTCAGACGTGCTATCTGGACAAGGAGGACAAAATTCCAGCCCCCAGCTTATACGCCTACAATGGCGTACCTAGACACATGCCAGACCCCGCTATCGGATCTTACAGCCTGTTTGGCATGCGCGATGATGTCTGCTTTGACCGATTCGGCCGCTATGGTCCGTACGGCCTTGGCTATCGTTTGGCTAAGGGCGGAACAAGCATTGGTCTGAATACCGAAAGCTCTAACAGCGACACTGTTTGGGAAAAGTCTGGTCAAATAGACTACAGCTCCGTGGATTGGGGTAATGCACAGGAACGGTGCTCTGAGCGCCACTGGAGTCGCTACCGCCAAGTCGACCCCAAGACGGACGAACTTGAGCCTACAAGTGACTCCAAGAAGAGCCGACAGGCCATCGTCATTCGTCTCTATACTGGTTTTAAATGGACCTATCTCGCCGTTCTCAACTTCCGAGCCCTCATCACGGAAGTCTCTCTCAAGTCTGGAGGCGAATATACAGTGCATTTTTTGATGCATGTGCGAGACGATGAAGCTCCTATCTGGTCGGACGACGTGACGGTCCAAAGAATCCTGGACACAAATGTGCCTCCAGAGTTTCACGATATGGTTACCATGTGGAGCGAAGCTCAGATGAGATTGTTTTATCCAGGGAAATTCAGCGCGCCAATTCAGAATCCCAGCGGTGCAGACATTCATGGTGTCTATCGCAGTGCACACCTGCCCCTGCAAGTGTTTTCTATGCAGCACCAAGAGTACGAGCACATTTGGAACTGGGAGATGGATATGCGATTCCTTGGAAACTACTATGAGCTCTTTGATCGCCTCGGCAAATGGGCAGATAAGCAGTCGCGAGTTGGCCTGTGGGAACGCAGCGCCCGCTACTACATTCCGTCTCTGCACGGAGATTGGAACAACTTCACGGAGACTGTCGAGCGACAGATGACCGATGAAGGAAGCCAGCACATCCTTGGGTCACTGCAATTTCATGGCAAGCGGCCCTTACGCCATGAGCAGCGCGGCGAGTCCATTCTCCCTGCAAGCTGTGCCGTTGGCAGGGACGAAAGTGAGTGTGGTGTTGGCGAGCCGGCCGATCTTATCACACTCAATCCTCTCTTCGATGCCGAAAATTCTGGCTGGGTCTTCGCATATGATACCACGGGCTACCCGTCGAATCCCCCGCGACGGTGCGCCATCATCACGGCTTCCCGACTTAGCCGCCGGCTTCTCGCAGCCATGCACGAGGAGGTATGGCGCCACCACCATAGCATGTTCGCCGAGATGTTCCCCCCGAGTGTGGCCCTCCACCATGGCTTCAAAGCCACGTACGCGCCACATCCGCTGTACATTGACAGGGCGTGGAGCCCACTCGGCGGCGCCGTCGACGAAGCGTTCAACGGCGGCCAGGGCCACTCCACGTCCGGGCCCGGTAGCCCGTTCGACCTCACCAACGAGCACAACCACAAGGGTGTTAGCTGGTACTACAACAGCGAGTTTTCCGGCCTTCTCTGGCGGCGGTGGCTGGGCTACGCACAGCTGGATGGCCGCGGCCGGGGCGGCGGCGAGGGCAATCGCGGCACCATGCGCGGAGGCCGGGAGGAGGAGTCTAGGGAAGGGGGTACAGGGCGAATGTGCCTGCGGAGTATGCTGTTGCATCCCATAAAATTTGAGGACCCAGATGAGCGGTAGCGAGGATATATTCCTAGTGTCGTGTGTTGGGGGTTGCTTGTCCAGCGATTTGTGTATGGAGGAAGTGTGAGAAACCATTAAGCATATATTATCCTTTCTTTTTGTCTTATTAGCCTCTTTTTGACCCTATTAGCATAATTTAGACTTTTAACACTTGCAACAACACATTTTGCTTCGATTTGACGTCATTTTGACTGAGTTCGGGCCATAGTTCTCTATAGTTGGGTGACTATTTATACTAACCAAGAAATGCATTAGAACGATCGATTTATTCAGATTGGGTTTGAAAGCGATGTGTTTTCATTTCCACTCGGTCAAGCGGCTAAGAGATACAACTAAACAAAAACGACGAATCCTCCTCCTGCTCCGTGAAGTCCAAAATACTAAGTAGGTGCATGAAGAAGCATCTAAGCTTGGGGAGAGTAAGCAATAGCCAGCCAGCTCGCTTGTCGTCGCTTTCCCAATACCTATATTTCCTGTTCTGTAACCGCGCCCATTCTTTTCCAGTTATCCCAAAAGTTGATGCGTTCTCGGCCGCTACGCATCCCTATTCCCACTCGCTCATCCCAGCATCATAATCCCACAAAAAATCGCCAGGGACGTTTCTCGCAGACTGGACAAGAAACCGAACCAAAAACAAGCAGCAAAGCATAGACAGAATCGCTAGACATCCAAAAAAGACAGCAATATCTCATGCTACAGCAGAAAGCCCTCGCAACACTCTCACCGGGTAGACCAACCTGCGTCCGTGATCCAACCACCAGACTGTAGCGTCAAGCCACCATCATTAATCAACCCGCCTAGCAAAGCTCATTAAACAGATAAACTCAACAAGAAAAAGGTATCAAGAATTAGTAAATGAATGTCGCAGAACAAAGTTTGCCTTCCCACGCCAGACGCCATCAGCGCCGTAAAACACCCATGAGGTCCAATAGAAAGACCGAGCGCCAGTCCTGCGCGAACACAAATGTTGGCTTGAGTAGTTGTAGAAGCCAAGCCCTAGTAATACCGAGGACAGAGAAAATAAGCATCAAAAACCTTGTTGTGTATAAGAATAGCATAGTCGACTCGTCGAATATGGATCCAAAATGATAAGGAGGGGGCGCCGCGTGATTGGAGTCGCTTCCAGAATAGAACCCATCGGAACCGTGTCAAACAGATCAAAGCAAAAGAGAAGGAGGCAACAGAAGCTTCGTACATCATCAAGCAAGCTGAGCGAGTGTTTATGAACAGCAAACCATAAGATAATGTATGGGAATTTCTGAGGTATTTTTCAAGTCTCTTCTTTTACTTCTTCAGAGCGGCGTCATAAATTGCAACCAGCCCGGTAATAGCGGTACCAACCAAGATGCCCTGATAGCCGCCGTATACGGCGTTGTTGAGGCGGGCAACAGAGAGCTCAGAAAGGAGGCCACAGAAAGTAACACCTTGGGCATAGACGACGTAGGACAGCACTGCCTTGGCAATGCTGAAGGTCAGCGGGTCAACAACAGTCTCATTCAGAGCGCGGGCGCGGGTGCGCGGGCCAGAGTGGCTGTTGGCAGAGATGTTGAAGAAGTAGCCAAAGATGCTGGGGACCAGAATGGCAGTGAAGACCCAAGTGAGGGCGGGAGACCAAAAGCTCGAGGTCAAGAGCAGGAACATATCGGGGAGGTAGACGTTAAAATCGCTAGTACCAATGGCGGAAATGGCGGGGATAGTGAAGGCAAAGCGGTTTGCGAGAATGGCGGGGCGGATGTAGTAGAGCTCAAAGGCAGCAACAGAGAAGAGAACACTGGTGACGGTGCTGAGAGTCTCACGAGTAGCGTTGGAGGCTTCGGTGATGCCGCTTTCTTGGTAGATGGAGGCGACGCGCTTGCGCATGGCAACAGTGGAGCGGTCAACGGCAAAGGCAATGTCGGCAGGAGAAGCAGGAAGAGGGACTCGAGAGGCCACCTGGGAAAGGCTGCGAGCGGGAGTGCGAAGTACGGCGGTCGAGTTGGCCCTGTTTGACCGTGGTGTTAGTGGTCTGGTCTCGTTCCGACACGGCTCAGCAGGGAGCAAAGTGGTGGCGAATGCAACTTACTCGGCAGCAATCTCTTCAGCAACCTTGGTCACTCTGCGCTTGGCGACCTTGAGGCTCTTCTCAGCCTCCTCCTTAATAGCGTCCTTCTCCTTCTTAACAGGCGAGCCCAGAGCTTTGGAGCGGCTGGTGAAGTATCCAGCGAGATCGGGGTTGGAAGCGAAGCGCGAGGCATGCTGGGCAATGAAGTCGTCGAGGGCGACTTCGAGATCACTCTTCTTGAGGTCCTTGTAGCTGCAGGTAAGTGGTTAGCTTAGTATGGCGGTGTAACAGTACGAGGCGCAATAAGCGGCGTGGCAGTGGCTCAAGCTTCAAGAACAGCTGGAAGGAAGGCGCAGCCAAGGTACAGAGCATGTTGAAGGGGAGGGCCATGACAACATTAAAAAGCGCAGCACCACGGCAAGGCGACGAAGCTGGGGATATCATGTGGATGCGCGCAATGGAGTCCTGGTGGCGAACGGACGGGTTTGGTGGCGACAGAAGCGGGAGCCATTTTGGCGCATGGAGATGCAATGCGATGCGATGCAGGCAGAGCAAACGCGCGCCGGGGCAGAGAGCATCAAGTAGGTAGCTGCCAGTTGCGCCGACCAAAGCGCCGGGAGCCAGGTAAAAAGCAGGAGGGTTAAATCAAAAGAGGAAAACTCACCTCTTAAGACCAATTTTGTCCGCAATGTCAGTGAGCTCGGTCTTTTTTTTGGCCTTGAGCCAGGCGTTCGTGTTGTTTGAGGCGGACATGGCGGCGGCGGATGTGGGCAGCGAGATGGAGCGCGCGAATTCGTCCAAGTCCTTTGTTTGTCTTGGCCGGGGAAAGAAATGCAAAGTAAGCTTACTTGAAGCTTGCCAAAGAAGATATGTTAGTTAATGTGTGGGTAAAACTGTCGCGAGAACAGGTGGCGCGAGAGAAACCCAAAAAATAGAGCCAGATTGAATGACACGATGGTGCTTTTCTGTTTATTTAGATGAGAAGGAAGAAATGGGAGATGGGAGATGGGAGGGGGGGGCGAAGCAGTACAGGTAAGTAGGCAAGAGAGGACCTTGGATCATGGGCAGGTGGGCGGCCGTGGGCAAGTACCTACCGACCAGCTCCGCAGGTACCTTGTTCTCGGAGAGCTTCCAGGACAGAGCCAAAAAAAGAAATAGTTGGATGCTTGGGTGTGGAATGACGGAAAGACGATGGGGTGCTTGTTCAGGCAAAGAAGCGGAAGAAAATGGGGAGGCTGGAGAACCAATAGACGATACAAGAACGACGGATTGACTGGTTGCAATGAGGCCATACTAAAAGGGCTCTTGTTGTTTACCTTGATTGTTTTAGGAAATGGGCGTGTCTACAGCACCGTCTAGTGCCAGTTGGTCTACAGTACAGTAGAACAGAGAGCGCAGCTCCAATGGCCGAAACCAGTTGGGTGTGTATGGCCAAGTTATAGCGGGTCGGGGGGAGGGGGTGTTTTATTGTTGCCAGAGGGACTGACTGAGTGGATGAAGAACGAAGAAGAGTAATTGATCAACGAATGGTCTACAGGTACAAGTCGTCAAAGAAAAAATAGAAGGGGAACAAAGATTAAAACTACCTACTAGGTAGTAGATACCTAGGTGTAGGTACAGGTAGGCGCCTACCTATTGCCAACAGCAAGACTAAATTGGCCTGTAAAAATCTTGCAGGCATGAGATGACAAGGGTTGAGACTCTCGACTCTGACGCGTGCAAACGCGACCCCGGCTTGCCAGCTGCCAAATTCACTTGCCAGCTGCCTGCCAACTGTCCACGAGTCAGGATTACGTTTTTTTTTTTTCTTTCTTTCTTTTCTTCGCCAGCTGTCAGACGCCCGTTTGCTTCCCATCCCGGCTAGTTTATCGGCTGTCGGCAGCACCACCATCAGTCACAAGTGCCCGCCTTATCCGCGAATTCAGAGACCTCATCGTCCAGCAGGAATATATCTTGCATCAAGCCATCCTTCATACATGCACATGCAGGCCCTAAAGCTACCGATTCTCTCTATCAATCCATCCACCGCGCGAATCTCTCTTCTCCACGCCTCGCGATCCTCAGTCCAATTTGCTGCCCATCCGCCAGCTTCAGCGTCGTCGTCGTTCGTGCCGTCTTGAGAGCCTCCAACGCTTCACGTCGCGCTTCAAGATACAACGCCCGTTCTGCGCTTCTCTCCCGTGCATCCGTCATTCCCGCCGCCTCCCCGCTCTCATCTACCGCGAGCTCAATACTGTGGCCCCGGAATAAGACCGCCAGTGTCGCCAGGAGCTCCGTCTGCGCGAACCGTCGACCAATGCAGCTCCGGGCCCCGTCACTAAACGGCGCGTACGCTCCCGCCACCGGGCGGAACAACTTCTCACTCATCGTGGGGCCCGCAATGTTGTCGTACGAAGCCTCCTCGTCCTTGTCCACCACGCTGCTTTTCGCTCCGCCCTGGCCTTCCTGTTTGGATGTCCGGAACCAACGCTCTGGCAAATAGTCCTCAATATCCGTCTTTCCCGTTCCATACCGGCTCGGCCGCGTCGGCCAATATCGTTCGTCTCGTGCCGTGCTCAGAATGCTGAGGAAAACCGGCACACCCGCAGGTACCATGTACTGCTTTCCACTCATGGTCACCACCTCGTCTTGCGCTGCGACCTTGGGCAGTACCACCGTTGGCGGCAGCAACCGCAAAGTCTCATACATGGCTGCCCCAACATTGCTCGCCAACAGGGCGGGGACTACCTTCGAATACTCCCACGTGCTCGGCTCCGTCTCGCCCAGCACTTCGTCCAAATCTTGCTGCAGCCGCCTTTGCGCCTCTGGAAAGCATGCCAGGAAAACGATGGTGAAAAACAACGCGTTGGCCGTCGTTTCGTGCCCGGCCAGTTGCAAGATAAATGAGTTACCGATAATGGCCTCGCGATCCAGTGCAGTGCCGTCGTTGCCCGTTCGCACCAAATGGCCTAGAAAGTCCATCCCGAGGCTTTTCATCTCCCCTCCGGCTTGCTTGTCCTCGAGCAGTCTCTTGTCAAGCAGCTCGTTTGAATATTTAAGGTAATCACGTGCCTCCCGTCCAGCTTGTCTTGCGCTCGCGAACGGCATCCAGCCTGCGTGTCTCGTTAGTGATTCGCACATCGTTTGGTACGTCACCAGCATCCCGCAGCAGCAAAGGCGCCCAACATACCGAGGAGCCATGTGGGAAACAACACCACGTAGATGATATGATCCAGCACACCCCCTATAGCATCCAAAAACGCGACCTGATAACCCTCTGGCGCTGTTGACGACGAAAACTTTGTCAACTTCGCATCCGTGTCTTCGGGTAGGGTCTCACACGGCCAGAGCATTTGCAGGCCAAAGCCAACATAACTGATGATATGCAGCGTCAGCTTGGTTGCGTCTTCGGAGACGGACGACAGCATTTTGCCTCCCGCGCGCTTTTCTTGCGCCGTCTCCGCGACCCCTTGAGACTCTCCTGTCCATTTCCGCAGCATGCTCAGGCTCTGGCGTACAGACTCTCGGAAAACAAGCGCTGTATTAGACTCAGTGAAAGCGCCGGATGTCAACCGCCGGTGGCGTCGCCATTCGTGACCTTCGGTAGCTACAAGATTAGGTCCAAATACAGAAAGTACCTTGTACGCGGCCATCCACTTGGGGAAGCGCTCCCGTTGGCTCATGATCCAGTGGTTGAGCTCCGCGTTGGATACGTGCAGCACCATGAGGCCGGGGCTAACAATAATGTAGGCGTCGCCAAGCCAATCGCGCCACAGGTGTCGGTTGTAGTATGGCTGGTGAATAATTATGGCCCTGGTATTACCATGTCAGCGACGATCCCGCAACGTTTTCTACCTTTGCATCGCGAATATCAGACTGACTCGACGTAAAGAAGCCACCCCTGAGGGAGAGAAAGCCAATTTACAATGGTTCTCGAAAATATGTAGATGTGATGGCCTATAGGTAACGGTATAATAAACGCTATTCGGTTGCAGAAGCGCCATGTGTCAGCTTGGGTAGTACAGCATCCAAGATCCATCGCCATAGGGTCATACATACGAACTACAATGTACCGGAAGCCGCTCCTCCTCGCCTTGGAGATGTTTCGCAGCAGAGTCATCACCCGGTGCACCACGACACACATGCCCAGAAGCACGAGCGCAGAAGAGGTGACACCCATGATGAACGCAATGTTGCCGGGTTGCGTGTAGGTAGACGATCAAAACCTACGGTGAAATGAGAGAAGCAGGAGCAAAAAGGGCGGGGAAACTTGGGCATTATTATATATTCTACCTGGGCAGCCCGTCGCTCTCGAGCGATGAAGAGAAGGGGTGTGGTGGTGCGACAAGCAGTGCAGCATTCCCGCGAGCTCATGCGAAAATGCATGGGGTGAATGGGGTGGCGTCCTTGCATGAGATTATCATACAAGCTTCCCTCGTGCCAGCTGAAAAGAAAACCCGCCTCTAGGAAAAAAAGAGATAGAGATGGTCAAGTCAAATCCATCAAAGAGGATTCGCTTGCATCAGAGATCTATCAAACATGGCGTCAAACGTCAACTTCGGCCCGGGTCTCCGTGCCCAGCCAACGCACGGGTCCTCTGCGTTTTGTTGACCATACAAGTAGGGGGGGGGGCCCTTTCAATAAAGCTCTCCCAAATTTTCTTTCTTGCGTATTGCCAAGTAATATATATATATATATAATCCATGGCTGGCTAATTCCTTTCCAGGCCTTGTTCCGGTGCTGAGCAACTGTGCCAGTGATGCTCGCTACCCCCCAGGCCTGCGCTCACGCAGATAGGGTCAGGGTCCTCACTCACTTGCATGATTGTTACTCGAAATGGCAGGTGGGCGAAGGGGGGGGGGATATGAGTATGGAAAGAAGAGTGAGAGGAATGACTACCAAGCTCGCGTTCTTCTCCAGCGTGGACGTGAGCTAAAACGGATGGATGGCTGCGACACTGGAACTTCTCAAGCAAACCTCTCACGCAATCGTCTGTCCCAGGAGGCGGGGCCAGCTTTGCATGCAAGTCTCACTTACACGGGATGGGTGCTGTTCCGCGAGACATGCGTGTTTTGGCATGAAGAAGGACCCGATGCCCTGAAATAAATATTCAAAATTATTGTTTTAAAAAAAAAGAAAAACCTGTGCGGGATATTAACGCCATTTGCTGTTGAAGAAATATACATCATGACCGCGTTGGATAAATTTGTTCCATTTCATTTGTCCCGAGCTCTTTTCCTCGTAAATCCCATCCAATTCCCGAAATGCTAAAAATGATACGTCAAGGGTCTTGCAGACTATGCATGTGAGGCCCCAGTCAAGTGTTAAAGAACTGGGGTCATAAAAAATATTGGCAATAAATAATGCTGGAGCAAGGTTGCCTCCCTCAAAAGAGGCCATCAATCTCGCCAGTCTCCAAGTCAACATCAACGCTGAGATAGCCGGGAGCAGTCGGCAGGCCGGGGATAGTCTGGATATCAGCAGCCAAGGCGTACAGATAACCAGCACCAGCGGCCATGCGAACATCGCGGATGGGGATGGTGAAGCCCGTCGGGGCGCCCTTCAGGTCAGGGTTGTGCGACAGCGAGTATTGCGTCTTGGCAATGCAGATGGGCAGGTTGCCGTAGCCTTGCTTGGTGTACGTATCAACCTTCTTCTGGGCCAGCTCACTGAACTCGACGGCAGCAGCACCATACATCTTCTTGCCGATGGCCTCGATGCGCTCCTGCACCGTTCCATCAAGGTCGTAGGTAAGGGTCAGCTCCTTGGGCTTCTCGCTAGCGGCGATGACACCCTTGGCCAGGTCAACCGCGCCAACACCACCCTTTGCCCAGTGGTCTGACAGGATAGCATCCTCGGCGCCAGCTGCAATGGCCTCCTCCCGGACCACTTGGATTTCGGCATCGGTGTCGGTAGCAAACTTGTTGATGGCGACAACCACAGGCACGCCAAATGACTTGGCGTTGGTAATGTGCTTCTTGAGGTTAATGCAGCCAGCACGAAGAATGTCGACATTCTCCTCTTTGTAGACGGCGTCGAGAGGAGCACCGGGGGCTATGGGAGGACCTCCACCATGAACCTTGAGAGCACGAACAGTAGCCACGACGACTACAACATCGGGAACGAGGCCGGAGGCGCGACACTTGATGTTAAAGAATCTCTCACCGCCCATGGTAAAGTCAAAGCCAGCCTCGGTCACAACGAAACCCGCCTTCTCGTTGACATCTTCATCAGACTCGGTGCCAGCAAGCTTAAGAGCAAGTCTATCCGCAATGATGGAGCTTTGGCCAATAGAAATGTTGGCGAATGGGCCGGCATGAACGAACACAGGGGTGCCCTCAAGGGTCTGCATCAGGTTAGGCTTGATGGCGTCCTTCATGAGAGCCGTCAGGGCACCACCAGCGCCAATATCATCGCAAGTGACTGGGTCACCCTTGCGAGAGGTAGCAACAACCATACGACCAAGACGCTCGCGCATGTCAGCCAGGCTTGTGCTGAGGGCTAGGATTGCCATGCATTCACTCGCAACGGAGATATCGAATCCAGTTTCGCGGGTCTGGCCCTTCTCAGTAGGGGCGGTTCCAACGGTAATCCCGCGAAGGTGGCGATCGTTGACATCCAGAACGCGCCTCCAGGTAATGGTCTCGGGGTCAATATCGAGACGAGCAAAGCGACTAATTTCTTCTTCGGTAAGGTCGTCAGGGTTTACCTTGTCGATGCCAAGCTTCTTGAGACGGCGAAACATAATTGGAGCAAACTTGCGCACGCCATTCTTGGCTGGGACAAGACGACGGAAAAGCGCAGCATCTTTCTGAGAGTTCTCATGGAAGATACGAGTCTCGATGGCAGCCGCCAACAAGTTGTTGGCGGCGGTAATTGCATGGATATCACCAGTCAAGTGCATGTTGAACTCGTCCATGGGAATAACTTGACTGTAACCACCACCCGCGGCACCACCCTTAATACCGAAGGTAGGGCCTTGGCTAGGTTGACGGACGTTGGCGAAAGTCACACGGCCAACATGAGCGCCCAGGGCCTGGGCAATGCCCATTGTGGTGGTAGACTTGCCCTCACCAAGCGGGGTAGGAGTAATGCCGGTAACGACGACGTAGCGACCATTCTTGCGATGCTGAAGACGCTCTAGAAGGCCAAGGTCAACCTTGGCCTTGTAAGCGCCATAAGGCTCGAGCTCGTGAGGGGCGATGCCAACCTCCGAGGCAATACGGGTGATTTGCTTGGGTGTCTGAGCACGAGAAATGGCAATGTCAGAGGGTACAGGCTCGAGGAGCTTGAGTGGCAGAGGAACGGTCTTGCGGAGCTTCTCGTTCTCGAAGAAGACGTTGGTAGCCTCAACAACATTCTCAAGAAGCATAGCAACAGTCATGGGGCCGACACCGCCGGGAACGGGGGTGATGACAGAAGCGACCTGGGAAGCAGACTCAAACTCGACGTCACCGACGAGGCGCTGGCCAGACTTCTTGCTGGCGTCGGGGATGAAGTTGGTGCCAACATCAATGACAACGGCACCCTCCTTGAGCCACTCGCCCTTGACAAAGTGAGGAGATCCAATGGCGGCGATGACAATATCGGCAGCCTTGATGTGATTCTCGAGACCAGCGGTCTTGGAGTGGCAGACAGTGACAGTCGCATCGGCGTTGCGCAGCAGATAGCTGACAGGACTACCGACAATATTGCTGCGGCCAATGACAACGGCGTACTTGCCAGCCAGGTCGACGCCAGCCTCCTTCAAGAGGTGCATGACGCCCTTGGGGGTGCATGGTGTGAAAATGGGAGTGCCACCGCGCTTGGCGAGCTCGCCGATGTTAGTGGTGCCGAAGCCATCGACGTCCTTTTCATCGGCGACTGCTGAGGTGACGGCGTAGTCGGAGAGATGAGCAGGCAGGGGCAATTGGACAAGAATACCGTTGACGGAGGGGTTGTTGTTAAGGCGGCGGATCAGGTCGAGGATCTCGGGCTCGGAAGTCGACTCAGGAAGGGAAATGAGCTCGCAGTCAATGTTGGCCTGCGAAGTGTTAGTAGGGCGGCCGGTGCCGAACGGAGGCGGATGAATAGGAGTAATCCTACCTCTTGCGCAGCCTTGAGCTTCATGCGAACATAGGTGCCTGCGGAGGTGTGAGCAAGTTTGCGGGTGGGTTGGGTAATTGCGGGAGGTGCGACGAACTGGAATCGGGACGGTCGCCAACTGTAATGAAAGTGAGTTAGCAGCAGTTCAATGAGGTGGAAGTCTGTATTGAGGAGACTTGAAGCTGTAACGCCATGGTTTATGCAGGGAAGACATGGCTGATGGGCAGTATTGATAGCATTCATACCTTGGACGATCTTGAGGGAGGGGCGGTAGCGGGGGTTCAATTTTTGACGCTCGGCAATCTCGCGACCGATGCGCTCGCGGATGCTTTTGGCAATGGCATTGCCGTCGAGTTTGGTAGCGACCATGGCTACTGGGGTGGTAGAGAAGAAGCGTCCTGTGCCTCGGCGACTGTGGGAGAAGGGGAGGAGAGGAAGAGCCAGCTGGGAGGCGTGAGGACGTCGTCGGGAAGAAAAAGTCGAGCTATCGGCGGGAGAATGAGGAGGAGGAGGGGCAGATAGCGGGGTGGCATTGAAATTAGCAGCGCTAGCTTCAGCGGCCACTGCAGGGCTACTGATGCTGCAAACAGCGTCGCCTGGAGCAGCCACAGAGAACCACCTTGAGCCTGATGCAGTGGGCGACAACACCACCTTGATGAGGCTGCCACTATTGCTTCTGCTGCTGCTGCTGCTGCTGCTGCTGCTGCTGCCGCCGCCGCTCATCGATCGATTGCTGCTGAGCCTCATACCCTGCTGTCCACATCTCCCGCATGCTCTCGCGGCAGCGCTTGCCTGGTTGCGGCAGAACATGGTTGCTGACGTGTCGCGTCGGCGTCAATGGTGCGTGTGTGTTTGGCGTTTGTTCGTGGACAAAACCAACAGCCAGGGGAAAAAAAGGTTCACTGACTATCCAGCCTTTTGGTCTAGTCTCGTAATCCGCCGACCTCACCAACAATCGTGTGAGCGAACAAAAGAAATTGCTTCGGCCAGTCAGTCTAGTGTTGAAGTGACTCTGACTCAGCTGTACTGGTGCGGTACTGGCAGAGCTCCTCCTGCGCGAACAATGGAAAGATAAGCCTCAGTCAGGGTTCGAAAAGGGTTGCCGCCCTCACCCAATTGGTTCGTCCGTCGTCAGTACCTCTAAATCTGAACTATCTTACTTCTTCTTCGGCTTCGGCAGCCCTTGTCGGACAAGATCCGCTGGCTGCGGAGACTGTGACAAACAAGCCTCGATGGCGTTATCGGCGTTTTTTTTTTTTTTTGGCTTCGGCGCCTTCGCGTTTCTTCGAGTGCCTTTGATATCTGGGCTTTTTATTTTATCGACTTGTCGCTCGCTGTTCCGCTCCCAGCAATCGATTCGATTCTTCAAATTGCAGCGGCTTCGTCCGCCTTTATTATGGTCTGTGGAAGATAGAAAAGGCCACCGACACACAAGCCAACCCGGATGGCTTCTGTCTTATATACACCATGCAAGGATGCACAAGAAGTCAGCTAGTTATGCGGGGGTTCGTACTAGCCATACCGGCTCGGCTGACTCCCACCTCTTCGTCAAAGCACAATCTTATGACAAACCGGAATGCGACATCCTAGCACGCTCCGGCCTCCAGCCAAGCTTCCAGGAGGGTAGTAGCTGCCCTTACCCACCATGCTGGGGGAGCGCTATAATTAGGCTGTCCTGTGAGATGGCTCAAAGCTGATACTCAGGTTCCAGAAGTTCATCGTCAGATCTGAATTGGCAGGTCTAAATGAGAAAGTATCTATCAGGGAACTCAGGACTAACAGGCATCACCGTCCTACAAATATCGCAGCGCTGCCATCGCCAGTCACGAACCTGTCTTGCTCGCACGAACCAGTTGGGCCAGTGTTACTCACAACTGACAGAATACGGTGAAGCATCGGCACTTGCAGTGCATGCCATCGGATCGGCGGCACCTTGTCCAACTAATGCGTCATGCAGAGCCCTGACACGGTCTGGGCCAAGGAAGACTAGTGCCGAAGTAAATACCACCAGGAGACATGGCCAGGCCACTACTTTGGCTGTCAAACACCGGTCGCAAATGTACGCGTATTAATATCAGGCCAAATTACCGGTACACCATCCATTCACAAATATGGCAGATATACAACAAACACCATTCGGAATTCCGCATGTTGTTGTGCTTGTTCAAGAGCCCTGCAATGGCTGGCAATTATCCTGGCACGGGAAGAAAATGATGCGTTGGTGTGGCGACACTATGGCTGTATATTGGCAATTTCTCCAACTAAGTTGGCGTTTACGCGATACCTACAGAGGCTGCCGCTTTGTCGCCTTATTTATTATGCGTCCTTGTCCTTTTCCAGCTCAACATGATCGGAGCCGGGCCGGGCGGGCTTGGCTTCGGTGCGGTGCGGTGCGGGGAACCCGGTCACATCTCCAGCTTGGTTCTCTCAGTTTTCATTCGCCACAAGGGCTGGGCTGTTACACGATTGAAGATGCCAATTTCGACAAGAATTACTGCCGTAACAATAAGGGTCAAAATTCCTAAGATACGACCCCGAAACGCGAGTTGGACCTCTACATGTTGCACTGGCTTTTCGGTGACAGCCAGCGCGACCAGGTTCAATCATTAGTCACAAGCTCTCAATTGAGACTTCGGCAGCATTTCCCGCTTCAAACTGTGCTCAGACAATTCCATACACACCTCTGCTTTACCAAGGCCTTGCACCATGCCTGCAGAAACCGGCAGTTCGCGCGGAGCTGTGTCCTCCTGTCCGCACTTATTATAGCGCCTCGCCAGTAACAGGCTCATCTGCATGGCTCTCCAGCAGCCCCAACGCCGTCGCAAAATTGTTCAACATGGTGACTGGGTCGCACAAGCCTCGATATCTCGACGACATCAGAAGCAGGGCATCCAGCCGGCCCTCCCTCGGATGCGTTACCAGCAGCAGGGGAAACACCGCCCAGTGCGAGAGCATCGGTGTCTCCTTTCTACAAACTGTGTCATCGGCGTTGACCTCAATGTCGCGGTCAAAGTTTTGGTGCAGCACGACAGAGTCCACCCCTGTCGCCGCGGGCCAGTCGGTGCAGTGGGCGACAATGTCGCGCCAGCCGAGCGCGTCTGCCGGTGACGCCGTCTCAGCGTGCTGGGCCTGGATAGCCTGGAGGATTTGACGCCGTGTCTGGCCCTTCGACGACCGGACGCGCACCGGAATCACGTTCATACACGGCCCAACGACGGCGCTGGAGCCGTCGTCGGCAGCGGCGCCGGACCACACGTGGAGGAACTGTCCAAAAACTAGGTCTTCCTGTCGTGTCTCATGCCACAGTGCCTCATACCAGGCCGCTTTCACCATACTAGCTGCTGTCACGCCGACAAGAGGATGGATCTCGGGCAGTTGCAGCGTCGTCAATAAGAGCGTGGCCTCATCATCCGCCGCCGGCGCCTGCGGGAACAGGGGATTCGGCTGGGAGCCTTTCAGGATGCCGCGCCATATGTTGTAGAATTGCGCAGTACGTCTTCGATAGCATTCCTCCACATGTACCCGGAACTCTGTCTTAATGTCCAAGGTTACGCCTTGGTATGTCGCCCACAGGTCTTTGATCAGCGGCCGCAGGCACAACGCATCATATTGCCCATGGCACAATCGCATGACAAGTATATGGCGCGCATCTGCCTCGACCGTGACGAGGTAGAATCCGATGATGGGCTTTCCAATGTCGTATCGCTTCTTCAGCTCCTGTGTGCCGAACTCATCCACGCAGCGGACGGCTGCAGCCCAGTTGTCGCATTTGTGCTCCGACCAAGATGCATGAACCTCTCGAAGAACAACTTGTACCAAATTTTCCTGGAATAAATGGAAAACAGTTCTCAGGATTGAGTGCCGTGCGATGAGGGCCTGGCAGGCGCCTCGCAGGCGCACCGCGTCGATCGAGCCGGAAATGTGCAGTGGGAAGCAATCGACCACTCGGCTCGAGGCATATTCTGCTTGAGTTTCCAGTGTGGGGAGTACATCTTCAATATCACCTTCGCAAAGGGCTTCCGGGAGGCAACTGATAAAGCCCTGCCGCAGTGTAGCGAATCTCTCAGGGCTGCTATGTGTTTGCGGTACTTCGCAGTCTGTCCTGCCCCGGGTGTTTTGCGCAATCCGAGCGAGCGTTGCAGGTTGAAAGAGCTCCTGTAGTGTTATTGACAGCCCCTTTGACTTGGAGCGGGTGATTAGGTGACGGGCAGTGAGAGAGTCTCCTCCCAGATCGACGAATGTGTCATCCATACCAACCTCGCCTCTGGGCAGTTGAAGGACTTGCTCGCAGAGTTCCCGGAGGACAGACTCTTCTTCGGTACGTGGCTCCCTATATACAGCACGCGTCGCAGAGAAGCCGATGAGCTCTCGGCGACTCATTGCCGCCGCAGTCTCGCGCAGTCTTCGCCGGTCCATCTTGCCGGTGCTTGTTTTGGGGAGCACGGCCAACTCGACGTATGCCGTCGGCACCATAAAGGAAGGCAGGATCTGTTTCAAGAGGCTTTGCAGCAGCATTGTCTGCTTCTGAAATGTCAATGTTGGCGTGGCCAGCAGGCTTGCGTCCTTGCTTTCGCCCGATTTCGCGTTCGTCAGAATAAAGGCAACGAGCAAGGGGGTCTCCCCAAGCACATCTTCAGCAGTGCAAACAATGTCAACAGCGACACTTTTGGCACCAGGAAGCAATTTCCGAATATGATGCTCAACTTCGCCAAGTTCCACGCGCTGGCCGCGGATCTTGACCCTCGTACCCTTTCTCCCGAGGAGCTGGAATGAGCCGTCCGCTGGATTGCGCCTTGCCAAATCACCCGTCTTGAAGACGCAGACATTGTCTGTTCGCCCAATACTCTGGGTCCATCTAGGATTTGTGATGAATGATGCCTCAGTCTGGGAAGTGTTGTTGATGTATCCCTTGGTAAGGCATGGGCTCTCGATAACCAGCTCACCTTCAGCCCCAATGGGGAGAAGAGTGTCATGATCATCCTGATGCACAATCCAAGCATTGGCGTGAAATGGCCTCCCAATACCAGTAACTTCGTTTCTTCCTGCTGCTGCACCAATCATGGTTCCCTTGGAATTTTCCGACTGGCCGTAGAGCGAGTACAGACTCAGATGGTTCCATTTGGCCAGGTCCGATGACGACATCTCCTCTCCGACCATGACAACTGTCTCAAGAGACGAAACTTGCTCGCTGTCTAGAAGACGGGCAGCCGAAGGGGTTATGGCAAGCCAGTTTGCCCCGAGATCTCTAATCGCGCCCCCCAGGTCATGTTCAAGCTGGGACTGAGACGGCACGCACAGACAAGCACCACGAGTGAGGGGAGCTAGCTGGCCTGTGATGCTGACGACGAATGAGTATGAAGCAAGCTGAAATACTCGCGAGTTATTTCCAAGGCCTAAGCTCGAACAGTACTGGTCAAGGCCGCTCATAAAGCTGCCGTGCTGGATGAGAAACCCCTTGGGCTCACCGGTGCTCCCCGAGGTGAAGCCGGCATACAAGGGAGTGTCAGCTTGCGGCTCGGCATGCGACTCATCGTTCGCAGGCGCCGACATTTGGAAGCTTTCTGTCGAGTGGTAGCCTATCCCGAGCTTCGAGGCTACCTCTATGTTCCTTGGTGTGGCCACAATCGTCGCCACGGCTGTCATGGAGCACATGGTCTTGAGTCGTTGGGTTGGCTGTGATGAGTCAAGCAGCACAAAGGCATACCCGGCCTTGATTACGCCGAGGATGACAACCGTTGCCATTGCTGATTTTTCCAGTAGCAAGCCTACAAATGTGCCCGGCGGCAACCCGAGTTGCGCGAGCTTGTGGGCAACAGCAGACACCCGCCGGTCCAATTCGCCATACGTGATCCGGTCATCCCAAGAGTCAATGGCCATTTTGCGAGGGTGGTTTTTGCAGCATCGTTCAATGGCGGGCCATACGGTCTCGAGGGACGACTGCTGCCGTTGCGCTGCATCCCAGCCCATCAGTTGCTTCTGACCCTCGGCGCCGATCTGCTGCAATGCAGACACTGGCACCAACAATGACTCGGCCATGACTTCCATGACATGTCGGATTTGATACAACATGAAATGTACCGTCTCTGACGGCCACGTTGAGTCATCGTAGACGGCGCGGAGATGCACAAGTCCCTCCATGATCATGCCTTCAACGACCAGATGGTAGGGTGCATAAGTCTCGCGCCAATGTTCTGGTTCTAGCATTGATGAAGGCGTTTTCTCCGTTTCAAAAAGAATTATTAGGAGTGTGCCGGAGGGTTCACCACCGGTGTTGCCTTTGAGTTGCGATATCTTGTCCATGGCAACTTGTACGGTATCGTTTCGTGCGAGGCTAAACTTGATCCTGCTACCGACAACAGCTTTACCGGCGACGACGGTCTCATCGTCAAGGTGCAACAGGTTGAAGCTGACATTGCTTGATCCCGTGTAGACACCGAGTACAGCGGACCATGCCAATTGAAGAGCTGTCGACAACGAATAAGTAGCTTCAGGACGGATCTTGAGCGACAATGCCTGCTGCATGCGTCCATGGCCGACGCATTCCAAAGCTGTTGGTCCTAGGCTGGCTTCTCTGGTCATGGCCATGATGATTGATTTACCAGGCAGATTTTGCGGGCGTGTCTGTATTCTGACCGCTGATTCACGCAAGCTCCGAGAGTGGTGAGGAAAACTTGCACATACACTCGCCGCTGCCAACACTCTACGGATTCGAATTATTGCATCAGAAAGCAGGGTTAGCTGCAGCCCTCTCCTTTATTGCATCAAGACATAGGAGTAGCTGCAGTCCACTCCTCTATTGCATCAAGACATAGGAGTAGCTGCAGTCCACTTCTCTATTGCATCGAGACAACAGGAGTAGCTGCAGTCCACTCCAGCCGCCGCCGACGCCGGATAGGCTCGGGACGTCGGCGTATCATCTCATTTACCGTCGGCTATTTCATCTTGCCGTACCAGTCTCGAGTCAAGACGGGGGCGGTGAACCTGTGCGGAGAGTACATGGAGTGGGCAGCATGCAGTTACAGCATCAGCCAAGAATCACATCCCCCCTTGCGGGCGGTCTACATACCTTGTCGAGATCGGCCGTGTCGTGATATTCGTCCCGCAATCGGTTATACGCAAATGTCTCAGCAACAGCAGGTGAAGATCCACGAGGCTATAATGCACAATTTACTGTCTCAGCCCAAGACTTGCCACCGACGTGTTGTAACTTAACCTATAACATGGCTAGCTAAGATGTGTTTCAAGTACTCCGCACAATGTATGCAGCAGAAGCAGCCACCGTCACAACGAGTACAAGCCCCGTCAGAAACCGCCAAATGTTACGATCGGCCCGCGCAACACGTTCACGATAGAGCTTTGCATAGTTCGCGCCCGCGTTGAGCGTGGGAAATGGCCGATCGGGCTCCGGTTTGTCAAGGAACTCGCATAGCGGCCCCCATCCGTCCTGCACCTCCCACTCCAGCAGCCGATCCGGTGCGACAGCCTCCCTGACCGCTCGGCAGTGCTCCTTGAGGACGGAGCGCGCGTTCCTGTCAAAGTCGCCCCCGTAGAAGGCTCTCCAGTTGCCCCGCATGAAGCTCTCCTGGACCCAGAACAGCTCGGCGCAAAACCAGCTGCGCACCCAAAAGACCCAGCTCCGGTGCAGCGGCATTAGCGTGTTGGTGACGCTGCGGTGCCAGGCGTCGACGTCCTTGCGCACGTTGAGGATGACCTTGGCGTCCGGGTAGGCGGCGATGAGGTCGAGCGCGAAGGCGGCGGCGCCGTGGTCCGTGATGGCGGCGCAGTGTCCGATGACCTGGTCAAAGTCGGCGGCCGCGAGGGAGCCCGGGCCGAGCCTCTCGCGCTTCAGCCGGAGCTGGTGCCAGAGAATTTCGTCTTCAGGATGGAGCACGGTGTCGAAGCCGTGGTAGGTGTGATGGTATCCGAGCTGGAGCAGGGCCTCGCGCAGGGAGCCGGTGCCGGAGCGGGAGGGCCCGACGGCCATGACGCGCATCGGGGTGGTCCGGGTGCGAGGCTTGACGTCGAGAGCATAAAGCCTGTTCTTGATGTGGTCCATTCTGATGGTCTCGGTGGTGGAGGCCTGGTGTGTAGCGGAAGGACCAGAGGCATTGGTCGGAACACTTTATGAAGAGGAGCTCGAGGCGGTCTAGCAAAGGATATTATCCCAAGACCGGAGGATCCCGTGGAACATGGCGGAGAGATCCTGGCCGGCGCAATGCAACCTGGGCTGCATGATGCTGCATGTCCAGCTGCGGCGGAGTACCGTGTCTAAGACAAGCAAGCATGCAGCGAGGCCGTCTCGGAAACTAGCTACGGTATACTATTCTCTCTTTCGCACTTTTATCGTGCCTCTCTTCGCTGTACCTTGTACTGGCACTTTCCTGGATGATTACATACCTGACAATGGAGGCGCTTTCCAAAATTCTGCAGACCGCCCGCGGCGCGCCTGGGGCTGAAAAGCTCCCCGAGACAGATCAGGTATTCGAGTCAGTTGCACACTCCGTGCACGAGTACATGGCCCGGTTCGACGCCTCTCACGACTTCAGCCACGTCTTGCGTGTCGTAGCACTGGCGCAGTCCATCATGGCTGCCGAATTCAAGGGCGATGGTGTATCCGTACAGAATCCCAGTGTCGACCCAGTCATTGTGATCCTAGCCGCGTACGATTTGCCCCCCCTCGACTGACATGGTCTCCATTTCATCGATTGCTTGCTTTTACTGATATCAGATACCCGCATATAGGCTGCTCCATGACGTCACGGACAAGAAGTACTCGGAGGGCGCGGTCCAGGACTCGAAGCTGATCCGGATCCTGGAAGACGCCGGCATCGACGGGGACGGGCCGCTCGCAGCTGCCGTCGTGGCCGTCGTCAACAACGTCTCGTACTCGACCGAGGTTCGCGATCCGGGCCGCACGCTGGCCGTCCTGGCGGCGCATCCGGAGCTCGGCATCGTGCAGGACGCGGACCGGCTGGACGCGATCGGGGCGGTCGGCATCGGCCGCGCCTTTACGTTTGGCGGCGCCAAGATGCCTCTGTCGGACATGCAGCTGTCCCGGGATCACATGACGGAGAAGCTGGGGAGGCTGGAGTCGATGATGAAGGTGAGTTGAGGGGAGAGGACCATGAAGAGGGCAGTGCTGACGGATGAAATTTGGCCAGACGAAGACGGGAAGGAGACTGGCAAGGGAGCGGACAGAGAGGATCGTCGTGTTTTCGAAATGGTGGGATGAGGAGACTCAGCTTTATTAGGGGGTTCTGCTAAGAGATTGTTGGATCAACTCAGATATCAAACTTTTGTCAACGAAATATCCTTCCAGGCCTGATACACACAAAGACAGCAACCAATTATGTCATGTACCCTCCCTGCTACATCCTCTCAATCATCTTCTTCCCAAAACACCTGCGCCGGGAGCCAGTCATCCGGGTACACCCGACACCGACCCTCGATCGAGCTAATCTCGGCATGGTCCTTGGAAGACAGCTCCAACTTGGCCGCCTCAAAGTTGGCCGTGATCCTTTCCGGGTCGACACTCTTTGGTATCACGCTCGTGCCTCTCTGCAAGGCCCATCGTAACCTTTTTTGCCGCCGTCAGTGACCGACTCTTGAAGGGGGGGGGGGGGGGGGGGGGCCGCGGGGGAAGAAAACAATGGAGGGGTGGGGGGGACCCCCCCCCCCCCCCCCCCCCCCCCCCCCCCCCCCCCCCCCCCCCCCCCCCCCCCCCCCCCCCCCCCCCCCCCCCCCCCCCCCCCCCCCCCCCCCCCCCCCCCCCCCCCCCCCCCCCTCTGGGCATGACTCACAGGACTTGCTGGGTCGTCCTCCCCGTGCGCGCGCAGACGGCGGCCAGGACGGGATCGCCATGGAGGTCGCTCAGGCCGCAAGCGAGCGGTGAGTAGGCGGTGCAGTGGATGCCGTTGTCTCGGCAGAATGCGACCAGTCCTGCGGATGGGCAGTACGGGTGAAGCTTGCGTGGGGGCTTGTCAGCTTGGATGATGGAGAGACAAAGAAAAAGAAAGTTTGCTCATACCTCGAGTTGATTTACTGCAGGTATTGTGGTGCAGGAAGGGTGAGATAGGAGTCTCTTGAGGTTGCGGATGCCGAAGTTGGAGACGCCGATGGTCCGGACGCGGCCGGCGTCGACCTCGTTCTGCATGGCTTGCCTGGCCGAGCCTGTTGTGTCAGTGCTGCTCAAGGGGGAAAGGAAGGATGTCACTCTACGGTAAGTCTTACCATGTCATGACGAAGTCCCAGTCTGGGAGTGCCTTTTTCGTGTCTTTCGGATCGACAGGCGACGGCCAGTGCTGCTCCGGGGGTGGTCGAGTCAGCACAGTTACTCGTGCGCCGCTTGTCACGGCTTTCCGAGAGCTTCCCTTACCATGAGAAGGAGATCAATGTAATCCAAGCCCAGTCTGGACAAAGAAATGCTGACGGACTCGGCGACGCGGTGGTGCCACGAGTTGTCAATCTTGGTGGTGACCCAGACGGCCTGCCGGGGGAGACCCGAGTCCCGGACGGCCTGGCCGACCTGCTCCTCGTTGTTGTAGCGGAAGGCGGTGTCGATGTGTAGGTAGCCGACCCGGAGAGCCTCTCGGACGGCTTCGTAGGTTTCGTTTTGTTTCTTGGGCTTCCGGGTGCCGAATCCGAGACCGGGCATCAAGCACCCGCTGTTGAGCAGAAAGGTGCCGGGCACGATGCGGGTTTTGGGCTCTGTGGCTGCAGAGTCGAGGGTACCGTTGCTTGTTGAGGGAGAGGAATGAGGATTTCCATTGCCATTTTGCTGACCATTCTGATAGCCATGGCCATTCTGACCATTATGACCATTATGCTTGCCTTGACCATTCTTACCATTCTGACCATCAGCATGGCCATTACCATTCTGATATCCATTCAAGCAAGACTCAGTCACCTTTTCCACACCGTGAGAAGCAAACGACAAATTTATCGCCTCCGTCGTAAGCAAGGTATCCTCCATCTCCGACATCGAGGTAGAGAATTCCCTGTCCTCACCAGAAATGTAGGCGCAAAAGTCTCGGCACATGCTTTCAATCACATCCTGCTTGAGGGACTGAAAGGCGACTCTAAAGGTCTCGAGGCCTCCGAGATTGTAGTGGACAATCTCCTGGTTCCTCAGATGCAGCGACCCCAGAGTCCCACGGACGACCAGACATTCCTCCTTGTCGAGAGCGACCTCGGACACGTAGAGATGGCCGGAAAGCCCTGAATCTTTCCAGCTCAACAGGACGTGCGACTCTCGGTCTCGCTCCGAGGGCTTCCCGTCGCCCAAGCAATGTGCAA
The DNA here is from genome assembly GCA_025583755.1 of Cordyceps tenuipes. Taxonomy (NCBI): domain Eukaryota; kingdom Fungi; phylum Ascomycota; class Sordariomycetes; order Hypocreales; family Cordycipitaceae; genus Cordyceps; species Cordyceps tenuipes. The sequence goes on from JANZYN010000026.1 coordinate 86,864, forward strand.
TGACGGTCGACGGACGGCCAAAGAGCCAGACAAGCACATCCAGCATGTGCACTCCTAAATCATCCTAGAAACGGCGTCTTCATATGAGATGCATGTTCAAGCAAAGGCATATATGCCCGATGGAAAGGACTCGTCTTACAAAGGTACCAACGTTGTGCTGGACTCGCCATCCATCCTGCGGCGGATCGTACTTGCCCGTCATCGTCGCCCTCAGCGACAGCGGCCTCCCGACCTCGGTGAGCAGCGTCCGAAAGTGCCGGTACCGGGGCTGCCACCGTCGCTGAAACGCGACCCCGATCTTGCTCCTCGACGCCAGCGAGCGCAGCCGCAGGAACTCTTCGCGACTGCCGGCGATGGGCTTCTCCTTGAGACAGGGCACGCCGGCGGCCGCGAGCTGCTCGATGACGCGCAGGTGATGCCGGTTCGGCACGCAGACGATAGCAAAGTCGGGCCGGTGGTGCTCCAGCAGCTGCTCGAGGCTCGGGTAGGCCGGACAGCTGCTGCTGTTGCCGCTCCGGGTGGAAAAGGCGGCGAGCACGGCGGCGCTGCTGTCGCAGACGGCGTCGACGGAGATGTCCGGGGAGTCGCGCAGGCTTTCGAACCAGGCCTTCTGGCCGCGGGAGCCGAGGCCGATGATGGCGGCTGAATAGCGGTGCTGAGCTGCCATGGTAGACGGTTGTGGTTGGGTGTGAAAGGGTAAAGTGCAAGGCTTGTTTGTTGATGGCGACGTGGAGCAAGGCACCCGAGACGGGCAATGATCAGGATGTATATCGACTTGCCACTCTATCATGATGCAGAGTCCAAATTCGCAGATCAGGCACTAAACGGGTTATTTGCATTCACTCGGCTCCAGAATCACGGTCATGGGCCACCGCTCGCTCATCATGCAGAGAGGACTCGGCAGGGTGATATCCTTGTTGCATAGATGAATATTGTAGACATTTCCAAGACTTTGTCCACATTTCAGCTCCCCGCTTGTCCCCTGTCCCTATGCAGGTCTCAGGAATTATGACCACTAGTAACCGGTTGTTTCTTCTCGAGACATGCGATACCGGATAGTCATCACACTGCATGCATGCAGCGTCGCAGTATCTACATTGCAAATATCAGTACAGATTACGGTTCGATGCTGGTGGTGATTGTGATGGAGGCGGTCTCAGTCACCGCGCAGACTGGCTACTTCTCCTACTGTATCGTCCCATCGGGACGGAGAAAGTGCATAGGTTGGCATATATCATGTTCAAAAGACACTTTGATTTATCCAGGACGTGGTGGTTCCTTGCTATTCCTCACTCTTCTGTACCCTCGTCTATGCCAAAGAACACTCTTATTTACTCAGGACGCAGTAGTTGCTTACTATTCCTCGCTTTTCTGTACACTCGTCCGTCTATGCAAAATGACCCCTTCGCTCATCGACCAGCAAAACATCAGCCCCTCGTCCAACGCGGCACTACGTACCATCAGCTGCTCAGAGCTACAGAATGAAGATCCCCAGGCCCTTGAGCGTCTCCTTCTCGCCGCTACCGAGGATGGCATCTTTTACCTAGACTTTGACGTGGGCAACAGGGCGAGCCTAGATCAGAGCATCCACGACGTGCATCGCCTCAGCCGTGCCATCTTTGACATGCCCACCCAAGAGAAGCTGGCCTTTGACATTGACACAATTGGTAGCCTCAAGCTGAATGGGTCTGTCCAATATCCTTTTCCCAGTCTTCTATACGTACATGCCTACATCACCGTCAGCAGGCTGACAGTTATCATCTGGGAGCAGGTACAAACCCGTCGGTAGAAACAAAGGCGGCATCCCAGGTCATCGTGATGGCTTTGAAAGCTACGCCGTAAGCACAGTCTTCACCTTTCCTCTCTGTTTGAGTTATCCGCTGAAGCCGATGCCCGCTAGATCTCCCAGGACACCATCCGGGCATCGCCGGTCCAGGCGGTCCAGCATCCCCCCGTCGTCGCCGAGCATCGCCAATCTCTCGCCCGGCTGACCTCGCAGTGCCTTGACACGACGCGCCTCATCTTTCAGGCCCTGTCCCGCGCCTTCCGCCTCCCCCCCGCCGACTCCTTTGAGTCCCGCCACGACCCGGCCTCCTCCCCGCTCGACCTCCTCCGGCTGCTCCGGTACCCCGGCGCCCTCGCCGCCGCTGCGTATGACATTCCGCAGCTGGCCCACGCCGACATGGGCTCCCTCACGTTTCTGTTCACGTCCTCGCCCGGGCTGCAGATCCTACCCAAGGGCGCTGCTGCGGGTCAGTGGCGTGATGTGCTGCCGGTGCCGGGCCGGGCCGTTGTCAACTTTGGAGACGCGGTCAAGATCCTCAGCGGCGGTCGGGTGGAGAGCGTGGTGCACCGCGTTGTCACGATCTCGGCGGGCGAGCAGAAGCAGCAGCTGGTGCATGGCCGGGACAGGTACAGCTTCGCGTTCCTGGTCCGGCCGGCGCCTGGGGCTTACATTGCGGCGCTGCCCGGGCTCCGACTGGACGAGCCCGGCTCGGAGACGGAGCCGCGGATGACCTGTGAGGAGTGGGTTTCGATGGGATTTAGCCAGTTGCGGGCAAAGTAGGAATTTAAATCACAACTTCTCCCCCTTCATGTAATCACTTATAAGAAGAAAACCATCGTGATACATTGTAGCTTGTGCCGAACCCCCAACCCCCAACCCCCCCCCCCCCCCTCAGATACCGGCCTGTAGTTTCTTCCCAGCGAGATACGCATAATCTTCCATCGCTTCCCGCACCCAGCCCTCGATCCTGCTCCCAACCAGCTCTCCAAACTCGGCCTTCCACTTCTCCGCCTCCCCCTCGATACTCAGTCCCCCCTCCTCCCACGTCTTGCCCCCCGCGATGCCCGACGAGGCGTTCAACGTGGCGCGCGTCTTGACCCCCGCCGCGCTCACCCGGCTCTGCTCCTCCTCCGTCACCGGCTCCCACCGGAACCGCACCTTGTCCCTGTCCAGGCCGACTACGTCGCAGAAGCGCCGGACCACCTCCGGATCGCGGAGCACGTCGTCTGCGTCCAGCACGACCGGCGGCTCCTTGCCCGCCTCCGCCGTATACCAGTCGTAGAGCCGGCGCGTCCAGCGGAGTGTACAGCCCAGCGCGACAAACGGCACCATCTCGCGCTCCAGCCGGGCCGCGTCGCCGTCGCAGAAGGAGAGCACCACGCGGTGCCACGACGGAAAGGCCAGCGCCGGGTGGCGGATCAGGAACGCCGGGACGCACCGCAGCAGCAGCGCATCCGGCAGGACGGAGGGGTTGCCACCGGTCGGGTCCGGCGGAGGACACTCGGCCGCAGCTGCACCTCCCCGTACCGTCCAAGACACGGCACCGGTCCCCTCCCCTGCCCCTGCGTGGAGAAAGTCGGACAGGACACCCGGCGAGGTGATGAACGGTGCGTGCTCCTTGATCACGGCCATCTGGCCGTGCTGGTCGGCGGCGTCGAGGAGCTGCTGGAGCGCGTCGTGGCAGGCCTGGTATCGGCGCCGCAGCGCGTCGGCCTCGGCGGCGGTCCAGTCCCGCAGCGGGCGGAGAAGGAGCCCGTCTCGGTTCATGCTGGAGGCGGCGGGCAGGAAAAAGTACCCGCCGCTCTCGCGCGAGGTGACCTGCGGCTGCTCGGGCAGGTTGAGGATCTTGACGAGCAGGTTGGAGGCGGAGCGCGGGTAGGTGATGAGGAGCAACGGCTGTCTTTTCCCCGGTGTCGCCATGATTCTGTGCTTGTGGTGATAGTTTGGGCGAGAAAGCGGCAGAATTTACAAATCGATTGGGAAAGGAGCTGCAGCATAAGTTGCATATACTGCAAGAGTGAGGTGGAATGCATGCTGGTCAAGACTGCTCCAACACACCGCTCAGCAATTTTCACACAAGCTGGCTTATATCCTATGTCTTATTGTTTTCTTTTTGCTTCTTCCATTTTTCATTTTTCCCTTTCTTTTAGCCCTTTCACACATATTTGGTCACCTTTTGATGCTCTCCAAGGCTTGCATCAACTACCTTTGTATGGGTGGCACGGTATTTACAAGATTTTACATCACTTGTCAGCGGCAGGTTAATCAGAATCTAAGACCATGACGGCCACTTTCTCGTCTTGCCTTCTCTCGGCAGGACACGGAAGGGTAAAAAGGCCAATGAGTACACGGCTTGTACGGTCTCGCCCAATTAGGCAGCGATGGAATGTGAATTTCCCGGCTGACGGAGTGCGGTCAGCGGTTTTTTGCCCTGCCCAAATGAATCAAGTCTTTCTAAAATTGCCCTACACTTCTAAATGTAGCTTCAGTTAGACTATAATATAAAAGAAATCATCAGTGCAAGATATCAGTTGAGAAGTGCAGAGACCAGTGACTCACACAGGACCAGACTTGCCTATTTAGGCCATCGTTGTCCTGTAAATTTCTGCCCGCCAAAGAAAACCCCGCCACAACTCAGCGCCACACGAGGCGCCCCACCAAAACGCACAATCGCCAAAATTTCAAACTCACCAGTCTAATCCGAGAAGAAAGGCCGTGGTCCGTCTCTTGAATATATCACGCCCGCCCCTCCTCTGGCCCCTCCTCGAAAAATCCCACGCCAGCCAGTCTCCCTCCCAAAACGACAAACAAGATACACGGGACCGAACACATACCGACGCCATCATGAGACCTATCCTCCTCTCGGGCCACGAGCGTGCCCTCACCCAGATTAAGTAGGTCCCGCCAAGTGAGGGGCGAGGGCGAACAAGACCTCGAGCACCTTTGGCGATGGTTGCGATATGCTTCCTGCCCGTCGTCGTCTTGTCGCCCGTCGCCCATCGCCCATCAAGCCGACCACCTCAACCGCGCTAACCTCCCTCGCCTTTTTCTTTCCCCTCACAGGTACAACCTCGATGGCGATCTCCTCTTCTCCGTCTCCAAGGACCAGGCCATCTGCGTCTGGTACGCGCACAACGGCGAGCGCCTGGGCACCTACACCGGCCACGTCGGCGCCATCTGGACCGTCGACGTGGACCCGACCTCGACCATGATCGCCTCGGGCTCGGCCGACAACACGATCCGCCTGTGGGAGGTCAAGACGGGCCGGTGCCTCAAGGTCTGGGAGTTCCCCACGGCCGTCAAGCGCGTCGAGTTCAACGAGGACGGCACCCAGCTGCTCGGCGTCACCGAGAAGCGCATGGGCTACCTGTCCAACATCATCACCTTTGACATCAACCCGGACGTCGACGCCGAGCAGACCGACGAGCGCTCCCTGACCATTGTCTGCGACGAGAGCAAGGCCACCGTCGCCGGCTGGAGCGCCCTGACAAAGTACATCATCGCCGGCCACGAGGACGGCAGCGTCTCCCAGTACGACGCCAAGTCGGGCGACCTCCTCGTCAACTACCCCATCCACGAGCTCAACTACCCCATCGTCGACCTGCAGTGGGCCCCGGACCGCTCGTACTTCATCACCGCCAGCAAGGACAAGTCCGCCAAGGTATGTTCTGGCCAAGCCCGAGGGGACTGCAAAGCAGCCTCGCCTTGACAAGCGACGAGCACACCGCGCCAAACTAACCATCCTTCTCACCCCGCAGCTCATCTCGACCCGCGACCTCGAAGTCCTCAAGACGTACCCCGCCGACACCCCCCTCAACAGCGCCACCATCACCCACAAGAAGGACTTTGTCATCCTCGGCGGCGGCCAGGCCGCCATGGACGTCACCACCACCTCGGCCCGCCAGGGCAAGTTCGAGGCCCGCTTCTACCACAAGATCTTCGAGGACGAGGTCGGCCGCGTCCGCGGCCACTTCGGCCCCCTCAACACCGTCGCCGCCGACCCCACCGGCAAGAGCTACGCCAGCGGCGGAGAGGACGGCTACGTCCGCATCCACCACTTTGACAAGGGCTACTTTGATTTCACCTACGAGGTCGAGAGGGAACGCGCCAACAGAATGCAGTAAGCAAGAAACAAGGTACCAGCTCAGGCGATGCGGGGAGGGGGGGGAGGGGGGTTGTTCCAGGATGCATGCCGTCAAGAGAGAAAGCTTCGCGATCTCGTCTGCTCTCCCATCAACCCCTATTCTGCGCCCTTGAATCTCTTGCGCCAACCCTTCTTCTTCTTCTTTTTTTGGCCGTTCTTTTATCAGTTCCCGATGACGACTCTCACGAATCAACCTGCGACGATACACTTGCTCAGAGTTTTTCGACCAAGACGTGACAAGACGAAAACGAGGGGGCTACTGCTAGACGAGACGCATCTATCGAGAGCTTCTTCTTTCTTTAGATCTCTGTGGGCTTGCATACCGGTATGGCGTTTTTGTTGTCTGTTTTTGTAATGCCTTTTTTTCTTTCTTTCCGGCTCAGTTTTTTTTTATGGCGACAAGTTTAAAAAGGGCAAAAGGGGTACTGTGATTCTATACTTGTGGTTATTTTTTTCGCATGTCCCATTGCGTCTCGTCGCCGTAGACTTTTGCTCTCCAGGGAATAGCAAGGGATCGGGGAGAAGATATATGTAGATCAGTGGCGAGCCGCTTCTTCATCACAAGGGGCTGTGGTGGGTGGGAAATGTCAGGCGGCTCGCTGTCAAGGACACTTAGATATGAGTGAGGTATATCCAACAACAATATGAGGAAGAAAACGCATTCAAGTCATAATCTGTACCCGCATCATAATCTACCACTTCCGGAGAGCTGATCATTACACGTCAAATCAGAATGGAGCCTGGCAAATACTCAAAGACCCTCGATTGGAAACACCCCATATTGTGAATTCCATTTCCTAAATCCTAATAAGCAACAACAATACAAGTCCATAAGTCAAGAACTTGCAAGTTGACCATGAGCAACAACAATACAAGTCCATAAGCCAAGAAATTGCAAGTTGACCCATGCACAAAAAAAAAACAGATAAACACACCCAGAGCCACTTACACAACTGTAATGAACAAGACGTTAATCTAATACCCGCCCAGGAAAAACACAAAAAGGACCCTACTAGAAATTCCTTCAAAATTCCCCCTTTTTTTCCCCAGCGTATTCTCTATTTCTTGGATTTCTTTTTCTTCTTACCAGCGTTGGAGTTGCTTGACGCCACGCTGGACGCGCGGGATGGCGCGGCAGAGCTGACTTTGCTGCTGCCAGCTTTGCCTGACTTGGACTTGACATTATCCAGCGCCTTGTTCTGTTCCGCGCATTAGTCCTTTTCTGATTGCTTCTTTGCTATTATTTGTCGCTGCGCTCGGGACGGAGCCGTACCTTGACGCCATTCTTGGACTTCTTCTTCGCCGGCATGCCCAGGATGCTGTCCTCATCGTTTTCGTCCTGCTGCTCACGCTTAGCTTTGCTGCTGGTGCCATTGGTGGCGCCACCTCGCCCGGCAGCACCGTCCTCAAACTCCTTGACGACAGTCGTGATCAGGGTCGTGCAGCGACGGGACAGCTCCACAGGCGTGCGGCTGAGGAAGAACCAATCAAAGCGGAACAGGGGCGAGTCCCGAATGTCATCGCGCATCTTCTCGTACAGGCCGTCCGAGTCGATGCCATACTTGTCCAGAAGCACCAGGAGGAAGCGATCCTCTTCCTCGGTGTAGACCTTCTTATTAGTTGTCGACACGGAATAGTTGATCTTAAGTTGCTGAAATGGTACGCGGTATTGCTGCATCTTCTTGCGCAGGAGCTTGCGCTGCTGCTCGATGCGCCGCGTGCGTTCTTCGCCGTCTTCAATAACCTTGATATGTTTGTTGTAGTCGGCTATTTCCGTGAACCTTTGCCAAAACACCTTGGCATATTCCTTGATTTCCGGGGCTGTCTTGCTGCCGATTTCTGTGGCTATTCCGTTGTAGTCATTGCGACCAAACTTGCCGGAGCCATTGATGAATTGTTGAAAGTCGCGCTTGCTCCAGTTTCCGAAGCCCTGTGTCGACAGGTCTTCTTTCTCTTCGCGCTCTTCTTCCGTCAAGGGCGTAGCATTGTCGATTTCCTGCTGGTCCAATGCCCGCTCAGCCTCCCGATCGGAGAGTGTTTCTTCCTCGCCGTCGGGCAGGACGACCTTGTAGCCGATTTCCTTTCTGTAATAGGCTGTTTCGCGCTCTTGCAGCTCTTGGAGTCTGGGAGGATAGAACTGGTAGTCGTGGACGGGAATCTGCCTGGGAGCTCTTGGAGCCTTGGGCTTGCTCTCCGTCTTGGGATTGGGATACATGGCCTGCCGGAAATATTTGTCCATCGAGTACGATTGTTCCTTTCTCTCTCGCTTTGCAGGGTTGATCCATGTCATGCCAATATCCTTCTTGGTGTTGGCAAAGTTTTCACCATTCCATTCGTACGCAGACTCTGAAGAGAACTTCTGCAGGTCATCGAGACCAAGTTTCTCGTACTTGGCGTTAAGCTCTTTAGTACGAGACTCGCCTTTGTTAAGAATAGCATCAATATCATCTTCATTCATCTCATCATTGTTTCCAGCAGTGGAGCCCTTGGCTTGGAAAACCGTCTCTGCGCCATGTTGAATCATGGACAAGAGCTCGTCCTTGTTGGCTGCGGCCTTGGCTCCCTGTTGGGCACGGCCTTGCTGAATGACGAGCTGATCAAGCCGGAGTTTCTGTGCTGCTCGCTCCAGGACCTTTTCTTCAATGGCGTTATCTGTGACGAATCGATAAACGACCACTTGCTTTGTCTGACCGATACGGTGCGCACGGTCCATGGCTTGCAGATCGGCCTGAGGATTCCAATCGCTGTCATATAAAATAACAATATCAGCAGTAGTTAGGTTAATACCAAGACCACCAGCTCTGGTGGTGAGTAAGAAAACGAATTTCTCGGAGCCGGGCTTGTTGTACTCGTCAATTGCGGCGATACGGTCCTCGTGTGCGGTGCTACCATCGATGCGACAGTATTTATAGTCTCTGAACACACAGTAGTCTTCCAGAATATCCAGCAGTCTACTCATCTGGGAAAAGATGAGAACTCTGCTTCCTTGGCCCTGGAGGCGCTTCAGGAGTCTATCCAGAACCTTCATTTTACCGGCGTTGTACACTAAATGTTCGTCTGTGGTGTAGGGAGGGCCGGGTTCAGCACCTTCGAATAGATATGGATGGTTGCAGCATTTTCGCAGCTGCATGACGATGTTGAGCAGTCTCGTCTTGGATTCACGTTTGCCACCGGCACCATTGACCGCGTCAATATCCTTCTCGAGAATCTTCTGGTACCACTTGATCTGCATATCAGACATGCCAAGATAGAGATTAACCTCCTTCTTGGGAAGCAGGCTTTTCTCAACGTCACTCTTGACACGTCGGAGTAGGAAGGGTCGAAGAACACGGTGTAGCTGCTGGACGACAGTGTCTTGATCGCGGTCTTCGCCAGAAAACCATTGGTCAAAGGCCTCCGAGTCGCCGAACACATCGGGAAGAAGGAAGTTGAGAAGCGCCCACAGTTCGTGCAAGTTGTTCTGCAAAGGCGTACCAGTAATGAGGAGTCGGTTTCGTGAGGTGAAGAGTCGGATGACTTGAGATAAGGAGGATTCTTCATTCTTGATACGATGGGCCTTGAAGGAATGTCAGCATGGACAATACATGATCACATTGCATAGTTTACATACCTCGTCAATAATAATGTACTCCCAAGCAAACTTCTTGAGGTGCGACTTTTCGCGCAGCACCATTTCGTAACTCGTAATACAGACGTCAAATTTTTCATCAACTAGGCGGTCGTTGATGAGTTCGTGACGTTCGTCCTTGGCACCCTGCAGCACAAGGACATTGACTTCAGGTGTCCATTTGGCGAACTCTCGCTTCCAATTGTCAAGGGTGGACTTTGGGACAATGACCAAGTGTGGGCCGGTGATATCGACAATGTGGCGAAGATAGCCAAGGAAAGAAATGGTTTGCAGCGTCTTTCCAAGGCCCATTTCATCAGCCAGGATACCAGAAATACCATTCTCGTGTAATGAAATGAGCCAGTTCAGGCCTGCAACCTGGTAGTCGCGCATCTGGCCCTGGATGAAGCCAGGGGACTCGCGGAAAACAGTCTCGGCCGAGCCGCCATGCTTCTCGTCTTTGAGAAGTTCGGCATCTTCCTCTGCTTCAGTACGGCGTCTCCTCTCGCTAGTAGCACCACCTTGTCTAGGGCCAGACTTCTTCCCGTGTGTGGCTTCCTCGTTCTGTCGGTCGATTTCGGCCATGATGTCACGGATTTTGGGGTTGGGATTGGTCTCGATAAAGTGGCGAAAGAGATCGGTGAGACCAAGGAGATATCGGAAACGTCGAATTGTATCGTCTTCCTGTACTGCGAGTCAGAATTGATGGCCTAGCAGATTGCCTGGGATGCATGCGAGGCTGGTCGCGAATATTGTCGGCCTACCTTTGACTCGCCCAAGCGATCGTGTTTTTTGCCAAATATGCTGCGCCGCAGGGCTGTAGCCTCTGACCTGCGCTTTCTTCCATCACCAATAGGCTCGCCAGCCACGCTGCTAGCTGTGGTATTGGGGTTGGTGTCGGAATCTGTGTAGTCGGGCGTCTCATCGACATCCTGCGGAAGCTGTCAGGTGGGGAAGTATATCTTTACACGGATTGTGTACACAAACCATTCTCTCGTTACTGTGAGGCGCGGGCGCATCCGACATTGACGCGTCGGTGTCGACGGCGTCAGGCTGGAGCATCGGCGCCATGATGGCAAGCGATTTTCGGGCAGACCTCTATACGCGACTGTGCGTCTGGGGACGCGTCCAATGAGAGCCGTAAAACAGCTCTATGGAGAGCCAGGATGGAGCAGAGATGATGCGGATGAGCGATGCGATGGAAGCGCGACGTCGCAGAGGATAGTTGTGCTGAATCGCGATTTGGTTGGGGCTGGCAGAGTCGAGGTTGGATTTTTGCCAGGAGGTCTAAGTGCAATCTTGAGTTGCACACATCCCAAGGAAAGGAAAGAAAGCCGGCGCAGTGGTCAGTGTGGTCTAGCGCGCGCCGGTGCTGGGCGGACGGGGCAATTGGTGGGGATGGAGCGATGCATACCAAACCGGTACGTACCAGTCCAGCAGACATGGAAAATAAAAAGTCCGCTGCTCTGGCTTGGTTTGGTTAGGTTAGGTTAGGTTAGGTTGCCCCACCACTTACAAGCATATTCAATCGCCAATACCTACCCTACACGCAGGGTACGCTGTACTGTCTTGCTAGAAGTTACGAGAAGATTCGTCACTATTGTAACGCAATGCGGCTGACGTTCTCACCTTCGGTATCCCAGGCCAGCTTTTCACTCAAAAAAATATTTATTACCAGCGTTAAAGTTGTACTCTGTTAAATCCGCCCGCTCTCAACCTGTCACGTGTAAAATTACCACTAGCGAGTGCCTCCACCCAGCCCGGGAAGCCTGCGACTTTTCCTCGACAGAACTGAGCGTACGAGATTACCAAAACACAGACGAAGAACATCTGGTCCATCATTTTGCCAACAACTCGATGGCGGCGTCGCCTACACTCGCGACGACTAAACTTCAACATCATTTCCCACATCTCGCCTCTCGCCACCCTTCCTTGGGGGCTCGAGGCTAACAGAAGGCGGGGCAGTCGGCTCGTTTGCATTTGCGTCCCTTTCTTTCAGTTCGCACAACCGCAGCATTCCACAGGCTCGCGTGCCACTGGCCACTGACGTGGAAGATTGCATTCACAGTAAATGCTGTGAAACGCCACAACAAAAAAAAAACCGACAACAGAGGCTTCAATCATGGAATATTCGAGAACGACGGCAGGCAGCAGCAAGCAGGCCATGAAGACCGCGGAGACTCCCGAACAACTTCTCGACGTCTTTAAGGCCGCCGCCCTCTCCGTCACCAAACTCTACAAGACATCTGCGCTGGTCGAGGGCAGGGCGCGCGCCGATGGCTACCAGGACTGCCTCGAGGACCTGCTGGGGTTCCTCGATAAAGAGAACATGGGACTTTGCGATGGTGAGGGGTGGAGTATACGACGATGGGCCACCGAGAGACTCGACCGCCGCGACAGTGCCCTCCAGAGCACCGAAAGCGAGGACGAGACGGACAAGGCCGCAGAGCGCACCGCATCCCCCGAAGTCACACGAAGGAGCGCCGAACCCCAGCAAATAGCCACCCAGGGCAGGGCCGAATCGCCGGCTTCGAGCGCACAGTCACGAGCCGACGAGCCAACACACTTTGTTGTACCCTCACAGGACAGCTTCACCTTTCAGTCCGCCCACCCCTATCCCAACATCGCCACTCTCGATCTCTCCGACGGACGATCGCACCACGACACGCCCGCATTTCCGACACGAGCGACCAAGGCTCGGCTCAATGGGCCCGGGTCAGGCCGTACGCTACGCACGTCGGGCCATCTTGGGCGAGGAGTTGGCACAAAGCGGCGCATCAACTTTGACGACTTCTTTGGCGGGTGCTTTGGTGGCAAAGATCCCTCGAACCCGAGCGGCAAACGTGGAAGACACGCCTGAAAGCGCATCGTGACGAACCCAAAGATCGATATCGACAGATTTTTTTTCAAACACGCCTGATTCAACCGCATCGATTGAACATCTAGTCTGCAAAGGACCGGACCGGAGGAAAACACTGAGACCTGTACATATGGGAGGTACGCAACTGTCTGCGGCAAACTGCTTCTTTAGATCACGTCTGGTTCATGTATGGAGCAGTCCATCGGGAGGGGAGGTATCTTAGCATCTAGCATATTGTGGAGTTTGTGCTTTATTGGCCGCCAATGTTTTGCGCTTCCGCGTGACGGAATCGTCCTCTTCTTCTATTTGTGGTTCAACGCGGGAATGGTTAAAGATGGAATGACGAATATGATTCTGAACTACGGCGTACCGCAGTTTCGTAGATGGTTACCACATATAGAAATGAATTACGCAAAGCGTCAAACTACAATTCTGATTCGAAGCCGACTAAACCTTTGTAACCAACTGTCAAGTGCCTAGAAAAGCGTTCATTAATGCCATAAAATCATACAAAAGCCCAAGGTTGGCTCTTAAAGACCCATCCGAGTACATATCCCACCGTAGAGTCTACGATGCCTACCAAGCTTAGTGCAAGGGGGGATTCTGATGCCTCGAGTCGCGGCTCTGGTCATGAGACTTGGCCAAGACGGAGCGGAGGTGCTTGTTCTCAGCCTCGAGGTCGTCGATATGATGCTCCAACATCTCCATGCGCTCCGCCGCACCGAGGACAACCTCCTCCGAGATCTTCGCGAGGCGCCACAGGCGCAGAACCACAAGCAGGGAGCCAATGGACTCGGCCGGACCACGCAGGCCGATGTCGATGACGAAGCTGAGAATGATGATGGCGGCGTCAAACTGGTGAAACTTGGACGAAAGGTAGCTGGAACGGGTACCGTATCAGTGACTGTACAGAAAAAAAAAAGAAGCAGGACAGGAAGAGCCAAGCATTGGTAACGTACCCCCATCCGAATGCGTAGAGGCAGGCTGCCAACTCGAGCATGAACGAGGTGCTAAACACCAAGCCGATGACCTCGAGCGTCGTCGTCGCTGCCTCGACCCACGGCTCGTCGGCCTGGTGCGTCTCGCAGGCGATGAGCTGGAGGAAGATGTTGGCGAGCAGCGTGGCGACGTCGAGGGCGACGACGGCCATGACGAGGAAGTGCTTGCGGCGCGAGGCCAGCGCGCGGGCGCACGCGCGGCGCCACGGCGAGGTGCTGGCGCTGCCGCCGTCGGCATCGACATCGTCGACGTCGGCATCGTAGTAGTCACGGCCGCCGCCGTCGTGGTCGTCGGAGGTGGCGGGGGCGGCGGGGTGGTTTCGCGCGGCGCCGAGTAGAGGGGCCGATGCCGCCGCGGTGGTTTGCGGATCGGCCATTGCTGCGGTGTACACGGTTGTTGGCGGGGACGCGGGGTTGTTGATGATGCAAGTAAAACAGCAGGAGAATGCTGGGGGCGAAAAAAGAAGGAGGGAGGTCAATCGAGTTCAGATGGGGACGTGGAGAGGGATCAGCATGTCCATGGCTTGGTGACTAGGCTAACTTTCGTCGGAGGTAGGCGTCAAACGCAGGGAAGAAGGACCTTCATGCTGGTCATCTGTTTGTCGATGGCGGCAGGCCGCCGTTCTCCCCGCCTTGAGTTATCTTCATGCACGGCCAGATATGGGGCGTTTTGCGAAATGGGAAAATATGGAAAGCAATGAGCTGTAGACACCATTCAGGCTACGCGATATCTATTGACATATAGGGCACGATAAATCACCAGTCAATCAGGCGGGTGCAGCAGACAAGAACTGGGAAGCGTTTCCACAAGAAAGTTTCGCTTCCATCGTCTTCGGGGCTTATCTTCCCCTATTTTCATTTCTACATTTTAATTTTTCCGTCAAGTCTTCTCACGTCTTTGTCTGCTGGGCGCCTAACTTTGTTTTGGACGACAGGTATTGGGCGGATTGCCGTCCGTCGTTCATGGAGCACTGTAACATTGGATATTTACGGCCCGAACGGCCAATTACGTGCGGTGAACCTTTCCGAAAATTTATCGCCTCTTTCGTCTTCTTTTACTTTCGCAAAAACACCGACGCGTGAAAGACTGGGCGCTTCCGTTGTCCAACCTCGTAGCGAAATGCAGGATTTGTGCGACGCCGACTCAATGTGACAAAAAAGAAACCACCACGTGTTACTTGAACAAAGCAAAGAATTGCAATATAAAAGCGATGCTAAAATTTCCTGAACATCCATTTTCCTTCGCATAACCAAATCCTCATTCCAAGTTGTATTCGCCTTGTACACCGGCCAAACTTCGGCTCCCCACAGTCCATCCGGTTTGGTGATGCCGCGGACGCAGCACCAGTGATTGCGACTCAGATTTTCATCCTTCATCACCTTTTTTTTACGTTGTCGCGAACAGTGAAGGAGTGCTCATTCTTGAGCTTGAGAGCAGAGGAGCCAAGTAAGAATCCATCCCATCAAGTCTGATTGCTTGTACCAGTCTGTAGCGCGTGGGACCCCTGTTTGCCACCGCGGTCAGGGAGCGCGTTGTCGCATTGTGGATGGCGCATCGCCCCAAGCCCAATCAACCTTGGAAAAAGAAGCTCATTATTCACAGGGACGGCCTTCTTTTTTTCGAGTAGAGGAACATTCAGTTTAATCTGAGTCGTCAACCCAAAACAAACCCCACGCGGTCGCGAACAAAAAGAGAACCATGTCCGAGGTCATCAAGACAGATGAGCCGATCCCGGCCGATCAGCACGAACAAGACGGCGAGATGGCTGGAACTGAGGAGGTGAGCTACAGGCCTCTGCGCAGAGACTTCTTGGCGTGATGCAGAAAGCCTGCAGATGAAGCAAAGCAAGCATAAACGAGAGAGAAAGAGCAGAAAAAGAACAGTATTGCTTACGCCACCATTTTACTCTCGAAATAGGAAGAGATTTCGGCCATGAAGGCTCGCGTGGCTGAGATGGAAGAGGAGGCCAAGAAGCTCCGGGAGATGCAAGCCAGCCTGGAGCAGCAGTCGGCTAGTCTCGCCGACGATAAGGAATCGGTGGATGCGCGCAGCATCTTCGTCGGAAATGTCGACTACTCGGCGTCACCTGAAGAGATTCAGGCGCATTTTCAAAGCTGCGGCTCCATCAACCGTGTGACGATCCTCCTCGACAAGTTCTCCGGACAACCAAAGGGGTACGTGACAAATTCAGCTTCCTCAATGACTGCGCATTAGCATCGCCCCCGAACCCCCTCCGCTCCGCCCCCATCGAGGTCTTGTTTCCTTGTCATGCTAATGGCCCGCGAAATAGATACGCCTACGTCGAATTCACCGAACCGAGTCTTGTCGCGCAGGCCCTTGTCCTCAACGAGAGCGTCTTCAAGGGCCGCAATATCAAGGTGACGCCGAAGCGCACCAACGTTCCGGGCATGGGCCGTGGTCGTGGTCGTGGCGGCTTCCGCGGCGGCCGAGGAGGCTTCGGCGGCCGCGGTGGTTTCCCTCCCCGGGGAGCCTACCGAGGTGGCGGCCGGGGCCGGGGCCGGGGTTTCGCGCCTTACTAGGAGCAAGGAGTTGACATGCTCTGCTTCTTGGCCCAGTGAGGGTGCGAGGAGGGGTCGACAGAAAATTGGGAGGAGTAGTTGTGGGTGGTGACGTCGGCTCGCCTGTCGTCAGCTCGTTGCTAGTGTTTTTGTCCGGAGCTTCTAGACGGGACCATTGATTTTCGCTTGGAATGTTTTACTCGCTTGGTAATGGAAAAGACGGATTCTTAAAGAATGTGGGAATCGAAAATTCAGAAAAGATAATTTGTATATCCCACACAGACTGTGGAAGGCGACTGTAGGAGCTCTACATGCAGAGTCAAGAGGGTTGATTACTTCTGGAGTTTAGGCCTGCTTATATCACCAATAGCTTGTAATGCGATTGCTTTCATGTTACTGATATTTCTCAGATAGTAAAGCGTACTTGCCGCTGCCTGCATAGCTAGGAGTTCACCTCGGACATCGAGCGGGACAACCCGTGGTTTCAGACTGGGGGCTTACCCGTTCCTCAGGTGAGGCCGGCGGCGAATACCTAGACACATCAGCGGTTAGGTGTGCATAGCCCTGTCTTGGCTGCCAGCCCAAAATAGCAGCATGTGGACTGGACTGTGATGCTGAGAGGGTATGGCTCAAGGAAGGCCAAAAATAGGCACAAAAGTTTGTGAACCCAAGCAGAAGACAACCAGCGCCAGATACTCCGAGCCAGGGTCGGAGGGAAATACAGTGCAAGGCGGGGGGTCTGGGACGCGCGGTGGCACAGCCATGCTGCAGTGAAGGTTGACGTCGTCATCAACACACAGACTACCTAGTTACAGACATCGCGATTGGACTAATATGTATGTACCTACATATGTAGCATATGCAGCTAGCTCAGAGAAAGCTCGACAAGGCCGGGGAAGGTGGCCGATACGAGCCAAGTTAAACCGGGGCGTGGCGTCGTAGATTATAGGATGTTGCTACACAGGAGAGGCCGGGAAATACCGAGCACTGGTCATCTTTTCCAAAGCTTGAACAGTATCAAGTATGTATCGATGTGACTGGAAAAAAAAGGAAGGCTTCTGAGGGGCGAGTGGATTGTGCAGGCGGGATGGCGCGGATGGGCTCAGCGCAGCCGTGCCGCAGACGAAGACAAGGATTGGTTGTGTAGTGGCGAGCTGAGTGTTGCATCGCCTGTTACAGAAAGGGCAAGGGCTTGATTTGCGACCAGAAGGGCTGGTACTGGGTGAGGGAGGGAGGAACATAGGTAGGCACAAAGAGTCAAGGGTCAATGAAGTCGCGTTAATACTAGTGGATGGGGTTGTTTTTAGACGTTGTTTGCTGCTGCTGTTGTATCATGAAGCATCACTCACTCACAAGAACCCAAGCAGGTTAGCACGCGTGAATGGCAATGCATCTTTCACTCCCGACGAAGACTAGGAGGTGCTGCTGTATATCAGCAGTGATCTGGCTAAAAGAGTAAAGGTAGAAAGAGCGATTTTTGCTTTTAGCAAGATTTTCATTACGCTTGTTGAATTGTTAAGTTTGTACATTTCAATCGCAGAGGCCGAGGCGCTCTATATGCACAGCATCACGTGCCCCGCCCCAAACTCTCTCTGCAATAGCGCCAAGGCTAGTACCGACTACAGCGCTGCTGGTGTTCCTGTACAGCGCTGTTGGATGGCCTGTTGTCGCCTACCACCGCCTGAAAATTAGCGCTGTTGGCGGCTTCCCCCCACCCCAAACTATCGGCTGGCACTGCTAACTTATTAGTAAAATGTGAGGTACCTTTGCGTCCTGTCAGCCCCCTCTGCCCGCCAAAACCTGAAGCGGGGGAGGAATGCCTCTTTCGCTTGTCCTCGTTCTGCCATTTCGCTGCCAGTCGGGTATTGCACAGCCTCATCTTCTCCCCAGTTTGTCATCTTCTGAGAGGCCGCCATCATCCCTTTCCTCCTCTGCCCTTGCTGCATCGGCCGTCTCTTCTAAACAAAAGGTTCTTTTTGCTTTGCCCTAGACTTCCTAACCCTCCATTTGCTCTGGCATTGCGGCTTCCCGCTGCTCAATTTCCGTCACGCTTGGTTGTCCAGTGCCCGGCGCGCTGCCCACTTGCACCATCATGAGCTCGAGCCGAGCCGAGTCAGGCCTGCCTGGGTGAGTTTTTCCAGATTGGAATTCATTTCCGTCGCCATAATTCAAACCTCGAGATGCCTTGATCATACTGACCCCTGCCTTCTCGACACAGAAAGCCGAATCTTCGAGTCACCAGTTAGTCGCCCGCCACCTTCCGCCGCCTTCCAAATACCCGCGAAACATATGATACTCGACAATGTGACCGGTTGCTGATAATTTCATAGTCATTGCCGCCGATGGTCTCTACAAGCGCGATGTCTTCCGTACGAGCGCACCCTTCTTTCGTCCTCCGCTATTGCTCGTATGCTAACCGCCCACAGGCTTCCCTGATCCTTTCGCAGTCGCCACTATCAATGGCGAGCAGACAAAGACTACCAGCGTCAGTAAGAGGACGCTGAACCCCTACTGGAACGAGAGCTTCGATTTGTATGCAATACCACTCCGCCCATCTGCATGTCTTACTCACTGTTTTTCTTCACCACTCTCTTTATCTCTCATCAACTGGAATGTTTGTTTCCGTTTTACCCTTCTTTAACACATTTTCAGTCGCGCGAACGAGGGCAGCATCCTCGCCGTCCAAGTCTTTGATCAGAAAAAGTTCAAAAAGAAGGATCAGGGATTCCTTGGTGTCATCAACATTCGTGTTGGTGATCTTATGCCAGACATTAGCCCAGATGCAGATGGTACGCCTCATTTTCCCTCACTCCCCCCCTTGGGCTTCCGCAGCTGACTATTCTTCATCAGACCAGATGATCACGAGAGACCTGAAAAAATCCACCGATAATCTTGTCGTCCACGGAAAGCTCATTATCAACCTATCCTGCAATTTAAGCGCACCCATTCGCAACGGACAGGGCTCTTCCAGTCGCCCAACAGCGAGTGCCAGTACATCCAACGTTTCGACGCTGTCCGCGCCGGCCAACGACAATCGCCCCGGATCCTCCATGTCTTCCGCCAACGGCAACAGCCTCGCCGTCCCCAGTGGCTCTGTCCCTCCTCACTCCGTTAGTGCTGGCCCGACACCAGCCCCGTCACAGGGTGGCCCCGGGCAGCCCCGACCAACCAGCCAGCTGAGTCCATTTGAGGATGCACAAGGTCGTCTACCTGCTGGCTGGGAGCGGCGCGAAGATAATCTTGGCCGGACATATTATGTCGACCACAATACGAGAACTACGAGCTGGAACCGACCTACTGCAAGTGGCACTGGAGAGAGCCGTAATGAGACCACACAGGCTGAGCGAGCCCGACATCAGAACAGAACGCTACCTGAGGATCGTACCGGCACCAGCTCGCCTACTATGCAACCCAGCTCGCCCAGCAGCAGCCCCCCTCCTCAAGCCAACAATGCTGCCGCCGCCAGCAATGCTGCCGCCATGATGCATACCGGCGCTACGAGTCCTGGAAGTGGCGAGCTGCCACCACTTTGGGAGCAGCGATGGACTCCAGAAGGTCGTCCATACTTTGTGGACCACAATACGCGCACCACGACTTGGGTCGACCCGCGTCGTCAGCAATACATCCGACTGTACGGAGGCCAGAATAACGCAAACGGCCAGATCCAACAGCAGCCGGTGTCTCAACTGGGCCCTCTTCCCAGCGGATGGGAGATGCGACTTACCAATACAGCTAGAGTATACTTTGTCGATCACAACACCAAGACCACCACTTGGGACGATCCTCGTCTCCCGTCATCTCTGGACCAGAATGTGCCTCAATATAAGCGGGATTTCCGACGCAAACTCATCTACTTCCGCTCGCAGCCTGCTATGCGCAGTCTCAGCGGGCAGTGCCATGTCAAAGTTAGACGATCTCATATCTTCGAAGACTCTTTCGCCGAAATTACTCGCCAATCTGCGACAGATCTAAAGAAGCGTCTCATGATCAAATTCGACGGCGAAGAGGGTCTCGATTACGGTGGTGTCTCGCGAGAGTTCTTCTTCCTGCTCTCGCACGAGATGTTCAACCCCTTCTATTGCCTCTTCGAGTATTCAGCTCACGACAATTATACTCTGCAGATTAACCCACACTCCGGCATTAACCCAGAGCATCTCAACTACTTCAAATTCATTGGCAGAGTGGTTGGTTTGGCCATCTTCCACAGGCGCTTCCTAGACGCGTTCTTCATCGGTGCTCTGTACAAGATGGTTCTTGGCAAGGCTGTAGCTTTGGCTGATATGGAGGGTGTCGACGCCGATTTCCATCGTTCGCTACAATGGATGCTCGATAATGATATTTCAGGTGGAATTCTGGAGCAAACATTCTCTACTGAAGATGAGCGTTTCGGCGTCTTGACCACTGAAGACCTCATTCCTGGTGGTCGGGATATTGAAGTCACTAACGAGAACAAGAAGCAGTACGTCGACCTTATGGTTAAATGGCGTATTGAGAAGCGCATTGCCGAGCAATTCCAGGCCTTCAAAGAAGGGTTTCACGAGCTTATCCCTCACGACTTGATCAATGTTTTTGACGAACGTGAGCTGGAGTTGCTCATTGGCGGTATTGCCGAGATTGATGTCGATGACTGGAAGAAGCACACCGACTATCGTGGATACACCGAATCCGACGAGGTCATTCAAAACTTCTGGAAGACTGTCCGATCTTGGGACGGCGAACAAAAGTCACGTCTGCTGCAATTCACGACTGGTACCTCCAGAATTCCTGTCAATGGCTTTAAGGACCTGCAAGGTAGCGATGGTCCTCGCCGTTTCACGATCGAGAAGGCTGGGGAGCTTGCCAATTTACCGAAGGCGCATACCTGGTATGTTTTATTCCTCAGCATGCTGTTGAGCGTTGCGAAGAGAGTCCAACTAACGCCATTTAGTTTCAACCGTATTGATCTGCCCCCGTACAAGGATATGGAGACCCTGCAGCAGAAATTGACCATTGCTGTCGAAGAGACTATGGGCTTTGGCCAAGAATAAAAAGCCGCATGGTGGCTCCTGGAAAAGACGGAGCGGCTGGATGTTTCACTGCACGCGGATACATCGTGTTTGGTATATCACTGTCTACTTCTCTGTCCTCTCCCCTCAGCGACACGTCTTTCATTAAATCTGTGCTCCAAGCCTTGCATTTGGGTATTTGCTTTCTTGTTCATTTGGTTCATATTTGGGTTGAAGCAGTCTTGAGACTACAGTTTATGTGCTCGGCGCCGGCGGTAATGTTCTAGTATGAAGGCAGCCATAAAGCTGCCAAGAAAGAGGCGGGGGAAGCAAGAAAGGGACGGGCGGGCGGGCTTGATGGCTGTCTGGCCGCCTTTGTCCCACTGAGATTCCCTCGAGATGACGGAGATTCGGGTGTAGGAAGGAGACGTGGCTTCAATATGCAGGCGGGTGCATTATCTCACCGGGATTTCGAACAATGGAGAAATACTCGGGTTGGCCTTTGTCTGGCGGGAGGCATGCTGGGTTAATCTCTGCGTCTCGACACGACCCATTTGCATTCCCCGTTAGATAATAGAACGGCGTTTTCTTGCATCCCTCTCATTCCTTTTCGAATTCGTGAGCATTGAGATGGGAGGCACTGGCAAAATGATGGCGGGTTATCGAGCATTGTCAAAGTTGCACTTTTGTTGGTTTTTTTACTCTCATTCCTGTTGATACATCCACGCTGGTTTTTTTTGTCACCCCCATTGTTTGTTGCATTGCTCTTATGTATATAAAATACCCAATATATATATATATATATATACTACCTTCCCTCTGTACTTTCTTTACCTTTGTACACGGCTACACGGCTATGTAGGTTGCCTGGGTAGACCAGGACGTGACTGTCAACGACCTAATCAACATGCCCCAGTCCGGGCAGATCGCAAGTCATTGCTGAAATTGTACATTGAATTGGGCATGCTATTCTGCCAGATTGTTACCAATAAATAGGATAAAAAGGGGGTTTTCGTGGGAAACAAACACAACCCCACCACGTGTACAAAACAAACTGGGAAACAAAATGCAAAAAGGATTTTTTTTCTTCAACTCGTGCCCGATTTCCCCCGTACTCGTTGACGCAGGCAATAATTCTAAATACAAAGGTTGCCCCTGCCTGGCAACGTATGCGGAGATACAAGCAGCACCTTGGAAGCGTGCAGCACATGGATACACGCATGGCCCTTCCCAAACTTCTCCAATTGCGCCAATTGATTGCGCTGGAGAGGTCCCATGAACATTCTTCTCTTTCTCGCAGCAGTATAATTTACCTGCGGTACCACATCCGGGTGATCTTGGTGTTGCGCATCTTGCGCTGCAGCTGGAAGATGCCGTACATGAGGGCCTCGGAGGTAGGGGGGCATCCGGGGACGTAGATGTCGACGGGGACGATGCGATCGCAGCCGCGGACGACGGAGTAGCTGTAGTGGTAGTAGCCGCCGCCGTTGGCGCAGCTGCCCATGGAGACGACCCAGCGGGGGTCGGGCATCTGATCGTAGACCTGGCGGAGGGCGGGGGCCATCTTGTTTGTGAGGGTGCCGGCGACGATCATGACGTCGGACTGGCGGGGGGAGGCACGGAAAATGATACCGAGGCGATCCTGATCGTAGCGCGGCGTGGAGAGGTGCATCATCTCGACGGCGCAGCAGGCGAGGCCAAAGGTCATGGGCCACAGCGAGGACTGGCGAGCCCAGTTGGCGATGACGTCGAGTGAGGTCCTGTGTGAGGTGGGTTGCATTGGTTAGTCAAAATATTTGCTTCAAAGCCGTAGTGGGAGTGGTGGTGAGGTCGATTGAGGAGGCGTTGAGTAGGTTCGTTGATGAGCGCGGTGATGTATTGGCGAAGACGTACAGAGCGTATTGAATGACACCCTTGGTGCCCTCTTCACTGGCGAGAGGAACTTCTTTGCGGATCTTGGCGAGGCCGCTGGCACCGCCATGCGGTGTCAGCGAGGTGGCGTCTCGTTTCGAGCTGGTGGAAAGCGCGGCGGCGGCACGGAAGGGAACTATGGCGGTTGTGGGCTTGACTGCATTTCGAATCAACTGACGTTAGTGAACCTAATTTGAAGCAGAAGTAAACGAATCTGGCGAGACGTACCTCGCAGGGCCATGGCGGCCGCTGAGCGGGTAGAGGCGAGCATTGTGGCGGGAACGAGCGAAAATAGGATGCCCGGGGGGGGGAAGGCGACAGGGTGACGAGAGGAGCCTCGACTTCGGGTCGAGAGAGCAATGGCCCTTGAGAAATCGTCTTCCAATCAATTGAATGCCGAATCGACGATATGGGAGGGAGCGGGAGGACGCGGTCGACACTGAAGATGGAAGGAAGCTGGAGAGAGAGAGCTTGGCTCGGCTGTGCGGACTGAGGCCAAAAGATGCGCCTGGGAATTGCAATGGGGACTTTTGGTTTGGTATTGGCGGCGCTATGATTGGCTGGGCTGGGACGCACCCATGCGAGGTTTAGCCGGGTGAGGTAAGCCAGCAATTTCAGCGGGCTAACTTATTCATGTTGATGCCACAATCGAATTCATCGTCCAGTCTTCCGCCAGGCTTCTGCGGATGATTAATCGCCATGAAAACGGCTAAATGAGACCTGATACTTTGATAATATCCTGCTCCATCGCGGCGAGGGGCACACCAACCATAGCAGTGAACCAGTTTTGCTTTGAAATTTCGGAAAGGCGAGCTCCTGCTCTGTTCTATCAGGGGAAATATTGCCATTTTATTCCAATTTTCTTTGGAGTTGACATTCAAAGGAAGAAACGCCGCGTTGATGGTCTTACTATCAGCGTGGTCAGTTGGGTCAACCTGATGCCTGTGGTGACAACCGGTACCATTGGTCAATCCTATTTCTGAAGAATCCGGAGTGGAATAAATGTCTACACTGGAACCCTAAAAGTACCACTATTTGAGAAGGTAAGTATGCTTTCTATGGTTGACAGTCCAGAGCCTACTAGGGTGACGCACTATTTCAAGCCGTGGGAAGCTAGGGAACTTGAGTTGCTATACTGCAACAATATATGTATTTTTTTTTGTCTACATGATGAATTTTTGCAGGGATGCAGAGGTGGTGATGGGGAGAGCATCATCTCATCAGATTGATGTAAAGCACAATTTCCGCCTCATCAAGAAAAAGGCCCACTGGCAGTGGAGTGAGAGCAGGCCAATTTCTTGAAAATCTTCAGGGTTTAAACTGCGACAACGGTTTTGCTCGGTCACATGCGGCTCTTTCCAAGTAGATTAGATTCGTCACGTCGAAGCTGGCAAGTCTTTGACCGTCAACGACCTCCGGCAACTCGTAGCCATGACGACAAAGGGAGTGGGCTTCACCGGCACAAGGAACCCACGGATCCGGCGCCGTCGCTTCTCATTGCATTGGGAACGTCCGCGGATGATTTGGAAAAGAGACCGGGCGAGTCTGACGGCGCCTTCCGGAAGAGTCTAGATATTTCAGGAGAGAAGAAGATGAAAGAGAGTGCGACTTCGCTGATAGGTCGCCCACAGGAGTGCCGTCGCGACAAGGATGTTCGGACGTACCCTAGGAGAGGATTGCGGAAGTGCAGCGGTCCTGGGACTTCAGCGAGGGATTATGAAATTTCTCATTGAGATGGCTACTTAGATGTCTAAATCCAAACTTTCTACTTTCTCTACTTTTATGGTTGGCGAGGATGAGGAACCAGATGCAGGGAAGAGAAGAGGTCGGTTAGTTGGACTGAAGACAAAAGGAAGCGACGGCGCTGGAGCGTCGATGATGATAGCATACAGAACTAAGACCAAGTAGAGCGAGCTTCGATTCCAGGCTAGTGTCACGGCCTCGATTTTCTAGACACCATTCTGGGCATCTTCGCCCGGTCTCTACTCGCCTTTAGTAATGATCTCGTTGGTGGTGTGTGCAGCGTCCATTTCCGCCCTCGTCTAGCTGCCGACGTTTGTGTGCTCCGTTGTAACATCCGCCTTTGTCCTGACAAGGCGCCAAAATCTGAGAACAAGTTGCATGGTAGCGAACAAGAAAACCCCGTTTATTGAACGTTATCATGCAAGCGAGATACTTGTCACGAACCGCCAAGGATAGGATCCCCTTCGATAGAACAAAACAGGTGGGGGCGACAACCAAGAACCCATGACAGATATTCCTTTTCTGAAGAATGAAGAAAAAGAAATATATATATATATATATATATATACCCTGGCAACGACCTAGATCTGGGTTGTAGCGGGTGTCATATGGAAGGAAAAGCATTTTCACAACCAGGGTTCGGCTTCCGCGCTAGATCCGCAAAATATTGCCATCGGTAAGGTCAGAAAGAGGTTACTCCGGGTCGGCAGCTCTGCTCATAGGACTGATTTTGTTCTGAATTGGAGCCAGAGCCTGAATACAGGCAGTAGATGGAGTTGGGGTATCATTGAGGCGTATTGTGGTTGTGTCTAGCAGGATCAGATAAGGCCACTATCGGCAACATTGGAACTCCACGGCTAATTTCCGCGTGTGTGTCTACTAGTTCGAGGGAAATGACTCTAGATGGTAGTTATCGTTTTGTAGCAAAGGCCAGGCCTATGATGAAGTGGCGCTCAGACTCGTTCAAACAGGTTGAAGGTTTGTGGCTTGCCGCTGGACAAAGGATTAGATGATGACCACAACCAGCAATAAGGAATTTTTTCCTCAATGAGGCGGCATGGGCCGAAAGGAAGTGGTTGAGTTGAATAGTTCAAATTTCTCTGCTTTGCTTGTAGCAGACAACAACCAAGTCCCCATTTTTGCACAGTGCGATTTTGTTACCATACATGCCTACTACTGTACCTACCTATAACGAATATGTATGTAAAAAAAAAAAAAAAAAAACAACTCTACGTGCCTGCTGTTCCAATTGATGGTAACGGCAGTTGTCTGATTATTAGTCAAGATAGGACAGACGGACTTTTTCCCTTTGCAAGCAGCACCAATACTACGGACAACTTGGCTCAACCTTGCCAAGAAGGTTGCCAAACTCTGACAGTATCAACGCTAGACAGCGTTTTGCTGCCAAGAAAAAGACCCCAAGCGCCTTTTCTTCAACAAAACTCCTCGCCGTTTGGCCCCCTCGTTCCTGAGGCTTTGAAGATTGAGGTTGTCGAGTGATATGGGGAAGTTTTCCTATTATTGGACCCTGCGTCAGCCCAGGAAACCCCTCCCTCTCCGCAATGCGCCCCCCTGTTATAATAACTTGGAGGATGGACATCTCCATTTATAGCCCTCACCCCCTCCCCCCCCCCCGATCGCTGTAATAAATCCACACGCTGGTATAAAAGATAAAATTCCAGCAGAATCTCCGCGTTTCTGGGGTATCTCCAATGGTCCGCGAATTAGCGTTTTTGTACTGTGTTTCAACTCCAATCTACCCCAGCGCATGTAGCTGCTCTAAGGTACTGACGCAACCCCTAAAAGTTCAAATCCGCTTTCAAACTGTTAGCGGCTCTTTGTCTTACCTCCTCTCTTTGCTGCGATTCTGCCTCCAATCGCAATCGGCACTGGTCATCCAAAGTTGCCCCCCTGTTGGCGCTTTTTTCCTTTCCTTCCTCCGCATCACTCCGTCGTTCCTTCTTCAATTACCAGTATTTCAACCCCAACTTCAATCTGCCAACCTCAGAGGGACCCTAACTGGAACAGAAGGCTCGGCTGAAGGGACCTATCGATCGCATCATCTTGGCTTGCCCTCACGCTTTCTGCTGCCATGGCCTCCCTGCCGCAGCTCCTAAGCCCCAAGGCCTTCCCTGCCGGCCTGCGCCTTCGCATCGTCGCCGTCTTCTTCACACTAGCCGCCTTCTACGCTGGGTTTACACTATGGCGCGACGACGTCTGGATGTGGCAGAGGACGGCCAGGCACACCCAGCTGCCCATCGCCTTCGACCCGATTCACCCCATAAAGAAGCTCATGTTTGACGCCCGCGACGAGCACCAGCGAGTCCTCGAGACGAAACGCTCCTACGACCTGCCCTCCATCGCCGAACGCTATCGTGATCGTCGTGGCCGACACCCGCCACCCGGCTTCGACAAATGGGTTGAGGCTGCCATTGCCGCCGACGCCGTCATCATTGAGGACTACTTTGACCGTATATACAAGGACCTCGCACCTTTCTGGGCCCTCGATGCCGTGACACTGGCCTCCCGCGCCGCCGCCGGCGAGTTCGTCGTCAAGGTTCGCGACGGCAATGTCACCATGCAAGGTCTTAAGGAGGACCGCGTGCCCTGGCTGCAGAACTGGTCCAAGCTGGTCGGCGAGTTCGCCGAGCACCTGCCCGACGTCGACATGCCCATCAACATGATGGACGAGCCCCGCATCATCGTTCCGCACGAGAACATCAGTGCCTTCATTCAAACCGAGCTCCAGGAACGTAGCCTTGTGCCCGTCGCCGACGTCACCACAAGCTTCACCGGTCTAAAACAGATCGACGAGTCCAACCCTCAGCCCTACGAGCCCGAGTGGCTCGGCCCCGACAATGCCTACTGGGACCTCGCCGTCAAGGCGTGCCGGCCCGGGACCCCCGCGCACGGCGTCCCCTCGGTCGGAGACTTTGCGCCGCCCGCCGCCGTCCCCTCTAACTGGCGCCCGCCGTACGCATTCCGGGGCTACGTTCGCAACTGGACCGCCGCGCTAGACCCCTGCGCCCAGCCGCACCTACGCCAGCTGCACGGCTCCTTCGTCGAGCCCATCAGCATCTCCACCACACCAGAGCTCGTCCCCCTCTTCAGCGGCTGCAAGCTGCCCATCAACAACGAGATCCTCATCCCCGGAGCCATGTACCTCACCGACGAGGAGCGCTACTCGGGCGGCGCCGGCCACGGGCCGGACTGGGACGAGAAACGCGACGCCCTCGTCTGGCGCGGCGTCGACTCGGGCGGCCGCGCCCACGAGACCACCTGGTACCATCTGCAGCGCCACCGCCTCGTCGAGATGCTCAACGCCACCACCGTCGCCCGCGTCGAGCGCACCGGCGAGCGCGCCCTCGCCTTCGACCTGCCCCCTCTCGACCTCTACCCTAGCCGACGCCGCACCGACAACGCCTCCGCGCCGCTCGGCACCTGGCTCGCGCGCTTCGCCGACGTCGGTTTCACCTCGCTCTGCTACCCGGACGGCTGCGACTTCCTGGGGCCCTACCTCCGCACCGCGCCGACCGTGCCGATGAGCCACCAGTACAAGGCCAAGTTCCTGCCCGACATTGACGGCAACTCGTACAGCGCCCGCTTCCGCGGCTTCCTCCTCTCCACCAGCCTGCCGCTCAAGGCCAGCGTCTACGCCGAGTGGCACGACGACCGCCTCACCCCCTGGGTCCACTTCGTGCCCCTCGACAACACCCTCCAGGACCTCTACTCGGTCCTCGAGTTCTTCGCCGACGGCAGGGGCGGGCCCGGCGACGCCGCCGCCCGCTACATCGCCGAGGAGGGCAAGCGCTGGGCCGAGACGGTCCTCCGCAGGGAGGACATGCGCCTGTACGTCTGGCGCCTGCTGCTCGAGTGGGCGCGCGTGTGCGACGAGAAGCGCCACGAGCTCGGGTTCGTCGCCGACTTGACAGGCTGAACCAGCATGGGAGGACCTGCTGGCCTCTACCACGAGATTGGTGTGAGAAGGGGGGCCGATGTGAAGCTGGGGTTTCATGCAGCAGAGGGAGGGGTGGCTGGGGGATCACATATGCGGCGTTTTAGTGGGGTTTGTACTATGCATAGTTGTTTCGAGATATCCCTGCACGCGCACCATAAAAGCACGATGCAGATGCTGTATTATCCTAGTTGGAATATTTGGGAAGATGGTTTTGGAAAATATTTTTGTCCTACATAGCGATTCTTGGAAAGTTTCTTAATGTAAATGTCATCCTATACCATCCAACTACAAAGTTGTAGGGGGAAATCAATGTGTATATGCATTATTGCCGATGCTTCGTTGCCTCCAGCCCGCCTGTGAAATACCATTCCCCTCATGCAACGTTTTTATCCATGGTTTGAAAGCTTTTGCCGCTTTGTATTATACCGACATAAATCGCCTTCATATTGTCGCCTCATCATTGACATGCCATGCCTTTAAAGCTGTAGATCTGACAGAAGTGGCTTGGTTGGCCCGCCCTTAAGATGCGCCGCCGACCCCTTGTACAGGCTCTGCCAGATAAAGGCCTCGCTGAGGAGCAGTTCAATGTCCTTCTCCGTCCAGTTCTTAGTGGGAAGACTCTGGAGAAACATCATAATCTCCTGGAAGTCCATCTTCACGAGCTTGTCGGACCACTTGACTAAAAGTGCAGCGCACACATAGAGATGGAACTCGGAGAAGCCCTGTTCTTCCGCCTAGAGATACTTGTTAGCCAACCATGAGATTCAAGGCACGATGGCCCTGTAAGAAATAACAGCAACATACTAGGTATGTGTCCCACATCCGAATCGTGTTTTTCACACTAATCTCTCGCATCAAAAGGCAGTTCATCCATCTGAAACTAAACTGGATGAACTCAACGCCTTCCTTTTCGAGGTGTTTTGACAATGTCGAATCTATTCTGGCAGTGAGGTCGCGTAGTGCTGTCACCTGGCGTTGGATACCTGGTTGTGCGACAATATAGTGATCCTGAATACCATCTAGGAGCTTCGCGAGGCACCAGTACGAGTCTGCCTCTACGGCGTCCAGCACCGGCCGAGGCAGCTGTCCGGGGTCCATGCCAGAATCAACATCAGGGTCGGCAATGTAGAGACCAAGGAAGGTCTGCCAGAATGGTGTTACCAAGTCATTAATGCCCTGAACGTAACCGCTCGCAGGGTGTCGAACGGCCCAGACGTATAATATTCGCTCCAAAGAACGCTGTGTAGCTTCATAGCTGTACAGCTCGATATGTGGGTTGGTACGGGGCACATCGATGCTGATTTGGTGCCATATGGCCTCATCCAAACCACGCGATTTCCCCGTAGTGGTGTTTGGCCCAACTCTCTCAAAAGCCTGCTTCACTCCGTCTAGGTATTCCTTTCGCTTCCGTTCGAGTGTCGCGACTCGCCGCTCACTATTTGTTGGCAGGTAGCTGAGCAAGAGCTGCCAGGTCATAGCGCGCACTTCCTCGGGAACTCCTGACCAGGCTAACGCTCTCAAATCCGGTAGCGAGAGCGAAGTTGCCTGGAGCAGTCGTTTGAACTTGTTTATTCGCGTAATGCGAGAGTTGATCGCATCGGCCTCTTTTGCCGAAGCGTTGCTAGGTACAGACGGGTAATTTATTAGGTGTAGTGCGTTGGCCGGGTCTGATGGTATTGGTTAGGGTCAAGAATCGGGAAACAACATGGAGAACGAACCTTTGAGAATGTCTTTATACTGCGGCCTGAGAATTTTCCCCTCACTCTTACGTGGCATAGGGTAAGAAGACACAGGTCGTTCAACAGCAATGTCTGCACTGTCCGAGGGATGTCTTCCATAGCTTCCAAACGAATTGCCGAAGCTGGTTGGAGGCAGTGTGCTGCTGCTTTGTTGAGCCGCCATTTTCCGACTGCGTCGCTTCATATTGGAGAGACTGGGCAATCCAAAATCATCACCATCGTCATCGTCGTATCCCATTTCGTCTTCTTCGGTATTCCAGTCGTCGTTTGTGTTCGAGAGGAAGTTAATGTAGCTCTTAAACGGTGGCGATTTGCGGCCGGCATTGCTCTTCTGTGAAGGGGAGGCATCTGTAGGGCGCGTCTTGGATGCCGAAGCCGACGGGGGTGTTTTAGGTCGTGACGACGGGTTCGAGGCATTCCTACGCTGGCTGTTAGCAATTGGCGATGCGGGACAGACGACCTTGCTCCAGCCATGTAGAGCACATACAGAGCATCAAGCTTCAGCATGTCGGCGTGGGAATACGCCGCTCCTATGACAGCATTGGGGTCGCGGGTAGCTGGGGCCGTGACACTTCGTCGAGTGGTATTCCGTTCGAGCTGTGGTCGCCAAAATGGTGAGGATGAGCTATCAGCAAATCAGCCAAGCAGTTCTAGAGACAGTCGACCAGCGGGATGGTAGAGCATACTCTGATCGCTCTGCGTGAATGACGGCTCCTCGGTTAGCAAATGTAGAATCGCTACGATATCTCCAGAATAGACTGGGCATAATCGATAGCTGTGGTGGCGGACATACCGATTTGGACCATCTCCTGCGACAGCGGGGATGTCAGTGCTGTGAAGAAACGAGCTTCTGGGCGCGGGGAATGCGCAAAGAACGGTGACTAACTGAATTCGTGGGCTTCTTGCCACTTCCTGAAGATGGCCACATATTTCACGAATGCGATTCCAGGTGACTCGGCCGGCGCCTCATCCTGTGAATCAGTCGACAGCTCACTGAAGTGTAAGATGAGGGAGGGTACTGACGCAGAGTGCCAGGTCATTCATTAGTGAGGTTGGCGCAGCAGCAGCGAGTGTCGCAGCAGCGCGTTCTAGCGGTCCGACCACTGCAGAGCCGGTCCTTCAGGGCCACACCAGCTCTTAAATAGCCTATACTAACCGACTAGTAGTAGGCACATTTTATTGCCTCCGCCTGCCAAATTGGTGGTACAAATGACGCTTAGTCATCTTCTCTCCACCGCGAATCTGCTCAAGTAGCTTGCCGCTTTGTCTCCTCCCAAAGGCCCTCCAGTTTTGGTCTTCTTCATCCTTCACAGCTAGATTATCTGCTATCGAGATTGAGTAACTGAGTTAGCTGAATCTTTCCGATAGCCAATACAACACTGGAGTTGTAACCTGATCGCCTTGATTCGGTGCCTGATTCATGCGATTCGACGCAGGTCCCGGTATCATCTGCCAACAATAAACATGGCTGAAGCGGAGAACTTTGAGGAGGATCTCTTTGCGGACCTGTACGTCGACTCTGAGATGTCGCTATTTGCGATATTGGATCCAGCTACCTCACGATGACTAATCCTAATTTCACTGCAGCTACGAGGATGGTGACAAGGGCGTATCTGGCCCTCAACCGCCCAAACCCGCAGAACCTGCTCCCCCCAGTGTACCAGCAACGCAGCCTGTCGCGGCCGAATCAGCAAATACCCATGCGAACAACACCATGGACGAAGGCGGCGATGACGATGACGATGTCGACTTCAACCTAGGCAGTAGTACTGCGCCTGCATCGAACAGCTATGCTCCGCCCGAACCACAAGGGGAACCAGAACCGTCCGCGCCTCCTCTTGGTACAGTGCACAAGGCCAGCGCCAAAGACGATGGGTAAGTTTTCCACTTCCGGTGTAACCCCTAACGTTGAAATTTTTTTTCGTTTGTGTGAAAGTATCCCGCTCTTCCCTTCCTCTTCCCCAAGTCGTGGTCGTCGGTCGCAAAGCGTGGTGGTCCGGGTTTCTTATACCATTCATCTTCAAATCTTGGCCAACGTGCCATGATGGTGTCTACGGGGGTAGAGCATTCGAATTGGGCTTTGTTGCACTATGTTGAGCTTGGTATAGCCAGCCTACACATGCAGATGGTTACCCTGAGCAGCTCTGCATTCGCACCGGCTGTGAACAGAACCAACGGATGCTATGCTTCGAAGCGAAGCCTATACTTCGTGTAAGATGCACAGGCTGCCTTTCCGGCCATTTCGGCATAGACAGCATAGGACACTCGTGTCTTTCATAGCTCTCAGACACATACATCTGATAGAGTCCGAGGAGAATAGCCTGCAGCTCTCAAGAGACTGTAACCAGACTACGGCGAGTAGCGCTCCAAATTCATATGAGCCTAGAAAAAGACAGACAAGCAGACAGTCAACGATAGCAGAAGACGAAAAAGCAGTTCAGAACCAGTCATGAAAAGAAAAGGATTTTTCGACAATATCTGATCTGCGGCCTTTTTGCTTCAATTTGTTTGATGGTCGTGTTACGGGCTACCTAGCTCTCATGCCCCTCCTCGTCTATATCGTCCTAGCTGGTCAAAGTCAGCAGCACATGCAGACATGTCGACCTCGATGCAGACCTGCAGATGAAACAAGCTGCAATGAACCACGATACCTTGCATAAGCCCCCCTCCAAACCCGACACCAAGATTGCTGTCCGAGATGCTACTATCCAGTATCATCCCGGGTGATGCATCACTTCGCCTTGGCCAATACCTGCCAACCACAAGCACCCGAACACCCACTTCCACAGGGCATATTTACGTGCCTCCGCCTCGGGCTTTTGACTTGCGGCTTCCATGGATTGTTTTGCATTGCGAATACATCGCCAGTCTGCGTTGTCACAAAATTATGTATGCTAACCTCTGTAATATAGCAAAATGTTCATCGGCGGGCTCAACTGGGAAACAACAGATCGTAAGTCATGACGTCTTTTCACAAGCAAACGCAGGTCGCCGCTAACTGTCCTGGCTTAGAATCGCTGCGTGATTATTTCAGTCAGTTCGGCGAAGTGGTCGAATGCACTGTTATGCGTGACAGCAACTCAGGAAGATCCAGAGGATTTGGCTTTCTGACATTCAAAGATGCCAAGACCGTCAACTCTGTCATGATTAAGGAGCACTTCCTTGACGGTAAAATTGTGAGCATGACTGCAACCTACAAAATTCCGTCAATGTCTAATGAGCGATATAGATCGACCCGAAGCGTGCCATTCCTCGCGATGAGCAAGAGAAAACGAGCAAAATTTTTGTCGGTGGTGTCAGCCAAGACACAACTGACCCGGAGTTCAGAGAATTCTTCGCTCAGTTCGGCCGTGTCATCGATGCTACGCTGATGATGGACAAAGACACCGGAAGACCCCGAGGGTTCGGGTTCGTCACATTTGAAAGCGAAGCTGGCGTCGATGCTTGCATCAATATCCCCCTGGAGATTCACGGCAAACCCATCGAAGTCAAGCGTGCACAGCCCCGCGGCAATTTGCGCGAAGAAGAGGAGGCAGCCAAGCGCGGGAAATTCAAGAAGGGGGATGATCATGGGCAGGGCATGCAGCACACGGGTAATAGCGGCATGACACCCCAAGTGATGGCACAGTACTTCTCGCGAATGCAGCAGTACTTTGCCATGATGCAGTCGCAGATGGCCATGAACCGCGGCATGAACATGAACCCCGCCATGTGGCAGAACATGATGCAGATGCAGCAAATGCAGCAGATGATGGGTCGCGGTGGCGGTGGTGGTGGACAGGGCGGTTCCAACATGATGGCCGCCAATATGAACCCGCAGATGATGCAGCAGATGCAACAGCAAATGATGCAACAGCAACAGCATATGCAACAGCAGCAGCAGCAGCAACAGCAGCAACAGCAGCCCGGCGGTGCTAGTCCCAACAGCCAGGCCAATGGTAGCGGCGGTTCACAAGGCGGGTTTGAAGGCAACAATTTTGACCAGTTCCAGCAGCAGCCTCCGCAAGGCCCTGCGGGTGCTCGTCGCGGCGGGCGCGGCGGTTTTGGCGGCCAAGGAGGAGGCTATGGCGGCATGGGCGGCGGTCAGCAGCACGGCGGCAACGCCACATCGTGGGAGGGCATGTATGATGAACCACAGCCCGGTGGCTATGGCCGGGGCGGACACGATGCCCCTCCAGCCAACGCTCCCACCGGCCCGAAGAACCCGGGCCGTGGCGGAGGCGGCGGCAACTATCGCGGTGGTGGTCGTGGAGGCAACAGAGGTTTCCACCCGTACGCGAGGTAACGTGGATGGGGTTCAGTCTTCTTCTCTTCCTTTGTCTCTATTTCTTCTTTTCTTCTTTGTCTCTACGGAGTGGGCGGCTATGCTTGCTTTTATTGTTGACCATCTCTTTTCTACTCCATCTATAACAGCTGCAGCTTCTGGGTTCACTGAGGCTGCCGGACAATGTCAATCACAGTGGTGGCATTCTGCGATTAAAATTTGCCTATTTGTTTAATTTTGCGAAAAATACTCTGCAGTTCCGGGATGCAATACCAAAATAATTATAAAATGCACCATCATGGCTCCGTAAATTAGTAATGTTTATTGCACAGCATGGCCCAGCATAGCACTGCAGTCTATGCGGGAAACAGAGCCGAGACGAAGCCATACGCGATCCCAGTGCGGACTACGAGTTCCACAACGGCCAAAATCTCCACGCTACCCAGGAAGAACCGGTCCGCAAGAAACTCGCGCGTCACTGCGGACCGATACTCGCTCTTGAGCGCGTCGCCGCCGTGCTCGAGCACGTACGCGTCCATCGGGGAGATGCGAAAGTCGCGAATGTCTACCGGCCTCCGTGACGACGGGCCCTCCGCCTCCGCCGACGTTTTGGGCCGGCGGATCGGCTCAGGCGTGCGGCGGAGTGTCTGGATCAGCTTGAACGCGGCGGATTCGGCGATGCCCGACGGGCGCAGCGGCGGCGGCACGCCCGGCTTGAGAAAGATGCGGGGCAGCACGTCAGGTCGGTCGACGGCCACGGTACAGCTCTCGGCGAGCTCGTTGAAGAGGCCCTCGAGGTCGTGCGCGTAATGGGCGAAGCGGGTGTAGAAGACGGGCGTCAGCACGCGGATCTCGGCATCGCAGGACGACGCTGCCGATGCCGACTTGGACGCGAAGACGAAGAGTTCGGGATCGGCGGCGGTGGTGGGTATGCCGCTGGGAACGTAGCGGATACGGAGAGCCTCGGGGGATGACTCGACGCGGTGGCGCAGGTAGTCGCGGAAAGCAGCCTCAAGATGGCGCTCCGTAGTGGAGGCGTGGCGACCGAGGCTCGCTGGGAGCGGCTCGGGGCGGTACCACACGTGCAGGCGGCGGCGGAAGAAGAGCACGGCGGCTTCCTTGACGATGCGGGGGAAGGTCGCGAAGCCGATCCAGAACCAGCGAAGTAGAAAGAGAACTTTGTGCAGCCCAGTCATGCCGCCAACGTCGATGGCGTCATGCTGGTTGACGAGGCGGGCGACGAGCTTGGGGTGCCTCTTGGAGGACGTTAAGTTGATGGTGACATCCAGGCCACGAAAGGTGGCCATTCCGGGACCGAGAGGATCCTTGGCAAGCACGGTGTACGCGCCCTTGCGGGAATTGAACGGCGACACATGAAAGTCTTTCTGAAACGATGCGGAGATTCTAGAAACAGGCGCGTCGTCGGTCGACGAGGTGGAAGGGTCCTGCGACTTGATGCGCTTCGCCTCCTGGTCAAAGTCGCGGAAGACGAGGTACGGCCTTCGCTCGTCAAACGTATTGTTCACCTCGAGTATGATGGCGGACAGGACTTTGTCAGGCGAGTAGAGGTACCAAAACGACACAGGGTTGAAGCTGTACCCAAGGAACCTAGGTGCCGTGACCAGGAACGCGTGCGGGTAGTCGCGGGGCTCGACTGCCTGGCTCGCGAGGAACTCATCAAGCTTGTCGCGCAGGCTGACGCGGCCGGAACCCCCTCGGGCCAGGTAGTCGGCAGCGTGAACAGCGTATGGTGGCGACGTCAGCAACCGCACCCACCACTTCCGGGACGAAGCGGGAGACGGGTCGACGGCGAGAATGCCGTTGACGTTGGCGGCGCGCAGGCCAATGGGAACACCAACGGTGAGATAAGAGTAAGCAAAGGCGTGCTTCTGAGGGAAGAAGCGGGTGTGGGTGGTGCGGCTGGGAATGAAGACGCTGCCAGCAGAGTCCTTCCACTGCGCCACTGGATGGCCAGCAGAGAAGATACGGGGAGCCGCGATAGTCGCGAGACGCAGCGCGATGACACCACACACTGCTAGCAGCGCGGCACGGAGGATTAGGTACACATGGCGGACGAGCAGCGGCCAGACTGTTTCAGTCGAAGCAAGACACGCAACGGCGGCGACGAGGGCGATGTCGCTGTGCCTTCCGAACGTCAAGTAGTACAAAACACAGCCAACCGCGATAGGTAGAAATCTGGTCGGCCAGTTTTGGAGAGTCTGGTCAGCGTAGTCGGCGAGTCGGATAACGGCCAGCGACAGCGGTGAGTCGTCAATACTGTCCATCGGGAGTGGTTCAGCTTGCACAACACCGCGGCTGGGACTTGGCTCGACGGTTTGCTTCAGGAGTTCTTCCCGGGCTTTCCATCAAGGCATTTATCGTAACACCATAGTGCTGCGTGATTATTGATGAATAATGAGGTGAAGCGGCACACTGAGGACGGCGAGAAAAGCTGCATACACAGATGTCGTCTCAGGCCATGGAGGCATAGAGGAGTTGAGGCTGGGGGGCCATGCCGTCATAGCGGGTGGTTTGGCGTCTTGTTCGCCCAGATTAGGTCAGCCTGCCAGTGAACTAACTTAGTAGTCACGACTAATAAATCTGCGGCAGTCGACAAATCAAATCAGAAGTGCCAAAAATATAATAGCGTGCATTATAGCGTATGGAATGTGCTAGATTTCGAGCGAGCCGCTGCAAGTAACGGCCGAAGCCGACAGAGGCAAAAAACAAGGCACCCACCAGCCACCACTACCTTGTGGCGCTGCTCGTCTTACCGCCGCCGGTTGACTCAAAGGCCAACTTGAACTTGCGCTTTTCCCCACCAATCCTCCCATCAACCCTTTGGGATTATATATTACGAAAGAACCAGCGGCTCGTCCCCATCTTTGTCTCATCCAGCTTCCTACTCACGCCCAGCTTCTTTTTCAATACAGAAACCCCTCTCCTCGCCGCGCACCCGACGCCCACTCGATTCCCTCACCCGATACCGCCCTCCCCCACTGAATATCTTTCAACCCCGCCAGCAACACCCGCATCACAATGTCTGAGGACTGGGATACGCAAACCAAGATCGGTAGCCGCGTGCGTGGCCCTGGTGCTGGCCCCCGCGAGACCGTCGTCCGCGGCAAGGCCGCCCTTAACGCCGCGCAGCGATCCGGCGCTGCCATCAGCACCGAGAAGAAGTACTCTTCCGCCAACTCGGTATGTCCGAAATCTGCCTCAGCGCCGCCAGCGAGGCGAGAGTGCAGAGAAACCCCGCCACCCATCCCGCGCGTGACCCCCATTGCTGCACTCTACCCAGACGCTTATCGCCGATAATTTGTCTGGCTGCCCGAGTCTGCGTAATCGACAGACCGACGCTTGCTTTCCCGTCAATTCCTGCCCCTGCAGTCTTCCAAACTAACTCGTTTTCCCTCACAGGCTGGCTCCGGCGAGGGCCAACGCCTCACCA
The DNA here is from genome assembly GCA_025583755.1 of Cordyceps tenuipes. Lineage (NCBI taxonomy): Eukaryota > Fungi > Ascomycota > Sordariomycetes > Hypocreales > Cordycipitaceae > Cordyceps > Cordyceps tenuipes. Next base: position 124,830 of record JANZYN010000026.1, read on the forward strand.
AGGTCGACCGCTCCGACGACATCGTCAAGCCCAACACCATCGGCAAGACCGTCGGCGACGTCATCTCTCAGGCCCGCCAGAAGATGGAGCCCAAGATGACCCAGAAGGATCTCGCCACCAAGTGCAACACCACCCAGACCATCGTCGCCGACTTTGAGCGCGGCACTGCCGCCCCTGACCAAAAGGTCCTCGCCAACATGGAGCGCATCCTCAACGTCAAGCTGCGCGGCAGCGACATTGGCGCTCCCAAGTTTGCCAAGAAGAAATAAAGCAACTTGTCTGAAACGAGGGTGTAGTGTTTTATCTAGGAATGCGCGGGCAATGTAAGCGACTGGAATTGAACAAAAAAGGATAAATATGGGAGAAAACGGGACGCAACAGTTGGGGATATCAACATGATAGGCTTGACTGTGCGCCCTGAGCCATCAGAAATGCTTGGAGTTCAAAATAAATTTTGGTTCAATAGAGAGGAACTTATAGATATTTTTACTAGCATGTCACCAAGACGGAAAAAATAGTCACGGTTCGTTTATACCCCAATGGACTATGACTATGCCTGCTCCTGGCTACCCGCTTGCTCAGATGTTGCTCACCTTGCAGTGCATGAACAGTGCATGAACTTATCCGCACAAAACGGCATGGAAAGTTTTTTTCTCTTCGCCAATCATCATGCTGCTCCCTTTCTCTCTCTCGCTACCAAACAAAACAGAAACGCACCCAAGAAATGCAGCTCGACCCCGCCGTGCCTGACGAGCGTGCGCCAACCTCCGCGACCAGCTCCCCCAACAGCATCATCGAGCGCAAGCGCGAGCTCCGGGCCATCCCCGGCAGCTTCTCCTACAACCTCGGCCGCCGCGCCGGCAGCGGCGGCCTCGCCCTCAGCCCGAGCCACCACAGCCCGAGCCGCAGCGTCCGCTCCATCGTCGCCTGGATCGAGTCCTCCTCCGCCGCCGCCGGCCGGCGATCCTCGAGGCTGTCCACCAGCGACGACGGCTCCGCCGCCACGACTCGGTCGACCGCCTCGTCCTACAAGCTAAACGGCGGTCTTCTCGCGGCCCAATCTCCGCCGCCCCCGCCGCCGCGTCCGCGTCAATTGGCTGTCGACAACGACTGCCCCACGTTCCTCGACTATCAGAGATACTTTGCGCAAGGGAGCAGCTTGGTGCGGTGTCTGGACGGGCAGCTGCCGGGGCCCGGCAGGGGAACGGACAAGGAGCGGTGCTACGAGCAAGAACGGCGGGGAAGTAGACGGGGGAGGCGGTTTGCGGGAGGGGGCGAGTGCGAGAAGAGATCGCCTGCTGATGTCGCGGCGCTTTAGAATAGCATCAGGCAACAGCTTTGGATACCGGATGAGGAGCTCGAATGTGATGCATCGGAGACTTGCTCCGTTCTTGCCCTTGAGGGTTCTGTTCCAATGATTTAGGCTACAGCGGAAAGACTTCATTTCCAAGACAAAATGCCAGTTATGTTGTTTCTTATATATTATGACAGCGAATAGAGAAGTTGCCGGTCTTCACGTAGCCACATGTACCACGACCATCCTTTACTAACCTAATACGCCAATGTTGTCGTGATGGTCGTCCTTCTTTCCCTGTTTTATAAATCATCGCTTTCCGTTAATTTTATCTATGCCGCAACCTTGGCTGAGTATTTAGACGCCGCCGCATCGAATGCCGCGCTCTTCTCTTCCAAGTCCACGAGCAGTTGGTGGTTCGGCGCAAGCTTTTTCAAGTTTCTACACGGGACACAGTTAGCCAATTGCCTACACGCAGTATGAAAGCAATCCATCTTACGCTGTCAGTTCTTCCGTGTCGGCGCCTGACACGGCCTTGAGCACCAGGAGGTTAGCGATTGCGTCAGTCGACTCGGGGGCCTTCTTGATGGCCTGGTCGAGCGCAGCCTGGGCCTCCTCGGTGCGGCCCAGGTGTAGCTCGCACACGGCCTGCGATACGAGGCTGCTAATTGACGACGTAGCGGGCGCTTGGGCGAGCTCCTCGTAGACGTAAAATGCTTGCTGGTATTTCTCACCGCCCTAAGCTTCGGGGTTAGCGGCTTGTGAGCATGTTTGTCGTCCCGGGACGTCGGTGCTTACCACCCGCAGGCCGACCCACGACTCGGCGAGGTTGACAAGTAGACTATCTTGGGCCCATCGTCTGGCGGCTGTGACTTCCTTGACGGCAAGGTCCGTTCGGTTCTGCTGGAGGTGGATCTGGGCGATCAGGGCGACGGCGTCAACTGCGGAGGGTCTGTTAGCAATCGAGCCCTGTGCCAATCCATCCCGTCGGTGGGTTTCTCTTGTTGCTTACGGCTTCCTTGGTGTTGCGACAGCAGGGCCAGCGCATCCTCCGACTTGCCTGCTGCCTGCAGGACGGTGCCGCCAATGACCTGCACGGCGACATTGTCGGCGTGCGAGGCAGCGAGCTTCTCGACCGTGGCGACGGCCACGTCCGTCTTGCCGAGCGCCTGCTGGGCCAAGGCACCAGCAACCTGGAGCTCGGGCTCCGAGGCGCCCTTGACATCGGCGAGGGCCTCTTGCGCCTGGCCGAGCGCGATGCGGGAGCGCAGGACCAGGAGTCGGGCTGGCAGCTTGTTCTCGGGCGAAAAGGACGACGTGTCAAAGTCGACGACCTCCTGGTACTGGCCCTGGTGGAAGTGGTTGTGGATGTTGATCAGTTCGCCTTCGGCAGAGTAGGGATCCATGGTTGCGGTTGTGTTGTGTGATGTTGAAGGAGCTATAGGTGAGCCATTGCCATCTTCATACGTGGGGTCTCCCGCCAAAGGACAACCACACAAATTGCGGGAGCTTGCTCTCCCTACAATGGCTCCACGTGATTGAAACTGCTACCCTGTATTTTGTCACGGAGTTTGACAACACGCAGCAGGGGCAATTGGGTCTCTATGTAATTTTTGGAGATTCTCTATCTATGATTGTAAGGTACTATCCATGCTCCAGAAATTTTACTCTCGTCACAGGCGTTGTACCTGCATACGGAATCCTTCGTACGGTATACCTTTTACCTAACACTGAAAACAACTAAAAAGCTACTGCGAAAGATTAAACAACAGCAGACGCAACACGATAATAGAAAGAAATGAAAAAACTGTTGCATATCGAATCCATGTACATGATTTCCTTTCCATTTCGCTATTTCGCTTCGGATCCGAACAGTCAGTCCTGCTGTACTGTTACAGTAGCTATTGATGTGGTAGCGACGAGTATTTGCTCTAGAAAAAAACCTCTATACAAGGCCATATAAATCACTATACTCTCATCACCTTGATGATAATTCTTCAATCTGCCACATCTTCAAACACAGCCATTGCATGCTAACCGGCATCACCAGATTCAACAGATTGGGAGAGAGGTCGCCCCACTATCATCTCATGCGCCACAAAGGATCACGTGCGATAGCGGGGCACACCGTTTGGCGAGAAAACTGAGGCGTCCGTTGGGTACACTAGCCACATGCTCAATCAGGCATGGCGTCGACCCTAGTTTCCCACAAACCGAGAAATCACCAAAACCTCTTAATTTCGCCCCGTCCTTGGGAACTTTGCATCACCAAACAACGGTAACGACATCCACACAGCGTCGCCAAAATGGTACGTGCCTACGATCCTCGATAGCGCTCGTGGTATGAGATGCAGAGCTTGACGACACGTAACGATCTACGACCCGACGGTTCGCGCACGCACGAGTACACGTTTTTCCTCTCGAATGCCAACGACTTCACCATGAAGACAGATAGACCTATGACAGCTCCATATAGCTGTGCGCAAATCTGTCCGACAGCTGTCAATTAACCGACCTTTGCGTTATACACCTGCCATGAAAACACCACCCCCAGCAATTATATCTGAATTGACCGAGGGAAACGGATCGAAGAAGCGCCTGAGGAAGGACGACGTCTCGTGCGAGCCGGACTACTACCGATCGATATTTGAACCGTCAAACTCTGCATCCTATACCCCGGATGCGCGCGACCGGTCCGCCCGTTCACGCTCCACGGAATACTGACACGATTTGGACACAGGTCAACATCCCCAAAACCCGCAACACGTACTGCAAGGGCAAGGAGTGCCGCAAGCACACCCAGCACAAGGTCACCCAGTACAAGGCCGGCAAGGCCTCGCTTTTCGCCCAGGGAAAGCGTCGTTATGACCGCAAGCAGTCTGGTTATGGTGGTCAGACCAAGCCTGTCTTCCACAAGAAGGCCAAGACCACCAAGAAGGTTGTGCTGAGACTGGAATGCGTCAAGTGCAAGACCAAGTGCCAGCTGGCCCTGAAGCGCTGCAAGCACTTTGAGCTGGGGTATGTTCTATTTCTTGTTGTTTGCGCGCGTGTACCCGGCGGGATTGATGTGCTAACCAAACGTTTCTGCACAGTGGTGACAAGAAGACCAAGGGTGCTGCTCTTGTTTTCTAAATGGCGAGAGCGAAACGAAAAACTTTATACTGGGGTTTCACACGCTTTATTCGTGCTTTCCTTGACTTGCATTTGGGCATATGGAACAGTCTGGCGAAGGGGAGGTTCATGTCCTCGTTTGAGGGATGGTTCATAGGGAACGAATTATAAAACAAAAAGGAATGAAATTCTCTATGTCATGAAATAGCAGCTCCACGCGGGGTGAATCTACAAATTCAAAAAAATCACCAAAAGCGATATCAAAATTGCATCACCACAGATGGATCATGTCGTGATATATGCTGCTCTTCTATGATTCCCGGCCTTATCATCTACCCTGCCTGCCTACCAGAATATGCTATATATGTGTTTCTAGTCGCTGAAGGGCTGGATGGCAGCCTCTAGAAGCCTTCTCCGACCAGAATCGTCTTTCCGCCGCCATACCACAGCGTCCCGCTGCGCGCGTCCAGCCCGCGCTCCTGTCCCACGATCCACTCCCCCGTAAACTCCGCGCGCGGCCTATCCCAGACCTCTTCCTCGAGCCAGCGGTTGACCTCGTCGATGGCCTCCACCCAGCGGCGGCGCTTCGCGGGCGAGTCGTGGTCCGCGGCCCCCAGGTAGCGGCCGAGCGTGATGTGCGCGCTGGGGACCTGGTACCGGGAGGCGACCTCGACGCCCGCGGCGCGGACCTTGTCAAAGACGTCCCGGCGGAGGTGGTGGTAGCCGTAGGCGTCCCCGCCGGCGGCGGCGGCGCCGACGTCCGCCTCGAACAGGTCGACGCCGGACGGCGCGGGCGAGAGCGGCGGCTCGCCGGAGGCGGGCAGGAAGGAGAGCGCAAAGGCGGAGAGGTCGTAGGAGAGCAAGGGCTTGACGAGGCGGGCGCGGTGGCGGTGCGTGTGGGACACGATGGAGGGCAGCGCGGGCCGCAGGACGGTGGTGAGGGCGGCGATTTCAGCGGGCGTCTTGGAGAAGGTGACCTCGAGCGTCGTCAGGTGCATCCTGTGCAGCGGCATGAGCCAGATGTCTGCTCAGAAGGCGGGGGGGGGGGACGGCGCCCCGGGTTAGTTGTCATCACTCGACGGCCAGCAAGTCCCGGGGTTTGGGAAGGGGTCTGTTGAAGTTACCGGGGGCTGTCTGCCGGAGCATCTGCTGCACCTTGGCGGCGAGCACGAGGACGTGCTCGGGCGGCCGGGCCCAGAAGACGAGGCAGTTGCGCTCGTCACGGAAGCCGGGCTGCACCGAGGGGTCGGTGAGACGCAGCAGGTGCTGGTCGATAATGAGCTCCTTGAAGTCCTCGGCGAGGAACTTTTCCCGTTGCTGCGCGTTGCGCTTTACACGATGCGTCTCATATAGGGCCTGAATTTCGGCCTGGAAGAATGAATAGTGAGGATTGTGTTGGCTTTGGCAAGTGCGGGTCGAAGTCTTATTGGGAAGAAATTTATAATGATATATGGTCGATACAACATGAGGGCACGTACGTGATTGTCGTTGCAGGCCTTGATAAAGACCTCATAAGGGTTCTCGCCAGGCTGAATGACGATGCCGGACAAGTCCTCCAGCTTGTTGCGCGCGTCCACGGAGACCAGGGAAGCGACCATGGTGGCTTTTTATAAAAGTAAAGTACGAGACTTGAGTGAAATTTGTCGAGTCAACTTTCGTGACAGCTCGGCACAGAAGTCGAGCGAGAATGGGGATGTGCTCTCACGGCGGAGTTGCAAGGAGTTTCGGTAGGCAAGATGACTAATCGGTAGGAGGCTATCACGAATTGGCTGCGAAAGGGATCCGAGGTGATTATATGAAGTAGTGTGGTTTTATTTATAGTAATTTTGCTTCAATAAGTGACGCAATGTACATGAGAAATGCTTTTGAGACACAGCACGGTTGGCTAGTATGTAAATGCTGCATTGCTCATATGGCCGAGACAGATGCATATGTATGTATACAGCCGATATCGAATTTGCTTGAAAAGAGTAACATTTCTCTACAGCTTTTCCATGGTCGGTAAATTGGAAATCGGAATCTGCACCTTGAGCTGGGGCTCCGGCCGCCCATCGGCCTCAAACTCGAGCAATTGGCAGTCCTCCTCATGGACGCCGCTGGCAAACTGCGACACGACAAAGTCCAACGTGGTACCCGGGGCGCCAAGCACCACCATCGGCGCGTGCCACGTCCCCGCGCCGTACGTCACCGACTGCGCGCACGTGGCGACAAACGCGCGGAGCTCCTTCAAGTTCGGCAGGCCGCGGCCGGGGGTGGCGCCGGGGGGCGCCGCGACGGGCATCTCCGCGGTGCCGTCGCCGGCGACCGGCGCGAGGCTCGGCGCGACGATGACGAGGTAGAGCGCGGCGGAGGAGGCGAGCGGGACAAAGGCCTGGGTGGTGAAGGGGTGGCGCTCGAGGTGGCGGACGACGAACTCGGCCGGCTGTCCGCGGGCGCGGCTGTGGAGGGGCCGGGCGGCGCAGACGAAGAGGCTGGTGATGGGCTCGCCGGGGTGGCGGCTGGGTGCGGGCGAGGAGCCGTAGAGGTTGACGGCGCGGCTGACGCGGCGGTACTGGATGGCGAAGCCCTGGTTCGCGGAGACGGCGTTGGCGGGGAGCGGCGCCGAGGCGGCGCGCGGGGAGGTGACGGCCGGGAGCAGGTCTGGTCGCGGGTTGCAGACGACGTCGCCAAAGGGGGCAAAGGCGGCGGCGGTGAGGGGCTCGGCGGTGACGCGGACGTCGAGGTGGCCGACCTGGATCTTTCGTGCGGCCATGAATGTGTGGGTTGCTGCGATGGTGGCGAGACGGGGAGGAGGGAGCGGGAGAGGGGACGAATGGGATGGGATGGGATGGGATGATGGAGAATTCGATTATGGGGGTGGCTGGCCTGCAGGTTGGGATGAGTTATCCTGTGGGTAGTGGAATAAAAAAATTGAATAAAACAAAACAAAGTAAATTTGCAGAGTACAGAAAGGCAAGTCCTGCGCGGTACACGAGTGGATTGATTGATTTGTCGAGCTGCGGCGTGGCGGGTGGAAGAGATGTTTGTTGTAGGCTGTAGCAGCAGTGAAACCACCGGAGACCTCCGGGCGCTGATCGTCTGGGCGAGACTGTCGCCTCCGGTCCCGGGGACGGCCGGGGTTCAGGTGCCCGGCGGACGGCGGCGGGAGTTGGCGCAGACGGTTGACTACATTACAGATAGTAAATGTACGCAGTAAATGGAATTCAGGAGAGATGAACACATCGCTTGGACATGCTGTCGCTGCTCCTTGGGTCCGGGGTAGTGAGTGGTAGTGCTTCTCCGCCGCTCCGGTATCGCGATGGCGTCACCGCAATCGAGGTTATTTCTATCCGTACATGCCCCTTTCTTCCTCGCCGGCTCGTTTGATTTTTTTCCCCGACTATTGATTGATTCCTGCGGAATATGTCCACCACACGCCGTTGAGCGGGGATGTGTACCTCTGACATTTGACATGCTGTTGATTCGAACTGCAGGCCCGTTGACTAAAAATTAGTGGCGCTACTGCAACTACCTCATTAATAACGTCAAAATAGCGGATTCGGGATTCCGACGCCACGTCCGAGGAACGGCATTTCCGTCCGTTTGCACAGACAGGCCATGCATTTCAACCAGGACTGGGAAAGTCTTCAAACTTCAAGATAGACGTCAGGCTCGTGCTTTTATAGAAATCCAGTGTCCGATATCTACATAATTCAGCCATCTTCCGCCATGCCCCCGTAGCCCTCCCTGCACCAGCAATTCAGAACTCAGAATTCACCAATCGCCTCCGCCTTCTATCCACCTGCCGGTCCCGGTACCGATGCTGGTAAACCTGCCTAGTTCAACGTCTCCAAAATTCTCAACTATGAGGCTAAATCTTTTCTCCTTCCTCACCATGCATACCGCCCTTTCGCTTTTTGCCTCTACCACCACCGTATAATGCGGTACGCGAAGCCAACTTCGCCATGACCAACAGCTCTGACCGCCGCCAAACGCCGCGACCCTCGCTCGACGGCCCGGATGGCGTGCTTCCGCCTGTCATGACTGCCGCTGGCGATGCTACTGCTCCCACAGCCTCCAAGGAGGATGCCGTCGACAAGTCTGTCGGCTGGAAAGACTTGCCGCAGAAGAGGCAGCTTGCCATCCTGACCTTGTCGCGGTTGAGCGAGCCTCTGGTGCAGACCTCATTACAGGTAAGCAGCGGATGCGCTACAGGCCGTCGTTGCTTGGCTCCAACGGCCAGGAAAACCAACGCTCGAGATGACTCAATCCATATACTGACCCTCCCAAATCACAGGCCTACATGTATTACCAGCTCGAGTGGTTCGATCCATCCCTCCCCGCCTCCACCATCGCCACCCAGGCCGGCATCCTGCACGCCAGCTTCATGGCTGCCCAGTTCATCACCGCCATGCTCTGGGGCCGCGTCGCCGACTCCCCGCGCGCTGGCCGCAAGACCGTCCTCATCATCGGCCTCGTCGGCACCAGCCTGTCCTGCCTCGGCTTCGGCTTCTCCACCACCTTCTGGCAGGCCCTGCTGTTCCGCACCGTCGGCGGCGCCACCAACGGCAACATTGGCGTGATGCGGACCATGTGCGTCCCCTCTTATTACCGTGATTAATAATAATGACGAACTAGCTCACTGACGCACTGACTTGCAGGATCAGCGAAATCGTCCGCGAGAAAAAGTTCCAGTCCCGTGCGTTCATGATCCTCCCCATGACCTTCAACGTCGGCGTCATCATCGGCCCCATCCTCGGCGGCCTCCTGTCCGACCCGGCCGGTAGCTACCCGGCGCTGTTCGGCCACGTGCGCCTGCTCCGCGACTACCCCTACGCGCTGCCCAACGTCGTCAGCGCCACCTTCCTGGCCGCCGCCGCCGCCGCCGTCTGGCTCGGCATCCACGAGACCCTCGACGCCATGCGCGACAACCCGCCCGACCTGGGCCTGCGCCTCGGTGCCCGCCTCGTCGCGCTCCTCCGTCGGTGCCGCCGCGGCAAGAAGGGCGGCGACGCCGACGAGCGCGGCGAGTACGCCGCGCTCGCCACCCACGACGTGGAGCTCGCCGGCGGCGCCTCCTCCGACACTGAACCCGGCCGGCCATCCACCGCCTCCTCCGTCCGCGGCAAACCGGTCCGTCGCCGTGGGGCGCGCTACACCCAGCGCCTCCCCTTTCGGCAAATCTTCACCCGCAACGTCGTCCTCACCTTCTTTGCCCAGTTCTTCCTCACCTTCCACATCGGCACCTTCAACGCGCTCTGGTTCGTCTTCCTCTCCACCCCCGTCTACGACCCCTCCGCCACCGCCGGCGGCGACTCGCCGCAGCCCCCGCCGCCGCACCTCCCGTTCCGCTTCACCGGCGGCCTCGGGATGCCGCCGCAGCGCGTCGGCGCCGCCATGGCCATCCTCGGCGTCATCGGCATCCTGATGCAGCTGTTCCTGTACCCGTCGCTGTCCGCGCGCCTCGGCACCGTGCGCTCCTGGCGGCTGTCGCTGCTGTGCTTCCCGCTCGCCTACTTTGTCGTGCCGTACCTGGCGGTGGTGCCGAGCACCGCGGCGCCGCCGGCGGCCAAGGCCGGCGTGGCCGTGTGGCTGGCCATCTGCGCCGCGCTGCTGCTGCAGGTGGTCGGCAGGACGTTTGCGCTGCCGAGCATGGCGATCCTGATCAACAACGGCTCGCCGCACCCGAGCGTGCTGGGCACGGTGCACGGCCTGGGACAGAGCGTCAGCAGCGCGGCCCGGACCATCGGCCCCGTCATCGGCGGTCCCGTGTACGGCTTCGGCTTGAACAGGGGCTATGTTGGATTGGTGTGGTGGGCGCTCAGCGGCATCTCGGTCGGCGCGTGCTTGGCGAGCTTGCTCGTCAAGGAGGGGGACGGCCACGAGGTCTGGCTGGACGGTGACGAAGATGATGAACATTGATGTAGATATGCGATGCTGAAATGAATGACTAGATATATGACTTGCACTACCAAGAAATATTTGAATATAAAAGAACGCAGGGATGAATACCATCGGCGGGCGAATATGGGACGCTGCAAGAGGATTCTTTAGGTAAAGAAGCTGATGAGTGAAGTCGCTGCTGCATGGAAAGAAACTGCTGGATAGAAAAAAACTGCAGCAAGAAAGAAGCTGCTGCATACCTATAGTTGAAATGAAGAAACGAGACCCAAAAAATGACAGCACGTCGACATGCGTTCTGCCAGTCCGTCAGCACCAGACGCCCAACTTTGATAAAAGAAACCAAATAATATGCTACACGGAATAATTAAAGAAAAGAAGTTTGGTTTATGAGAACGGCTTGTTTGTCCTGGTCCCCAGTTCGTGGCCCTCGTCCTCATAAGACAGGCGACCGCTGCCGCTCTTCCACGGCGACGGCGAGCCAGGGGCCCTTTTGACGCTGGGGCTGGGAAGAGGATCATGATCGCGGTCGCTGCGCGCAGCCGTGCCCGGCTCGTTGTCCGTCCACCGGTCGTCGCCGTAGGACGCGGCCTGGGCGGCGCCAAAGGCTGCGGCGATGCGGCGCTTCTTGGCGGCGCGGACCTGGCGAATGCCGAAGAACAGGGCGGCGAGGCAGAGCACCATGACGGTGATGCAAAGGCCAAGGGCGGCGGAGTAGTTCATGGCGAAGAAGTAGCCGCTGATGTTCTGGTCAGAAAGACTGGTGATGTGGGACAAAAAAAAAGGGTTGGGAAAGCCTGGACTTACTATAGCATGTTGAAGACGGCGAGGAGGAGAACGCCGTTGCCGAGCCAGACGTGAATTCTGCCGTATTTTGTCGGGGCGCGCGTCTGGCGGTACTCGAGGTGGTGCATGACGCCGAGGGTGAACTGGCCGAGGAGGAAAGCGATGACGAGGAAGCCGATGATTTGGTGCGCCGAGTTGAAGCTCATTGACTGCAGGGGTAGTAATTTTTGGGTTAGCAACGGTCTTTCAGGGTAATTTATTCTTCATCTTCCGTCTCGGCGCCAACGTACGCGGTTATAATGGAAGCTGGTGGCGATGCCGACGCCGAAGCCGGCGAGGACGACGATCAGCGCGACGGCCTGGTTGACGCCGTGCCAGCTCGCCCAGCGGCCGACGCGCAGCAGGACGATGCCGAGCGGGAAGAGCACCAGGACGGCCAGGGTCATGAGCGCGGCGTGCATGGCCGCGTTGACGTCAAAGAGCCCCGTGGCGTGCTCGACCTGGGTGATGCCGTCGTCGACCGACTTGTCCGTCAGCACGGGCGTGTCGGCGGCGCCCTTTGTGCGGGCCATGTCGATGCTGAAGACGCCGTGGGACTCGTGGAAGCGCAGCGGCGCGCGCTGGTCGTCGGCGCGCATCTTCTGGCGCGGGCCGAGCGCCCAGATGGACTTTTGGCTGTTGGAGTTGAGGTCGAGGTAGCCCTTGCCCGAGTCCGCGCCGGGCCAGTTCTGGCACTCGATGCAGCGGAACGAGAGCGTGGCGTAGCCGTCCCGGACCTGCGTGCCGGGGAGGTACGCCCAGCGCATGGCCTCGTAGAAGCGCGGCTCGTAGTGGCCGTAGGCGAGCCGCGGCGACAGCGTCACGTTGTCGCCCTTGTCGTTGAGGTACATGACGAAGTAGAGGGCGCCGGCCATGTCGTGGCTGCCGAGGCCGATGGCACCCCAGGAGCGCGTCGTCCGCATGCGCATGGTGACAAAGTAGTCGTTGACGTCCTCATCGCCAATGGTGAAGGCGAAGCCGAGATCCTTGTCGGGGGAGATGAAGGTGGACTGGCCGGTCGGGTTGTCTGCGTTGTCGGCGGCGGCGAAGGAGGGTACGAGGGCTGGCGGGAGCAGATTCGTTAGCAATGTGAGGAGCAATTGAGATTGGGTAGGGGAGTGCGCTTTATGGCCCTGTGATGGGCAAGTGTCGCCTGGAAGGGGCGGTGATTCTGGTCAAGGGGGAGGGGGGGATCGCGATTACCAGCAATGGCGGCGGCGCAGCGCCAAAACAAAGATGATCGCATGGCTGCGGATACGAATTAAATCATGAGCGAGTGGGGGATTGATACGATGGATAGTAGGGGTTCGTATATATATAACAGGGAGAAACGAGGGCGTGAATAAGAATGGGAGATGGCGTAGGCAAGGAGAACAAGGAGGAGATTGTGCCTGCGTGGGATCGAGGAGAGGGAGCAGGCAGGGGTGGCGCAGAGCGTAGAGCGTAGAGCAGCAAAGCTGTGGCTTTGTTATTATGTGAGGCGCGGTAGGAATTGAGTTTTAGTCTACTAGTTTTCTTATAATTAAATACGTGGAGTTTGTCATTCGTGTTCTTCGGAGATTTTTCTTTTTCGCGTCCTTTCAAATCCAGTTTCAGCGTTGGATGGGTTGCTGTGAGAGAGGACGCAAGTGTTTTTGGAATTTGTTACAAAGTATAGAGAAGAAAAAGCCTCGATTCCACCACCCGCGTTTCATTCCATCATTCTTGCTTGATATTCTCTCGACGTTTATTTATTGTTCCATTCATCAATCGTCGTGCATTCTGCATTGGCTGTGGGGACAGGACATCCAGGGGATTCTGCTGTGGAGCTTGCATTTCAATTCGGCCCCTTTTTAGTGGCTATCCCTGGCGTGGCTGCCTTTCTGTTAGTGGCTGTCTCTAAAGTGGCTTGTATGTTGGTGGCTTGTCCTTTTTGTGGCTTTCTGAGTGGCTTGATCCTCTGCCAGCCGCCAAGTTGCACAATACAACAGCTTCATCTCTACTACAGCTTTTCATAGAGAGTGGAAAGTGTAACGAGATTGCCCTTGCAACATGGTTATCGTGCTAAATGCTCGGCATATAAACCTTCGTTATGTCTTGCTCTTTTACAGGACCTTTGCCATACTTGCACTGTGGTAACTCGCGCCACTTCCATCCAGACTGCCCCCCAACACTCTTTGATCGCCAGTCTAGACTGTTCGTCTCAGACAGAGCTTTTCAGCTATCTGCATTCAGCTACAATCGACGCTCTTTGCGGCGCCAAGAAATATCTGCACCTCGGCCAAAGAGGGATTCGAGAATGGGTCGAGATGGCTGAGCCCACCATACGTGTGGCTCACCATGACCGCCGCCAGGCACACACATCGTGGGGTATGGAAGCTGCACCTTGTACCCGACGCATAGCTGTGTGGCTCCCATAATCGCCAGATCATTCTGCGTAATCGAGACCTGGCAAGAGCCCATTGTCTCGCATCTACATGCAGTTCTGACGTGTCAAGCAGCACTCAAAAATATGATGGCCAGGCCAACCTCGTATACATATATGAGGTCTGGTGTGGTCGAGAACTTTTAGGTATCCGCAAGTTCCACACGCGAGCCTGAGACTCTGGTGTGTCTCACGCGCTTCGTCGGCAGCCACTCCGCCGCGGACCGGTTCCGCGTGGCCCTCGACCAGTACGACTTGCGCGAGCCGTCGCCGCAGCACCTCGGCAAGCTGACGGTGCTGGAACGCGACATGGCCCAGGCCGACCAGGGACTCGGAGCCGAACAGTTTGCCTGGATCGCCCGGCTCGGCCTTGGCCGTCTTCCACCTAGGCGTGACGACCAACCTCAACGAGAGCCCCGGACCAGCGCCGGTCCATCACCATCGACGAGGTCGCGCCGCTACCGCGCGGTGCCGGGTACCCGGTGCGCGTTCCCGAATACGATGAGTGGCTCCGAGAGAGCCCCCGGATGCAGCTGCTGGACGGCGCGCTGGCCTGCATGCTCCAGGAACACGTCATGGAGCCGGATGACCCGCGTGGAGGTCGCCCAGCGGCGGCGCCGGGTGGACGCGGCCAAAACGGTTTGGGCGACCGCGCGCCGTCCTGATGTTCAGTTCATCAAGTTTACTCCGGACGTTATTATTTGATACATTCATTTCTGGAGCCTTTAAAGTTCAATGGCACCCCCCCGCCAGGAGAGCCGCGTGCATAGTTTCGTTTATGGATGGTGTAGTTGTATTGCCTGGTACTTTTACAATGTGCTTATATCGTCATTGTGGTCGACTGATTCAGATTGTCAGAGAAAGTTCTCAGACTTGAATCGTCACGACGCCTCTATGCCTTGCCCTTGCGCTCAAGCTCCTCCTGCTCCTCTTGTTGGATCCGCGCGTCAATCTTGGCGCCCCTCGACGGCTCGTTGCCGTGATCCCTTGCCTGTCAAGAGTTAGCCAGCAGCCATGTAGTGAATTCGGTCAATGCATCATTTAGAGTGAACTGACCGGCGCAGTAGGGTCCTCCTTCATCCTCGTGACCTCGGGGTCCTCGGTCTCCTCGCTGGCTCGCTGGGGAAGGTGTCAGTGACTCAACAGCTCTGGTTACGATGCAGTGGCGGAAATGCATACCTTTTCAGCGGCCAGTCTGTTGGAAATGGAGCGCTGGTCCTCTACATAAGATGTCTGGTTAGTCTGTACTGGATATATAACGGGAAACACCAAAAACGTCTTGGTTGTGAGCAAGCAAACGCACTGGGATCGGTCTGGAGGTGCGAGTTTTCCTTGCCCTCCTCAAAGGGTTCGTTGTGTTCGGTGGACGGCATGTTGATAGAGAATGACCTTGAAGGAAGCGACGGACTCAATTCAGAAGTGGTATACTTTTAAAAAGTTGAGTGTTGGAAATTACGAGCCACGGAGCTGCTCCATCGTTATATCTACTGCTTAGCTTGCATTACATCATGACTCCGTCACCACTAAACCACACTAAATAAAACAATCCACAGTTTATCTTGCGAGACCAAGGTTTAAACTGACAGTAAAGCAAGTCTAATTTTGTGATTTATGGATAGATAGTGGGAAGCTTTGTTCTTAAGGACCTGCCTCAATGTGCCACAATGTGGCTGGCACCGAGGTTGGCGTGGCTGTCTGCAACGTCCATACCGACTCATATCCCGATCTGCACAGCGAATATCACTACTATTTCCATGTAATTAGCGACATGTCATTCCGGAGAGTCCTATAGGCTATTCACTCAGCCGATGGATGACTCCTCTTGCACAGGGATTCGGCCGCCCTCCCTGTAAATCATGCAGGTGACGGAGGGGCTTCTACTAGGAAATCACTTATCACTTCAATAATCCCCTTCTTGCAGTCAAATACGGGTCTCCATGCATTACTATCGCGCCGAGTCTCAGAGGAGACACTTTGATGAGCATACCGGGCTCACATCGACGCCTGCGCGGGCCTGCAGGTGTCATTTCGATATGTATGTATTTGACTGGTGCATATATATCCTCCAACGTCTTGCAGTTTGTCACCTTTTAATGAGGAAATATGTGACATACTGTAGCACCCATCACCTGCACGGGTATAAATCTTGTCAACTTCCCACTGTCTACCCTACATAACAAGCCACTGGTTCTGCCAACAGTCCTGGCCTTGATACTCTGAACTCTCGTGGGGGGGGGGGGGGGGGGGGGGGGGGGGGGGGGGGGGGGGGGGGGGGGGGGGGGGGGGGGGGGGGGGGGGGGGGGGGGGGGGGGGGGGGGGGGGGGGGGGGGGGGGGGGG